>OX328126.1:68939157-69534157 GCA_946811695.1 Gonocerus acuteangulatus | reverse complement strand
AATGACAAAAATGTCAAATTAAGGCAATTTTCAAATTATTAATAAAGAAGGCAGGCACTTTTAAGGGGGTTAAAATCATAATAATAAAAAAAAAACTAAGTACCTAGTTTTTATTTTTAATATTAAATGAAGTACTTTATTCACGCTGCGATTTAAACAGCGTCTTCAGTTAACATATTTGAAAATAATTACAAAAGGGCAGACACTTTTGTGGGGTGTAATTATCAGAAAACATAAAAATAAATGTTGAATATGATAGACTGCAATACACTGCGCGTAACCGTAGGAGTGAATGACAGCACCGCGCAATTGTGATTATTCTCTGCACTCTCATTGGTTCTTGTTCATATGATCTTGTACAGCTGTTCCGTTTTAAATGGCAGCGCGAATAAAACTCTCAATTAGTATTAGAATAAAAAAAATAATAATTTTTTTTTTACGTGTTATACCCCTTAAAAGTGTCTGCCATGTTTATTATTCGTTGTACAATTGTCTTAATTTTACATTAAATATAGTTGGCTTCTGAATAAAACTCTACTTTTGGGAAATATTTTTTTGTACCTTTCCCCTAAGCGCAGTACTTGGTGTTCCAAGGTATGTCCAGGAAACACACATATTCCTTCTTATACATCCAAGATGTACATTATAGCAAAATTTCAAGATGCATAAAACACTTCATGAAAAGTGCGTTGCTGGCTCTCGGACTATTATTTCTAAAACATTTTTTAATAATAAATTAAAAAGCATTCAGGTATTTTAAACCTTACGTTCCGATTTTTAAGAGCTACAGATATAATTAAAGTTATTATGGAAAAAAAAGTCCGTCACGCAGGAGCTGCATAACTAAGCACTTTCCTCAGAATTGGTTAGGGTCGAGTGCATTCCTGAATAATTTGCTTAAAATAACCTATATAAATAAAATTCTGCTCTTTTGCTTTTATGAGCTGCTTTTTCTATTATTAATTTTGTAATTTATTTCCTGCCAGAGTTTTGTGTATGCATGATACTACACTACGTAATAAATACACAAAGCTTCACAAATTCATCTATTGATCTTGATGAGTTTCGCGAACCTTTGTTACCAGAATTATCCTGGTTTGGCGGGAGAATTCAATTCAAATATAGTACAAAGTAACCCCCCCCCTTCCAATAGACCGATTTAGTTCATTTTCACAACAATTCTTTCTTATTAGATAGCCAGGACGTATACATGGTTTCATAACAATACAACAGAAATTACCACCGGTATAAGGAAATTAGTAATTTCTGTCCGGAGTAAACCCCCCCTTCTAGTCAACCGATTTAGTTTATTTTTGTTCAACAAATTTTTCTCTTCAGTTCACCACAACAAATACCGAGTTTCGTTGAAATATAACCAAAATTAGGGCTGGTATTGACAAATAAATGCTTTGACTCCGGAGAAAAACCCCCTCTCCGGATGGACCGTTTGATTGGGGAATACTACATACCAAGTTTCGTAATGAAAAAACAAAAACTCTGGCCTGTATCGTGGTAACGGACACATATGTAACTATATATGCATATATATATATATATATATATATATATATATATATATATATGTATATATATATATATATATATATGTATATATGTATATATATATATATATATATATATATATATATAAATTTTAACTGGGGTCATTTTCTGTGTCTACTAGGTTGAATCGATAAAGATTCGAAGAAATTTTTCAAAAATTCCGTCATGAGTGCAACCTCAATAGCTACTTTCCTTCGGAGGAAAGTGCTAAAAACAAAAATACAAAAATTAATTAAGATATGAAAGAAAGACTAACATCAGTTTTATTTCTGTTTTTTTTTTTTTTTTTTTATTTCATTTAAAATTTTGGTTTTATAATTAAGGAGTGTATTTTATTTACAACAGTTTTTTTTAACATCTTATTTTTATTGATTAATTGACTTTATTTTGTTTTCTCTATTTTTTACAGTAACTTATAGTTTTAATATAATTTTTAGTTATTGATTTAAAGAAAAACAATTGGCATTTGACAACATTTTATTGATTAAAAAAAAAACTTACAAAATTGTCAGTAATCCTGAAAGATTATTAACTGATATTTTCTTGTTTTAGGTAAGGAAGTTTGAATTTCTACTGTGAGGTATGTTAAAAGTATGTCTATGTTTAAATAATTATAAAATTATTTTAAATTATCTGCTCTTATAAATAATATTCGGCATTAGTAAGAACATTATGATGGAGTTACCTAATGTAAAGAGTGTATAATTACTAAGTTTCAATTATTAAACCACTGTATTGTATGGAGGATAATATATACCTGGATTTTATTTTTTTTTAAAGGCGCTTCTGCATTAAGTCTATTAGCGACGAGCTATGTATATAGGTTGCCGCCCTTTTTAAAGATCCTTGGTTGAGCAGAGTATTCTTTCAAAGGGGATTCCGCGTACTAATCCAGGGGCCTAGCGACAGGATCACGGGAAAAACCCTATGCCTTTAATATTGACTTAATTTTGAAGACCTCATTTTTTAAGAGTTATAAACTTTGACGGAAGGCCAATAAAAGATCTCTGTACACTTTCACTACCTTTATTTCCTCTCTTCTCGTATGTTACACATCGTTATCATGACAATGTCTTATAAATACCAAAGGTAGCTTCCTTGTCAGAAGATAACCCCCACGTAGGGCCACGTCCTATTTCATTAAATTTTGACGAGTGTCATTCTCGGTGTCTATTAAGATTTAAAGAAGTGTTTCGACATATTCTCTCGTGAATGTAACCACAGAAGCGGCATCCCTAAGCAAAGTACTGATAGTATTAGAACTCTGGGAAGTTCCTGACCTCCCTTACACTTCAACAACGTCCCATTACCGTTTTCTGATACATTTCGCTGCCTTGGGCTAGACTTGGACTCTGGGTACACCCCTTAAATCTTAAAATACAGGAATTTAACAGACGATTTGGACAACTTTATGGATTATTGAACCACAAGTCTCATTTAAGTCCTGAAAACAAACTGATCCTTTACAAATCACTGGTGCAACTCATTTGGACGTACGCATCAAAAATATGAGGAACTGCGAAAACATCGAACATCAGACGTATCCAAACCTTTCAATCCAATGTCCTAAGAACTATAGTTAATGGTCTCTTCAACGCTTCTAACTTTAACCTCAATAAATACCTGAATATCCAACTCCTTAAAGATGTTTATTATCCAGATTTCAACGTTTCCACGCCAAACGTTCCACTCTCCCGCTCACGCCGACTCAGTAGACAGCGGCCCAGAGATCTGCTGGACTGACAAAGTGATGTTTTCGCTATGGATTTATCTTACTTGAAGTGCGTCATAGTCTGTGGCTCACCGATCTCCCTTCGACACCCTTTCAATGTCATCTGTGCGTCCTTCTTCAACGTCATAACCTTCATATTACGAAATGTATTCATATACAGAATGTAATAACCCATAAATAAATCAATTGAAAATGAAAGATACATTTTTGAAACCGACGAAATTCTTGAAATCTCTTACTTGATTCTCTTCTCTTTTTGGAATGAAGGATACATTTGTAACAGCTTTGGCCTATTAACCCGAATTTAATGAGGAAACGTAGCAATAAAACTTCTCCCGGGGATTTAGTGGGTTGGTAATGAAACCACAAAACCGAAGAGTCGGCGGAAACCATCAGAGGATTCTTAACTACTAAAACGACGACGATAAATCTCGCCGAAACTGGGGAGTTGGGAGAAAAACTGGCTTTAATAAGAGACGTGGCGAGAGGTTATATTATGGTTATATATCAGTCGTGTCCCTTAATGAAAGGGCTGATAGGACTTCTAGCCGGTCTACCGCCCTTCTTCTCTTCAATAATCTTCTTATGCTACTTTTTACATAGGTCTTATCTTTTGATTCAAACCTTGAATTTATATTAAATACATATGGGAATAGAAGAAAATGACTGAAATGTTTGTCAAAATTGTAACACCACAAGGAAGAGTTTTCTAGTGCCTAATCCCTTGAATTGTCATATGGGACATGTGGATTTCATCTACATATGGTTAAGTTATTTCTTCTATTTGCCCGCTGCTGCTCCACTATAGATGCCTAGGAAGATTGAAACCCTAAAAATAGCCCAGCGAAATTAGAACCTTCTTCATAATGACGTATTTAGCCAGGTGGAGGGAGAAATGTTTCGCTCTTGAATTTGGCCAATATAACTTCTGCCAAGAGAATAAAATTGTAACATTGTTTAACAATATATATATATATATATATATATATATATATATATATATATATATATGACAATATACATGACATGATACATGACTCGCTAACCGAACACATATGGGGAACGAATTAGCTGATGAAGCGGCTAAAGCTGCCGCAAAAAGTCCCCAGTTACCAGTTTCTTATGATAAGATATCGAAAAAACACTTAAAATATATGTTACATACTAAGACTATACAAACTTGGGAAAACCGCTGGACAAATACTAACTAAGGGACACACTTATAGCTATTCTTACCGCAAATTCAAACATATTTAACAAAAAAAAAAAAAAAAAAAAAAAAAAAAACCATGACTGATTTTTACACAACACAAATTGTCACAGGACATGGCTCAATAACCTCATACTTACACCGTTTCAAAATCACAAACAGGAACATTTATCCTTGCGATTTCTTACGGTACAAACTTACCAACACTTAGTATACGACTGCCAACTAGTAATACAGGAACGGAAGAAAATTAAAAACGACAATTATGAAAAAAAACGGAGTCTGGCCGTCGCCAGTTTTCGGCCATTATTATTCCCACAGCTGTGCCAATTGAATTAATACGCGTTCAATTTCCAATTAGATTGGCATTCGCAATGACAAGCAAGAAAGCTAAACGATGTCTTAGATTTCGGCACTCCTTGTTTTTCACACGGTTTGTTTTGGCTAAAGATGGACTAAACAAAAATACCGTACACTTCATTGCACTTAGAGATTGATATTTTTTTTTTTTCTTATTGTCATAATTAGTGATAACATTTTAACGTTATTAGTAAGATATTAAAGTACAATGATTTAAAAAAGTAGGATGTTTGTCTTTTGTTATTTTTATAGTCTGTCATCGGCTGATGCTTACAAGAAGTGAGTTATTTTTTATTTTACTAACTAAATAATCACTAGAAATTATATTCATGTCAAAAGAACGTTTTCCGGGTCAGCTGTATATGTATATTTCAATCCACTCAAAAGGAATTTCCTAAAAGCTAAGAGATAGGATTGAAGTTGAATTAAACGAGTCGTCAAAGGTATCCCCGACATGAAGGAGCTCGGGAAACTAGGAGCGGAAACACAATTCCTGTTCGAGTGCAACCACTCAGAAGGTTGGTACTAAAACTGGAGGTAAGGCAGTATTTCAAGGGCCGGGGTCTTAAATCAAGTGCCCTTCTCAGTTGCAGGCCTACGCCCGAGGTCCGCTGGTTCTCTCGTACGGACCTGCAATAAAGGATAAAGGTTCGCCATTAGGGAACTCAAGTGAAACGGGAAACGCTCGAAGGAATAGCACGAAACAGTACGGCAGTAGTAGATTTTCTAGCTTACAGAAGAATTATCGACAAAAATTCCTTCCTATGTGAATTCGACAGCAATTCATCAGATATATAACTCACACATAGCACTATATTTTGTTTGCAACGCTGACTTAATTTTCATGAAACCCAATTGAGCAGCTTAACTGCATAACATTTAATTTAATTTTTGTTAGCAATTGAAGATATCAGAGAAATTCCAACTTCCACAACAGAAACTTCCTAAAATATGAAAATAAAAATATACATTTTTTTTAATATCCGAGACACATGATCCTTAAGAAAAATTTTGAATTTGACAAAATTATCATAAAACATTTACTTAGTTTACAGTAATTGGTGTGGAAATCTTAGTACTTCTTGGGGTTGGGTGAAAATTGTAAGTTCAGGAATTGTTGCAAGAGCGTGGATAAAAATGACAGTGCGAGTTGGCAGATGTTACAACTGATTTTTCGAATAAAAGAAATATAAAGAGCAAATGAAAAAAATCGGGTATTACGGGAATGATCTAAATTTTAGAAGCCGAGAGATACATGAATGCCTTTCAAAATCGAAGAGTTAGATTTGATTAGATAATAAAATAATGTGCAAGTCCTAGAATAGTCAACCTAACCTTTAACTCATGGAGAGCATTAGGTATTGTCTGACCTGATTTGATCTCCTGATTTCGTCTTCGTCGAGGTTTCCAAAACTTATGAATTGTCTTTTTGCCAGTGCTACGCACTCAATTGTAACATACTTGGGTGACTCAACCTTGCACCCGCACCATCTGCAGACTGATGATCGGGTCTTTATGGTATGCATATGCGTATTTATGGTGCAATGGCCTGACATAGTCTCCACAATCTCTTTTAAATAATTTCCGGCCATATCCAAGAAGACTTCCTTGGTATGGCCGTTTGCAAGTTTGCCAAATTTTTCTTTGTCTCTTATTACAATTGACTCTTTAGCAAAATTGACAATGCGACTAACGGGGCCAATAGGTGCCACTTCGGAGCCTAATCCTGTCAATTGCTCTGCTGTCTCGTTGCCTTGGTACCTCGATGTCCTGACACCCAGTAAATGAGAACATTATTGAATTGCTCTCATGCCGTTAAAAAAGAAAAATTAAGAATCAGTGACAGTGTTAGCGAAAATAATCTTGACAATAAAAAGGAAAGTGCCGAATTGTATTGTAAGTGCGATTTATGGAAGTCTATGATCATACCCACGATATAACGAATAAAGCAGTTCATATGGCGTTTAAGTTTTTCCTGGCCATCACCAAATTACCCTAATCGAACTAGGGAAATATGACTGACGTTACAAGGAGTTGATGGGTCTTTCTTGGCAAGGGAGATTGAACTGTCGCAGGATTAATATGAATCGACAGAAAGAGTAGGGAAAACGTTTTCGGAGTTTGTTCATGGACGTGGACGGAGTTCCTCAAGGAGGTGTTCTAGGTTCTTATATAGCCATGCAATTATTGAGAAATGATTTTTTCTAAAATGTACCATACTCATTGTATGCAGGTATCTAGTTATCAATAATAGAGCCCATTCTTATCAATCCTCTAAGGAAACATAAAAATTCAACTTATGGTTATAAAAATAACAATTTTAAGTAACAAACAACATAAAAAAAAAAATAAAATAAAAATAAACAATTTATAATTTAATTGTATTTAATAAAGTACGATGATATATTGAATAATAGTAGGTAAACTATTTGAATTATGATACTGACAAGAGCACTGGATCCTTTCTAAAATAAAATGAAGGAAGAATCACTGATGATGCAAATTTAGGGTAAAAGTCGTTTGAATCAAATTTAAATCTTCCATTCTTCAAACTTTAATAAATGAAATACAAATCTTTTAGAGTAAATAAATCAAATGTGAAAACTAAATGAAGGAAAAAAAATGTAAATACCCCCAAAAATGTTCATTTCTAAATACAGGGAGAGTTAACACCTGAAATATTTACAATAAACCTCCCTAAATTGGAAGCCAAGAGCCGTCATAGTGTCGATGTAGAATGGCTTATCTGAGATAGCCTGTCACATCTCCTCGTCCGCTTTTTCTCTTCTTTTTCACTAACCAAATCGATACGCCCCCTGAAAACGAGGGTAGATTGTGCAAGTAAAGGCTTTGAATTTTCAAACATTTATTACAATTAATTTAGAATATTTTGCAAGCAGGTTCTTTCGAAGTGGATCTTATTAAGACAGAAATTCTTACCCATGATATAATAATATTGATGCAAGACATTATCAAAGGCGGATGATATTCATGAGATTCCTTGACGCCCAGAATGTGTTAATCTCTTATTTCAACAAACATACCATGTAATTTATTTATTTAAATCATTTTGCCTTTATCCGTTATTTTGTCATTAGTCGTACATAATGTTTTTTTTTATATTTCATTATATGTTTTGAGGTAGTTTGGGAAGCAAATGAAATTTTAAACGGTTGATTCGGCATCTTGTTGAGCTTCCTGAAGAGTTCGTGAAATATTATGATAAGCTCGATATGGAGGGAAGGTTTTTCATTGAATAGTTATGTGTTGAACAGATCTTAGGCAGTATCTGTAGTTTTCCTTGAAGCGCGCGAATTTGCTCGAGATCAGTTGGAGAAAGTTAATAGAGAGAAATAGAAGTGACTAAGGCAAACAGGTGGTTAATCCCAGAGAAATTTCCCCGGGAAAAACCACCCAACAGCTGTTACTGACAACATTATCTCTTTAACAGAATACCTTCTAGCCTTTCGACTGTGTAATACTCGTAGGGGTAGATGGTACTGTGGTGTGGGATAGCCTATTTCCTGGAGTGCCCCGTGTGCTGAATATTTTCTTCACCCGATGTTTCTGCGGATGATAATTCTCTTGGACGTTCCATTCCGCTTGTTTCAAGTGTTTCTCCAACGGATACACTATCAGAACCCTCATCGTCACCCGAAGAAACCTACGCTTCACTTTCGCTCACACCCGTCAAAATGTCTAACAATTCTTGTTCAGAATAAATTTACTTAGAAATATTTACACACACAATTGTTTACTTAAAAAGGACAAAATATAGGGAAATATGCACGGTAAATTCCAGGTAAAGAGAAACAACGGTTTTCGGCAGTAAAAAAGGTACAAAAGTAGAGTCCTATGCCCCCTATAGGCTTTGTAGGACACTTCACCTTCTATAATCAGCCTACGGATAGCAATAGTAGAAGGACTGATATAATAGCTCGTAGCAGCCAAGCGCAAAAGAAGCCGAACCGATATATCAGTCCTTAGCACTCGGGGCACTGCTCACTCCGAACTGATATATCAGTCCGTAGCAGCGTAAGAGCTAGTAATGTAAAGAGATAAACTAATTTATATGCCTAATGCTTTCAGCTTTTAGCCATAGATAACTTCCCAAAGCAGGGTATTATTTCAAATGTCGCTCTCGTATTTCTAAAGCGACAACTCTAAAAATAACTCAACTGAAAATGTGTCACTCTGGCCTATTTAGAGGGAATAACATTAAGACAGCAAGCGTGACACTAGCCCCCTATGGCGGACAACGCTCTCAACTTAGGTTCATAGAATTGTGATTATTGATAAAGAGATATTTACCAATTTCTTTCATAGCCATAACGGGAAAACGCCGATTTTTGAGTTGTGGCACTTTAGAAATACTAGCGCAATATGTTGTACTAAATTATGAAATCTCTACTAAAATTATTTTAATTAATTAACCAGAAAATGTATTAAATGTTTACTTCTGATTTCTGTACTGGTTTCTCTTCTGATATTTTGGTTCCATTACATGTACTCAATTGGTATGTTGTGATATGAAGCCTTGAAGTTCTAGAACTAAAGGAGATTTACAGCTTAATTCCCGCATGAATTAATAATTGGAATGAAAAATCAGTCACGTAATAGGCCTCGAGAGCCCAGAGGCACTCACATACTGTAGAGGCATCTGATTCTTGACCATATGGCACCCGAGGGACATAGATTTTGCCAGTATTATGCTCCGGCCGCCTGATTTTCCCTTTTACACGTACCCAATATTAATTAATAAAAGGCCCATTAATTAATACATTAATTGGGACGGTCAGGTAGTCCGAATTCAACTCCAGAAGGAAGACGCTAGAAGATAACAATCTTTAGTAATTTGAACCGCGCTCCCAAAATAATTAGTATAGCTTCCCAATTAATGTTTGGAGTATATTTTGATACTAGAATAGATTTCTTCCTGTCCTGAAGCCAAGCTAAACCATAACAATTCAACATTTGGCTTTACCTACACCGACAATTTTAACGTTTATGATTTACCTGGAGAAAATATATCGCATGAAGGTGGTTTCTTCAATTTCCGCCCGATAAAACATATAAAAGTACACATTCAACCATATATATCCATGCCCAACACATTTGTTAGGACACCAAATTTTTTCACACAAAATAACAGTTTTCGAGTGGCGGATTCTGCTAATTAACAAGCTCGGTTTGTCTAATCTGGCAAAATGTACCTAATTTCGTCATACATATGTATATAAATTTGAATCACCGATATTTTCGTCATCGGGTTGACGTCATAAGGGTGTTCCTTTCCTTCCGTTTAGAAAACGCGCTAAAAAGTCTGAATTTGTCTACATTCAATGGTTGACAACGCGTACATCAGCTACGTGCTAAATAAAATTATATTTTTCAGTTAATGTACTACCTCCCTCCACATTTCTCCTCCTCATAGAGGTTATGGTGGTAAATTATTTCTATAATATTACTCTAGTTGAACGAATTCCTAGATGGGAGGGCAAAAAGCCCTCCAATAGAGATGGAGGAACTGGGGCGAACAGGTGGTTAATCCCGCCTTCTCGCGGGAAAAACCACGGAGCAGCTGTTACTGGCAATGTTATCTCTATCAGAGCGGCTGTAGAACCCATCCCGTCGATAATACACCCTCAGGAAACTTACTTCCTACATACAGATTCCTGGTTAACTTCACCACTCAGGACTTTTAGTCCGCCAACTCTCTCATACTACACAGTATTTAGGGCTCAATCCTCTATTTAATTGGTGTTTTTCCCCCTTTCGAGTCCTGAAATAAACCAAAAATATTTATAACTGAATACTTCGTCTGAATATGTCAGGATATAGGTATGTTCATATCGGCGTTATAACTAATTACATTTTGATAATAATCCACTTAAATATAGCATTAGGTATAATTAATAAATTTCTTTTTACAGGGGCCGAGGTTAGCTCAATAGTAGATCACTGGACTAATATGCCTATCTTTTAGTGTTGTCGTTTTCGGGGTGGACTCGGTGCCCCTGACGGACCCTAGTCCCACCCAGCAATTAATTTTGTAATGAATGCATACCTACCAAGGAGGAAATCTGATGGCCGGAGCATACTGCTGGCCACACTATCTTCTTGTCTGCCTGGCACGGATGCAATTTTTTTTCATTTTTTATAAAAAAAATACGAATGAACTTACTGAATAACTCATTTAGCCATGTCGTATATCGTATTCTTTGACTTTTACGATTTTGGATTTCTTAAGGAATTTCAAAATACGTTGTGGGTGCTTGAGGTAAGGTTGAGCGGCAAAATTTAGCGCTTGCCTGCTGAACTGAATAATCGGCAGTTGTGCAGGTCACGCGGAATTCTTTTTACACTACTTTAGGCACCTTTTCTACTGGCTTTATGCGTTGTTTTTTTCGTTCAACTCCCTACAGATTGAAAGTATATATATATATATATATATATATATATATATATATATATATATATATATATATATTTATATATATATATATACACACATATACATATATCTACAAATATATCAGCTCGCAACAGGAAGGGACTACCGTGGGGAGAACGTCTTTGGCAGGCCACATCAGTGAAGGAGTAGCGTGGAGAAAACATCTTTGTCAACCCGCACCAGTGAGGGAGTAGCGTAGGGAGAACGTCTTTGTCAGCCCGCACCAGTGAGCGAGTAGCGTGGAGAGAACGTCCTTGTCAGCCCGCACTAGTGAGGGAGTAGCGTGGGGAGAATGTCTTTGTCTGCCCGCATCAGTGAGAGAGTAGTGTGGAGAGAACGTATTTGTCAACCCGCACCAGAGAGGGAGTAGCGTGGGGAGAACGTCTTTGTCAGCCCACATAAGTGACGGAATAACGTGGGGAGAACGTCATTTTCAGCCCGAACAAGAGAGGGAGTATCTTTGGGTAAATGCCTTTCTCAGCCCGCAAAAGTGCGAGGGTAGCGGTGAAGAAGGTTAATGCCATAATTAAATCCTACAATTCCTGGAGTAAATCCTGTTCTGTTCTGGAGTTCTAGCGCGATTTAAAGATGTCATCTTCTGATGTGGACGTTCGAAGGTCAGTGACGGGGTCTTGCAGAAAACAGACGGTCAGAGTATAGTAATACCCAACTATCTCAGTAGTCAATAAGATGACTCCTTTATGGTATTGGTCCCTCTGGGCACTCATGGCCTGTTATGGAACTGATTTGATTCAGTATACCAAATATCTTTGTCACACATATGTTTCAACAACAAAATATATCATGTAGAATAACTAAAAATATAGAAAATGAAGCTTATGTTTATTAAAGTACAAATCAAAAGTTCAGCATGAGAGCAGAAGTACAATGGCGAGGCTAATTACTTTATGGCTCGGAAAAAGGCTTTAAGAAAAGCCTTAAAGATGTGTTTTGTGATTTAATGGCTTTACTTACACTTGTCCCAACAAACCCTACTCAGAAGTATTTATTGGTCGTAATTTATTTTGGTTTATAGGAGCCCTAGTCGTTCCGCATGAGTCGGCTAATACATCCCTTTATTGCAGGGAGGGCTAGGAGCCGCAGGGTCGGGCCTGCAATTGAAAAGGGTACTTGATTTAAGTCCTCAGGCCTCAGAATACTTCCTTCTCTAGCGTTTTAGTAGCAGCAACCACCTGAGTGGGCGCACTTATCTCGGGCTCACGGACGATAAAATGGGGCATTATGGCAGCGTTCACATTTTAAATGTCTGGAGCTAGATGGACGGTCATAACAAACGTTTCCAGTATGTTTAACTTGTGCTTTGTCCACAAATGGATAATAGATTGGGTGATTTTCTATAGACAGTCTAGGGACTTTGTGTATACACTTGAATGCCTTGATGTTCACCAGTTTCTAACTATGGCCTTGTTGGCTAACAACTTAAACTTTTATTATTATAATGAGATGAAGATGTTTAGCAAGTGAGGTGATATGGCAAGGAATGGTTGGTAATAGGCCGAGGGGAAACGTCAGATTTTCAGGAAAATCTATATTGCGTACGTTCCGGCATACTCTTTAGAAGCCTTCTTCAACTAAAATATATATTCATAATAAAAACAGTACGATAAATTTGTTTTATACTTCAAGACATTTTTGGTTATATAATGAAGATGTCATTTTTTGGGAGGTACCTTCTATTTACTGCAATTTACTTTAAACGCTAAAATGAAAAGACTCAATGTGTTCTCTTAAAATCGGAAACTAGTCGGCATCTCGAAACCTCAAAATTTCAAAAACATTTAATATAATTTCAGAGAAATACAATCTTCGACGGATTACCTATCGTTCGTTTGAGTGCTCTCCCAAATAGTTGCCCTTAATAGTTAAACCCTTATGTTGCCAATAATTTTAGCACTTTCCTTCGGGGGGAAGTAGCTATTGAAGTTGCACTCATGACGGAAATTTTGAAAAATTTCTTCAAATCTTTATTGATTTTACCTAGGAGACACCGAAATAATACCCGGTTCGGTATTAATACGGGTATGAACTAAATACCCGTCATAATTTCTGCTTTATTGTAACAAAATGCGTTACGCGAGTAATAAGACGAGGGTATCTAATAAGAAAGAAATATTGTAATAATGAACTAAATGGTCAATCGGAAGAGGGCTTTACTTTGTACCTTGCTTTAATAGAATTCTCCCGCCAAACGTAGGTTGGCAAAGCTACCACTAGGAGTGCCTCTATATATGGGTTGTAGTTCTGATTTCTGTCATTAGGAGCGCTGTATCCCACTATTTCGCTATTGCTCTATCCTCTTCCTTTTATTATTCATTAAGATAAATAGACGAAAATGTGAAGTACCACGCATACACAAAACTCTGAAAGGAAATTGAAGACAAAATTAATAATTGAAACATGTACTCAGTAGAAATGTAAAAGAGCAAAACTATTCATGTTTTTATTTCATTTTTATACGTCATTTTAAATTATTCAGGAATGCACTCGACACTACCCAAATTCTGAGGAAATTGATTAATTATGCTGCTCCTGCTTGACGGAATTTTTATATTAGCGGACATACCTTCTCTTTGATCAACATTTAATATGAATCTTAAAGTTAACTTTTCATTAATAAAGGACATAGAACAAATAAATAGGTTATTTATTTCACATATCGTAGATAATACATAAAAATGAAAATAAGTTTTATTTATTTAATGAACCTAAGCTTAATGTACGTAATTCATAACAATGGAAATTTTTATATGTAAATATCTCCTAAACGAAGCGTTTGTGCACAAACCTTCAGATGAATTTGTTTTCTTGTTTTGAGGTCCTTAGTTCATATTTTCAGTTTGGCCACTTAACCCTGAAACACCCTGAATATACCCCGGTATGTTAAAGATAGGTATTTTCTGAGCAGTAGTTTATGAAATGTCAACATTTCTTATCAGAAGCTCCGGTTTTAGCGCGGTTCCTCCCTCCCCCATAGGGAGGAACCCCGCTTATAAGGTTGATACAATGAAACAATCCGGAAGTGCCGACAAGAAAATTTCGCGTTTCAGAACCCCTAGAGACCGAAAATAACGGTGGTTCAAATTTGTATACATATATATATATATATATATATATATATATATATATATGTATATATTTATATATATATATATATATATATATATTTATATATATATATATATATATATATATATATATATATATATATATATTTGTCTGTTCGCTCATTTCTGGCTTCCCTGATAGCCCGATTTTGATGAAATTTGGTACAAAAATCAGTCGTCCAATTTGAAAGGTCAAGTTCGTTAACCAGCAAAATCCGCCCACTGGAAGATGGCGTTTGGGGCGAAATTCGCGCAGAAAAAATCGTAACGCTTACGTTTTTGAGTTCATAAGCTTGTAAGTACTCTTTTTATAGGCTTCTTGGGCTAGGAAAACGAATGAAACCATTTTCAAGGCGATAGCTTTAACCGTTTTCGAGAAAATTGGAAAAATAGTTTTTGAATACCGTTTTTGGTTTGGGTACTTAGAATCACGGGATTCAGTTGAAACATTATCTGCATGTTCTACTTTCATTAAAACTAATATGTAGAAAGTTATGTTACGTTTGGAGTTAAGGAAGGGTTAGAATAAAATATTTTATGAACAGACATGAAAAGTTTTGGTAACTTTGTATACTTTCCTTAATATCTCGAAAAAGGTTGAGAATCTTGTAACAAAAGATTACCATTAGAATGCTTACTAAATGCTCTACAAAAAAGGTTCTAATGAAAGTTTTGATTGGGCGATGTCAATCGGAGAAATAAGTGCTTAAAACTTTAAAGTAATTGATTTCGCTTATTCGAACTGTTCTTTTTGTCTTTGATTTTGGTACTTAGAATCATGGGCTTCAGTTGAAACATTTTCTCCATGTTTGAATTTTATCAAAACTAATATGTTGAAAATTTGGTTACGTTTGGAGTAAAGGAAGGATTGAAATAAAATATTTCATTTTTAGACATGAAAAGTTTTGGGAACTTCGTATATTTTCATTAATATCACGAAAACGGTTTGGATTCTTGGCAAGCAAAAGATTACCATTCGAAAGGTTACTAAATTTTCTACAAAAAATGTTTTGAAGACATTTGCGATGGGATGGTCATATTTGGAGAAATAAGTGCTTAAAACATAGGTAATTTCGTTCATTTGAACGAATCTTTTTGTGTGTTTCCTACAGTTTTTTTTCACTGCTCGTTATTTTTGTGATTGCTTATAGTAGTCAAATGTATTAGTCAATAAAACAGGATACGTATATATAGAAACAATATTTTGTTTCAACGGTATCTTGGAATTCGAAAATGCCCTATGAATATCTAGATGACTGTACTGGTGTTGATTTCGTTCTTTAGAATTGTTTTTGGTATTCCCTATTTTCAGAAGTTTTTATCTATTTATTAATTTTTTTTTTAAATTCATTGAACGAAATCATATGAATTCGAAGGTGAGGAGCTAGGAGGCTTAGGGTGAGGGGCGTTTTCCCTGTCCCCAGGTACCCTCGTCTCCCTGTGTACCCTCGTCACCTTCAAGTCCTTGTCTAGAGTCATAAAGATAAGCCTCCAAACAACTTTAGGAATGTAGGATTTCTAATTTTTGCCAGTATCAGAACAGCCGCTCTTTACATACCACAGTGGTACAGACGTACCGGTCTATACTAGTTGCACTCCACACGGTGGTAGTACTTGGTGTATGCCACAGCGGATCGCTCATTATAACCTTATTTTATACGTATTAAATAGGTACCTAAAAAAAGTTTATTTGTGTATAAGTGTTGCGTTATTGGGATTAGAATAAAATATTTTATTAACAGACATGAAATACTTCGGAATCTTTGTATATTGTCCTTAATTTTTGTTTTGTTTTATGGTGTATCGAAATCTGAGTCATTAGCACCATTTTTAGCGCGGTTCCTCCCTCCCCCATAGGGAGGAACCCCGCTTATAAGGTTGATACAATGAAACAATCCGGAAGTGCCGACTAGAAAATTTTGCGTTTCAGAACCCCTAGAAACCGAAAATAACGGTGGTTCAAATTTGTATATATATATATATATATATATATATGTATATATTTATTTATATATATATATATATATATATATATATATATATATATATATATATTTGTCTGTTCGCTCTCTAAATAGAAGACGAATGGTCCGATTGTGATGAAATTTGGTACAAAAATCCGTCGTCTAATTTGAAAGGTCAAGTTCGTTAGCCAGCAGAATCCGCCCACTGGAAGATGGCGTTTGGGGCGAAATTCGCGCAAAAAAATCGTAACGCTTACGTTTTTGAGTTCATAAGCTTGTAAGTACTCGTTTTATAGGCTTCTTGGGCTAGGAAAACGAATGAAACCATTTTCAAGGCGATAGCTTTAACCGTTTTCGAGAAAATTGGAAAAATAGTTTTTGAATACCGTTTTTGGTTTGGGTACTTAGAATCATGGGATTCAGTTGAAACATTTTCTGCATGTTCTACTTTCATTAAAACTAATATGTTGAAATTTTTGTTACGTTTGGAGTTTAGGAAGGGTTAGAATACAATATTTTATTAACAGACATAAAACGTTTTGGTAACTTTGTATACTTTCCTTAATATCTCGAAAATGGTTGAGAATCATTGGAAACGGAAGATGACCATTAGAAAGCTCACTTAATGCTCTTCAAAAATGGTTCTGATGAAAGTTTTGATTAGGCGATGTCAATCGGAGAAATAAGTGCTTAAAACTTTAAAGTAATTGATTCCGCTTATTCGAACTGTTCTTTTTGTCTTTGATTTTGGTACTTAGAATTATGGGATTCAGTTGAAACATTTTCTGCATGTTCGAATTGTATCAACACTAATATGTTGAAATTTTAGTTACGTTTGGAGTAAAGGAAGGGTTAGAATAAAATATTTTATTAACAGACAAGAAAAGTTTTGGTAACCTTTTATACTTTCGTTAGTATCTCGAAAACCGTTGAGAATCTTGGTAAACGGATGGTTTCCATTCGAAAGCTTACTAAATGCTCTAGAAAACAGGTTCTGAAGAAAGTTTTGATTAGGCGATGTCAAACGGAGAAATAAGTACATATAACTTAGAAGTTTGATAAACGATAATTGATTTCGGTAATTTATACGGTGTCTGTTTTTATTTCTTGTTATTTTGTTATTGCTTCTAGGAGGAGGATGTATTTCTCAATAAAACAGGGGAATAAATACAAATTCTTTGAACCTGTAACAGAACTGAAAACGTAAATATTCTCTGTGTAGAGTCAGTCCGGGTCGAGGTAGTAGGCCGGTTCAGGTAGGCTGGTATTGCACTTCATAAATCAAGATTCATTGTTCTCATCAAGCATTCTAGGACAGCTGACAGTTACCTTTACCTGTAGGAAGTCATGCAGCCAAATTCTGTACTAGAAATATAATTATATTTTGTGGTTGAATGTGGCCGTAGTTCAATAAAAAATAACACTACTTTCTCATTTTCATGTACAATTTTATTTTGTTTAATTGCATTTAAAAGTAAAATGGATATGTTTGCACTGCAAGTTAAGTAAATTAGAAATATATTCGTAGAAGAGTCTTCGTAGACCGAAACTTGGGACGGCAGAAAGAGTAATTTCTGCTTAGGATAGTTTCATCCCTAGCCGAAAGTCATGTTTTTTTTTTTTTTTTTTTTTTTTTTTTTTCATATTTGTTTACATTAGGAATGATGCAAACAAAGTAATAACTGTTTCTATTCTAAGTCTACAAAATAACACTAGGGATATGAATGGAACCGCCCTAAGATGACGCAGTTCCTGCGAGTCGGACTTTTTTCCTTATGAGCTTATATAATACTTAGATTTAGCTAGCAACAATATTTTACACCGCAATTAAAGTGATTTGCTCTTCTTATAAACATAATATTTATATTATAATATAAACATAATACATTAATTTGTCTGACAAAAAAAAAAGTCCGACCCGCAGGAACTGCTTCATCTTAGCGCGGTTCCGTTCTTATCTCAAGTGCGATTAGTGAAGGAATATAGCAGCTATCGGTAGGTATTAGCACCATTTCCCCCCCTTAATATCTTCAAAACAGTTAAGAAATCGTGGGAAGTACGATTTAACCATTCAAAAGCTTACTAAATTCTCTAAAAAAAAGATTCTGAAGCAAATTTCGATGGGGCAATGTCAGTCGGAGAAGTAAGTGCTTAAAACTACGAAAGTGTTAGTTTTGTTATTTTAAACGGGTTTTTGTCACTGTTTACCTCACTTTTGTTTTTTAAGTTTATTTAACGGTGGAATGAGTATTTCATTAAAGCTGAGAAAATAAGAATCATATTGGTAATAGAGTTTTCCTAGAGTGAGCGTCGCGATGACGGGAGAGTCCCATCCGTTTAGAAACTGTCAGTTTCCAGATGTGGCTCTTTAAGCTTCCTTCTCTTTGAGATTTTATTTTATATTTTTAACGACAGATCAAAACCTACCGATAGCTGCTACTATTCCTTTACTAATCGCACTTCGGATAAGAACGGAACCGCGCTAAGATGATGCAGTTCCTGCGAGTCGGACTTTTTTTGTCATCGGTTTTAGATCAAAAGATCACTCTATATGGAACCAGGAAACACGCCAGAATTAATTAATTTTTTTACACCCAAGTAATTCAATTACTATGCTAAGATTATAATTAATACGCTGCCTTGTTACCTTTGTTGATATATAAATTAATTTAGAGTTATCTATATACATTGCTTTCAATTGAATTCCCTATATTTAGGTCTACATTAGCGTCAAAGAAGACCCATCAATGTATTCGTCCTAATTAGTGTTGGGTTAGTTCTGGATCATGGGATGTGGGATTATGGATGTTCCAAGAACACTTTGTGGCATATAGAGTATCTATAGGAAGGCTCCATTCAACTCTATATCCCTGGAGTCTATGAATGGCTCTATAGGCAATTAGTAGAGGATGGAGGATAATCCTATGAATGGAGGCTGCTTCTTGTTACCCATTATTACAATTTTGTCGTTAATGTTCAATAATATGTTTTAGTAATTATTATAAATAAATTATAATATACAAAATTCTTCTCTTTGGTGCAAAAAGGTTCCATACCTTCATTTATCCAAAATTTTTTTAAAAGGTGGAATATAAAATGCGACTACAAGTCACTTGTACGTTTCATACTTAAGGACTCAATCTGGATTTTGAATACCCACCTATACGGCTGAAGAAAGGAATAAATGAATAAGATCATAAAACTAGAAACAAAATAAGAAAAAGCAGAATAACATCGGAAAACAATTAATAAAATGAAACAAATCTCCAACCAATTGATGGCTTATACAAAGACCAGGAAGCATATTATTCCAAATAGTATAAATTGTCTACAGAAAAAAAAATCCTTGGAATAATAAGAAAGCAATCGCCGAATATGGTTAGCCATAACTGTTTTTCAATTCATGAACTGTTTTTCAGGTTCTGAGTTTCGTTTCATACCTTCAGCAAAAAACACAAATTTCAAATGACATACACCGAAAAGAGTAGATCTTTTTTTCAGAATGGAAACAGTTAGAAGACGTTTTACTTCAATATTTTTATATATTTCGGAGTAACTTCCTGATTGGAGGATTAGATATTATCTAATTGGGAGATATTAACGTGCGGAATTCAGAATAGGTCAATACTACACCGTGTAATATTTCTAATGTGTATGTAGATATACCGCACTAGTATTTCTAAAGTGACACAACTCAAAAATCGGTGTTTTTTAGTTATGACTATGAAAGACATGGTAAATATATCTTTATCAACCATCAAAACTGTGTGTACCTAGAGCTTCAGAGCTTGTACACCACAGGGCACTTGTGTCACCCTTCCTGCCTTAACGCTATGCCCCGTACATGGGCAAGAGTTGAGTTTTATTTTGAGTTGTGTCACTTTAAAAATACTTAATCAAAAAACACTGATCATCCCTCTTCATGTACGACGACTTAAATGAAACTATAAACTATGATAGATTAGTAACAAAATAAAATAAAAATTAATAATTTATTCAAGCGTTCAAAATTAATACAAGTGCTTGCTGTTCCAGTGCCGAATGTTGGCTGAATTTTGTTAGAGAGACTTTTAATATGCATTCATTCAAAATCATCAAATATTATGTAAGCTTTGAGATTTAAAATATGCGAATTCCTTGAATATTCAAGATTCAAAAGAGACTTCTCTGAAAGAAAAATGTGAAAAAGCTATATTCATTTATTAAAAAAAAAAAAAAAAAAAAAAAAAAAAAAAAAAAAAAAAAAAAAGAAATGAAAAACTATAAGAATAAAATCTGCATTACTAATTGTTGAAAGAATCTGTTTACATTAATTCGAATTTACATATTTACAGTAGAAATAATGTAACAAGAACATTTTTTCCGCGGAGATTCTTCAGCAAATATGTTTTGTTTTTTTCTTTAAAATCGTAATAAATTAATTAAGCTAAGTCGGGGATTAAAATTAATTTTAATTTATAACTCTTTGATACTGATAATTATTACAATGTGTTATATGTTATACACGAATTAAATAAATCTATAACATATATTATCCTCTGTTAGATGAGTATTAATAATAGATATAATTATTCATCAACCATTATGTTTTCGATTCATCCCTCCTGGTATGATGCACAAAACATTTTCTTAATAATAGGTGTTTGTATGTATTATAATATTTTAATATTAACATAGCATTCAGGTATTGAGAACATTTTTTACAATTTGTTTCGGAGAAAATCCACGGAACATTTCAATAAACTATAATATATAAGTCTTAAAATTTTAGTCGAAAATACTATAACATTAAAATTCAAGAAAAGAGTATATCAGATTAAAGTTTAATAACAGTTATTTACGATAGTACGCTAGTAAAATTCCAAACCCTGAATTCTGAAGCGTTAATAATCTTATAGGTTGATACGCTTAAAAAAAGAAATAAAATGAATAATGCATATAAGTTTGGATTGGATATACATATGCCTATTTTCTTGTATATGTATATACGCATATCTATATATATATATAAAAATCACGTGTCTGTCTGTTTGTATGTTTTTCTGTTTGTCTGTTTGTTCCTTATACAAATATGCACCGTTTGACCGATTTGATTGATACGGGAAATCTCCTAGGCTAGGTCAAATATCAAAAAGGTCAAAAGTTTTGTTCAAGAAAAATTGGCTACACAACCTTTCAGATTGTGACGGCCATTTTTAATAATGTATCAAATTTATTTGTTGTTGTTCCTGAAAATTAGAATAACTCGAACTCATACGAAAAAATGCATCTTTCATTGTCCATCTTTAATAATTTCTGCTGGCTTATTTATGGCTAATTCTTCAATCTGACTTCACTCTATTAAAGGGAAAGTATTCCACTATCAAAAGGTCAAATCTGCCGAATATTTGACTGTCCAAAAATAAGTTATGAATAAATACTTTTCCACTCTGAAAAGTGTTGATTTTCATATTCGTTAGTTTGCTTTTGTATCGACGATATAATCATTTAATGCAGTTTATTTCAATTTTATTTCAACAGTCACTGTCTAACTAAGGAGCGCTGGCCTTTCTTTGATAAGAGCTATCTTACTCGCAAGCTTCTGCAGGCCTCTGTTGCCTGTTATATGAAGTGCTGAGGTGCTGGCCTGTGCCGGTTGCATTATGAACTACTAGACAGATATAAACAAATTCACACCGTTTGACCGATTTTGATCAAGTAAATCTTGATACGAGGAGAGTCATAGGCAGAAAGTAGATGTAGCATGGCACACGGGGTAACAGCTAATACACAATAAAATACTATACGCTATTGTAGTGGCCACTCAAATGTAAAAAAATGAATATACTAATGTATATTAAGTTTGATCTGAATTATTTTATGAGAAATAAAAAAAGTTTGACCCACAGGAACTGCGTCATCTTAGGACGTTTCCAAAGCGATCTTATTCCCAGTGCCATTTGAAAAACCTGAAATAATAACAGTAATATAATTAATATTTCGTGAAAAAGAAAAACACCTTCTCCAATGAAATCTTAAAGTAACGTTTTAGGCGCTACTAACTTACAGTAACGGAAAATCGCTCATTCGGGCTCTTAACAACAAAAAATTGTATCTTATTTTATCTATCTTTTCTTACAGGAAAATTAACATAACTTAAAAATTAACTGAAAAAACAACAATTAACAAGACACCGAATAAAAAAAAAAACACAAAGAATCTTTAATAGCAACGAAACTAACACTTTCGAAGATTTGAGCATTTATTTGTCGAATTAACGTCGCCCCTATGTAGTTTACTTCTGAACCTTTTAGCGCGGTTCCTCCCTCCCCCATAGGGAGGAACCCCGCTTATAGGGTTGATACAATGAAACAATCCGGAAGTGCCGACTATATATTTATATATATATATATATATATATATATATATATATATTTATATATATATATATATATATATATATATATATATATATATATATTTGTCTGTTCGCTCTCTAGATAGAAGACGAATGGTCCGATTTTGATGAAATTTGGTACAAAAATCCTTCGTCCAATTTGAAAGGTCAAGTTCGTTAACCAGCAAAATCCGCCTACTGGAAGATGGCGTTTGGGGCGAAATTCGCGCAAACAAAATCGTAACGCTTACGTTTTTGAGTCCATAAGCTTGTAAGTACTCGTTTTATATGATTCCTGGGCTAGGAAAACGAATGAAACCATTTTGAAGGCGATCGCTTTAACCGTTTTCGAGAAAATTGGAAAAATAGTTTTTGAATACCGTTTTTGGTTTGGGTACTTAGAATTACGGGATTCAGTTGAAACTTTATCTGCATGTTCTACTTTCATTAAAACTAAAATGTTGAAAGTTTTGTTACGTTTGGAGTTAAGGAAGGGTTAGAATAAAATATTTTATTAACAGACATGAAAAGTTTTGGGAAGTTCGTATACTTTCATTAATATCTCGAACACGGTTGGGAAATCGTGGTAAGTGGATAGAAACTATTTGAATGCTTACTAAATTCTCTACAAAAAAGATTCTAAAACTATTTTTGATTAGGTTATGTCAATCGGAGAAATAAGTGCTTAAAACTTCAAATACGTCTGTTTTGTTCTTATGAACGGGTTTTTGTCGTTCTTGTTGTAATTTTTGTCTCTTTCCCTTCGTTTTTTATTGCTTTTTATGTTTGTAATTTCTTATGTTGCGAAAATTTTGTGTGTAAAACAGGATATGAAAAATGAGGCCAATTTTCTGTTGCTAGAAATAATATAAATTTTGGGAACGTTCATTAATATCTCGAAAACTGTTGAGAATTTTGGTAAACGGAAGAATACCATTAGAAAGCCTATTAAATGCTCTACATAAAAGGTACTAATGAAAGTTTTGATTAGGCGATGTCAATCGGAGAAATAAGAGCTTAAAGCTTTAAAGTAATTGATTTCGCTTATTCGAAGTGTTCTTTTTGTCTGTATTTTATTCCTTGTTATTTTTTAATTGCTTATAGTTGGATAATGTATTCGAAAATAAAACAGGTTAAGTAAAATAACAAAAACAATTTATTGTTAGAAATATAGATTTCCAAGATTCCAAGACCTTGTAACTAGCGGGACGGTTTCTAGTGTTGCCGACCCTTCCAGGTAAGATTGTAAATCCTACCTTTCAAGACTGGTGGAACCAAAATATAACTGTCAGGGTTCGGTCAGTGCTACTTAATAAAACTACATTTTATCGTAAAAATGGTTTTATTGTGCCGACGTTTCGGCTTGAACTTCAAGCCTTCATCAGGGCTGTAAATACAAGTAGGACATATTTAACACTAATATATGCACATATCTATGTAAATATACCTAACATATATATATATACATACATATATAATATATATATATTTATATATATGCATATACACATACACATATACACGCACATATATGTACATATACAGGGTGTCCCGTAAATGTCTAGTCATATTGTGAGGGGTGATAGAGGACTCTTAGGGGAACAAAAAATGTTCTATGACGATTTCCCGAATTCTCGCCCATAAGGGAGAAAACGTCGTTTTATTGTTTTTTCGAGACAAACGTAGTTTTTAGAAGAATAATCATTGTAGCTCCGTCCCAGATGGTACTACTAAAAAGGGTGTGAAACCAATCGAAAGCTGAGTAAATTTACTATAAGACTAGTTGAGAGTAAACGTAAAAATGAATGAATGTAAGTATGTATATCTTACCAAAAGAAGGCAATTCTAAATTTCCTGACATTTTATTGATATTTCTTTCCAGCGTTACTCCTCAATAAGCAGGATCTGAGATTTCCGGGTTTCAGAAAAACTTCCTCATTTAACCAGCTTTTCATTCATGTATCACAACCCTGTGTTATTGAAGTATTTGAACGATTTAAGAACAAAAGTTTTATAAAAAACATGGATCTGTGAAAAGAAAATTATATTTTTTTCTTCAATTTATTCAAAAAGCTGAAGGGAAATATTTTTTTTATAAATGTTTACATAAATATTAAGTAAATATTTACTTAAAAGAATAAAAAAAATTACTTCCACGGATAAAAAAAAATCTTAAAACAGTAAATAAATAAAATACACATTTATTTTGAATTTATTAATTCAGGTAACTAATACTGGGTCCAGGAGGCGGCCATTAAGGAACCCCAACCATACATTAACCTCAAAAATTACTATTTTTACCTATATCATGCATTTGAACACATTTTTACAGGACTATGTACATATTATTTATGAGGGATCGAATTTTTAATTACCACAACAAAAACACATGGGCTCAGAATCCCAGTGAGTTTCACAAGCGTAGCCATCAGTATTAATATAAGGTAAAGCATTTGTTTTCTAAATATAAGTGCCTGTAAAAATGTGGTGAAATGCGTGATCTAGGTAAAAATAATAATTTTTGAGGTTAATGTATGGTTGGGGTTCCTTAATGGCTGCCTCCTGGACCCAGTATTAGTTACCTGAATTAACAAATTCAAAATAAATGTGTATTTTATTTATTTACTGTTTTAGGAATTTTTTTTATATTCGTGGAAATAATTTTTTTTTATTGTTTTAAGTAAATATTTACTTAATATTTATGTAAACATTTATAAAAATAAATATTTCCCTTCAGCTTTTTGAATGAAATGAAGAAAAAAATATAATTTTCTTTTCAGAGATCCATGTTTTTTTTTAAACTTTTGTACTTAAACCGTTCAAATACTTCAATAACACAGGGTTGTGATTCATGAATGGAAAGCTGGTTAAATGAGGAAGTTTTTCTGAAACCCGGAAATCTCAGATCCTGCCCATTGAGGAGTAACGCTGGAAAGAAATATCAATAAAATGTCAGGAAATTTAGAATTGCCTTCTTTTTGTAAGATATACATGCTTACATTCATTCATTTTTACGTTTACTCCCAACTAGTCTTATAGTAAATTTACTCAGCTTTCGATTGGTTTCACTCCCTTTCTAGTAGTACCATCTGGGACGGAGCTACAACGATTATGTTTCTAAAAACCACGTTTGTCTAGATAAAACAATAAAACGACGTTTTCTCCCTTATGGGCGAGAATTCGGGAAATCGTCATAGAACATTTTTTGTTCCCCTAAGGGTCCTCTATCACCCCTCTCAATATGACTAGACATTTACGGGACACCCTGTATATGCCCACATACATACACATATGGGGTATGAATTATTAAGTAGCAGTGACCTAACCCGGACAATCCCTACCTTGCATCATCAACGGTCAACGATCTCCTCTCAACAAAATAATAACTGCTTCTATTTTAATCTTTCGAAATTAGACTAGGGATAAGAACGGAACCGCGCTAAGATGAGGCAGTTCCTGCGAGTCGGACTTTTTTTAGAGACATTAGTAAGCTTTCTAGTGTCACTTTCCTCTATCCACAATTTTTCAAACTTTTGGAGACATTTAAGATAATATGCAAATATTTATTCTTTTGACATGCCCGATAATAAAATATTTTTTCCTAATACTTCCTTAAATCCAAACAAAAAGAAATTTAAATATTTCAGGTCAGATGGATGTCAAAACGTCTGGAACAATAATCAACTGAATCAATCGATCAATGAATACCCGTTTTGTCAATTTGTCTCGTAAACGGTTACAGATATCACTTTAAAAATTATTTAGTATTCTACGTTAGAAAACTTATAAAAAGTGTACCTATGTGTCTATAAACACAAAAATGCATGCGTTACGATTTTATAAGCGGAAACTTGACCTTTGAGTATTTTTCAAGGAAATTTCATTAAGTTCAGTCCATTTTTCTAGTCCGCACTTCCGGATAGCGTCATGGGCGGGGTTTTTTCCTCTGGTGGGAGGGAGGAACCTTGTTAAAAAGAGCAAATCACTATATAGAGCTCTCTGTCAATTATAATGATTAAAAAATGTTCAAAAGTAATTAGATTTCCGTCGAACAAGCCGTTTATTTTATTAAAAATTTAATCTTCCTAAAATCCTGGATCTATTTGCTCGCTCTAAAGGACCAACCCCCTCCCTTCCAGAAAGAGTGTTAGTGGGCCAGCAGGGGCCACTAACTGGAAGTATTAACCCCTCGGGTCCTCTTCCCCTTGTTACCAGCGGAGATATACAAATTTAAATTCAGAGCATAGCTCTAACATAATCCCCAAGCCTTGGCTAGTTTGAATGGATTCATCCGTCATTCGCTCCTGGAGGCCGAATTGTAGTTATTTCTTCCTAAGCCGTAAAGCATGTTTATGACTGAAAAACTAATTCCCTCATGAAGCTTTGTTCAAGTTGGGTAAACAAATAACTTGGGCTGGAGGCGGGTTACTTGCAAAATAGGATCGATATCGTAAAACGGATTTACAACCAACAGAGGCACTAACAAACAACCTTTTCCAATTCAAACCACCCTGGTGGCTTTAATTCTTGAGATTCTTACGTTTGGATGTGACTTTCGATTTTTACCAATAAAGGGGTCTCTCCCAGTGGTCTAGAGGCTAGTCCTTTGGATTTTCATGTGCGAAATGCGGGTTCGAGTCTTACCAGCATCAGGTATGGTATTTTCAGACGAGAAGATCCCCACCATGGATGTTTAGAAAGGACCACAAAGGGGGCATTAGTGGCCCCCAGAAGGTAGTAACACGAAACATTTAGGGCTGACATGTAATAAATTGGTACTCAAGAAAAGGAAGCAGTGTTTTCTATGAGATACGCCATATATATCCAAAAAAGTAAATATTAAATGTCTGTAGAAATCTAAATGCTAAATGTGCAAGGAGAATTCATCGATAAATAAATAATTATTAGTTACAAATACTTCTCCAATTTTGACTTTCTCCATCTATATATGAAAAGTTAAATGTTTGCACTGGAATAGCTATTCACCCGTCAATGATCCGACCACAAACGGGGGCCAAAAGTCTGGCGAACCAATAAATCCTGACTTTGAAATCAATCATGCTCGAGGAAAAGGCGACCACAGCCCCTCGCTAACACCGGGCAGAAGTACTACCGGAGCGGCATATTGGAAAAGGGGCCCGCATCAGCTGAGTTATTCGTCTGGAAATCTAAGCTACTCTTTAGTGTTTGTTGCACGCTTTCTCTGAACAACTTCTTACAGCGAGGGAAATTTGTCTATACACGACTTTTGCAACGAATATTTCAAAGAAAGAAGTCAAATGCGGTCCATTTTTAGAAAGGTTGACTACAAGATTTATTCGGTATGTTTTATATTTTTTAATTATATGATTCCTTAATTAGTTAAAAATTTTGTTTAGTGCCAAGGCGTGAGGACTCGGTGCTTAAGGGGTGGTGGATTTTCTTTCGAAAAAAAAAACAAAACAAAGAAATCTATCCTATCCTGGCTAAAAAGGACGTTTAATTCATTTTAGCGCGGTTCCTCCCTCCCCCATAGGGAGGAACCCCGCTTATAGGGTTGATACAATGAAACAATCCGGAAGTGCCGACTAGAAAATTTCGCGTTTCAGAACCCCTAGAGACCGAAAATAACTGTGGTTTAAATTTGTATATATATATATATATATATATATATATATATATATATATATATATATATTGTCTGTTCGCTCTCTAGATAGAAGACGAATGGTCCGATTTTGATGAAATTTGGTACAAAAATCCATCGTCCAATTTGAAAGGTCAAGTTCGTTAACCAGCAAAATCCGCCTACTGGAAGATGGCGTTTGGGGCGAAATTCGCGCAAAAAAATCGTATTGCTTACGTTTTTGAGTTCATAAGCTTCTAAGTACTCGTTTTATATGATTCCTGGGCTAGGAAAACGAATGAAACCATTTTCAAGGCGATAGCTTTAACCGTTTTCGAGAAAATTGGAAAAATATTTTTTGAATACCGTTTTTGGTTTGGGTACTTAGAATCATGGGATTCAGTTGAAACATTTTCTGCATGTTCTACTTTCATCAAAATTAATATGTTGAAATTTTGGTTACGTTTGGAGTTAAGGAAGGGTTAGAATAAAATATTTTATTAACAGACATAAGAAGTTTTAGTAACTTTGTTTACTTTCCTTAATATCTCGAAAAAGGTTGAGAATCATGGTAAACGGAAGAATACCATTAGAAAGGTTATTAAATGCTCTAAAAAAAAGGTTCTAATGAAAGTTTTGATTAGGCGATGTCAAACGAAGAAATAAGAGCTTAAAACTTTAAAGTAATTGATTTCGCTTATTCGAACTGTTCTTTTTGTCTGTTTTTTATTCCTTGTTATTTTTTAATTGCTTATTGTTGGATAATGTATTTGAAAATAAAACAGGTTAAGAAAAATAAGAAAAACAATTTAATGTTAGAGACATGGATTTCCAAGATATATAGCTTTTCAACTGCCTAGCGTCCTTCCTAGGGAGGGTTCTTTGTCTTTGATTTTGGTACTTAGAATTATGGGATACAGTTGAAACATTTTCTGCATGTTGGAGTTTCATCAACACTAATATGTTGAAATTTTTGTTACGTTTAGAGTAAAGGAAGGGTTAGAATAAAATATGTTATTAACAGACAAAAAAAGTTTTGGTAACTTTGTATAATTTCGTTAGTATCTCGAAAACCGTTGACAATCTTGTGAAGCGGAAGATTACCATTCGGAAGCTTACTAAATGCTCTACAAAAAAGGTTCTAAAGAAAGTTTTAATCAGGCGATGTCAATCGGAGAAAAAAGTGCTTAAAGCTTTAAATTAATTGATTTAGTTTATTCCAATGGTTCTTTTTGTCTGTTTTATTTCTTGTTATTTTTTAATTGCTTATAGTTGGATAATGTATTTGACAATAAAACTGGTTAAGTAAAATAACAAAAACAATTTATTGTTAGAAATATAGATTTCCAAGATTCCAAGACCTTGTCACTAGCGGGTCTGTTTCTAGTGTAGCGGACCCTTCCAGGTAAGATTGTAAATCATGTATGTCACCTTTCAAGACTTTACTACTCACAGGAATGGCGTTAGTGACCTTAAGGGTTGACACGCCATTATAATAATTAATTAAAAAAAAAAGACTGGTGGAACCAAAATAATAACTGCTTCTATTTTAATCTTTCCAAATTAGACTAGGGATATGAACGGAACCGCGCTAAGATGATGCAGTCCTGCGAGACGGACTTTGTTTATTATAACCTTAAGAGTGCCTTTGATGGAACGTGGTAGGATACTTTGTGGGGATCAGCTTCAACGTCTTAAACATCAATCATCATTCAAAAAACATTATTATTATCAAGTAAAATCTTAAAGATTATGTGGAAAATACTAGATATTATCACAATAACAAAAACTGTACAGTGAAACCTCTCTATAGCGGACACCTCTGGGAGAACCAAAGTTGTCCACTGTAGAGAGGAGTCCACTATACAGAGGGGTTGGTGGAGATGGATACATACCGTATTTGTACATTGTACCGTACATGTACATATGAAAATGCTCGTTGTAAATAATAAAAATTAAAAAAAATTTAGAAATATTATAAATTCTTACAGCTTAAGCTTCTCATTATTATACTGAATAAATATTTTAATTCTTATGGCTAGATATATTTTTTTTTAGAGTTTTAGATTTGCGTTTGTGAACTTATGAAAAAAATAAAGATGCATGTATACATTTAAAATTCATCCTACCAGTTATATCGCAACTGGTGAAATTTCTTAAAAATTGCTAATCATGTAGTTAAGTAGAGTATTGGATTTGCAATACTCTAGGACCAGTAGAACCGGAGATATTAATGAATGTCTGGGCTGCCCTGTCACTCGCCCCGTGCAGAAATCTGTGATGTTAGCACCAAGGTAGGTCGGCCCAGCGCACAAAACTGGGATGTTAGCACCATGGTAGCCGGCACAGCGCACAAATCTGAGTTAGTATCATCAAAAGGGTTATTATTATAAGGATTATTGGAGGGTGAAATATTGCCCAATAAATTAAAATAGATCAGTTTTTTTAGTAGTGTGAAGAGATAGTCGCCCGTAGTTATTGAGACGGTGTACTTCATCGGGGTTTGGTAGTATGTTAAATAAAACTATATTTTATACCTAAAATTAGTTATACTTCTGCTAACGTTTCGGCTTGAATTACGAAAACATTAAAATGTAGTTTTATTTAGCATATGACCGTACCCCGATCATCAAGACTAGGTTTGGGTAACTTTTCACCTGCTGTTGGACATACATTGGTGTGACAAAACGTTCGCTGGTCACCTAGATGGTTCAAAATAAAATAACATCGTGTTTTGGAGAGGTGTTCATAATTTGTAGCGGTAGGCATCAGACATGAACTAGTACGACAATGTTATTGTAATACAAGTTATTAAAATAACAAATATAAATGAAATAAATAGCCACAATATTATAATTATGTCGTGTAATTTGGAATTATTACAAACTACGAATGTTAAATAGCGACACGATATCAATGAGTCACTCCCCCTTATTTGATTTGACAGGAGCAAGCTACAAGCCCAATCTCACTTGATATTTCCCATTTGTAGTGAGTGTGAGTAAGTAGTGTAATATTATTTTTTTTCTAATTGGGTTTTTCAAAATTTCTCGCGAGCCGGATGAAATCTTACAGAGGGCCGGATCCGGCTGGCGGGTTGGTTTTTGCCCACATATCGTCGATACAAATGCAAACTAACGAATGTGCAAATCAACACTTTTGAGAGTGGAAAAGCATTTATTCATAACTTTTTTTTGGACAGTCAAATATTCGGCAGATTTGACCTTTTGATAGTGGAATACTTTCCCTTTAATAGAGTGAAGTCAGATTGAAGAATTTGCCGTAAATAAGTCTAGCAGAAATTGGTAAAGATTGACAATGAAAGATGCATTTTTTCATATTCGTTACTTTGCATTTGTATCGACGATATGATCTAGACCTTCTCAGATAACATAACATTAAAAATTATTTGTTTGAATAAATTTATTATATTTATTTAATAGCCGGAGCTAAAATGCCAAGACAGAGTTCCATTTAAGATGTCAGAATCTTGACATTATTTCTCTCTCATATTCCATAGCTCTATAGGAAAAAGGCGAGAAAAGCCTTATGAGGTCATTTGGATGGAGGAGTGCCAAGAGAGGAGGGCCTGGATTTATCCACAATCCTACACAGAATCCTCCAAAAATACAGATAGGACAAACACAACTCCATCATATTGAATAAACATGTCCGATGAAACCCTAGAATTTGTAGGCAAAAATCCTATCTGCATAATATCCCTTGTAAATATGCAAATTAGGGGCAATGTAAACGAATACCTTAATAAAACCAGCAGTAATGCAGATTGTCTTTTTTTTTACTTTTTTGCTTTTACTTCCTTTTATTTACTTTTTCCATTGACAGTGACTGACGATCTGTAAACAATCCGCAGACTAAAGTTTATTCACAAATTTTTAATATTCAGGGAACGAACTTAATTTAAAAATATTTTTTAAAGCAATGAAAAGTGTATTCTCTGCTTCGATTTTTTTTATAATTTGATTTAATATATACATATATGTCATGAATTCGTTCATGAAATAAAAAAAATACTCTTTTTAGTACTTTCTAGGTTACACTCATGACAGAATCATTGAAAAATGTCATCAAATTTTCATTGATCCTACCTAGTAGACACTCGTTATAATTTACATATATATATATATATATATATATATATATATATATATATATATATGTGAGTGCGTGTGTATGTCTCTTAACGTGATGCACGCCAGAGCTCTATTTTTTTTTTTTCCAACGAAACTTGGTATATAGCATCCTCTCATCAAACGATTGATAACCACCAAAAACGGTCACCTGTGGGGTGGGGGAAGGGTGGGAGCTTACTTCGGACTCAAAGTTCTAATTCGTCTACAACAGCCGTAATTTTTTATTAAAAATCGGTGCTTTGGGAGGTGAGGGATTTACTCCATACCAAAATTACTAATTTGCTCATACTGACCGTTCTGTATATTATATTGTTACGAAATACGGTATCCGTCTTGGGCATTTAAAGAGAAAGATTTGTTTCAAAAATAAACTAAATCGGTTCATGAGAAGTTAATAAGTTAGTCCCCATTACCTTTGAATTGAACAATTGGGATCGGGCGTTGGTTGTTGCTTCTGCCACTTGGAGCACTGAACATGGACGCTGTGTACGGCTTATATAGTACATTGAGTCAGCATATATACATATATATATATATATATATATATATATATATATATATATATATATAGGTTATAGTAAGCAAAGTTTAATTGTTCAGGCATACAGTGTACACTAACCATCTTCTCAGGAAAGCTTCTGCATGACACCCTTTTTAAAATAAATAATTATGTACAACAAGTATTATGTTCTTCATTAGAGTCATTTTACGTCCATCTTGAATATTACATTTATCGTCGTTTATGAGATTGTCGTGTGCCTTTCCTTCTCTCGATCAGATTTACAGTTCCTCAATTTTATAGTATTAAATTTCACTAAGCAAGTTCAAGTAGGTGTATTCCCAGTAAATACTTGGTTTAAATATTATCTTTAACGGGAGAATATTTTCCCCGAAAGCCAATATGAAAATACCTGGTTTATGGCCACTTAAGACTAAGAGTTGGGTAAAAGTGAGCCATTAATCCATGCGGTACATTACTCAGAGGTGCAGTAAAGAGTGAGTAAGACTTTATGAGGTCATTTATGTGGATTGCTGCCAGGAGGGGTGCGAAGTGGTGGAGTAGGTGGTCCGCCACGCTTTTAACCCCACTTGTGAAAGCAATGGCCTTTGGCAAGGGTTGAAATATTACTTTAACCGCGTTTCTTCGGAAGAAATATAATATAATATTAAAACACTATTTCTAAAATACATGAAAATATTTGTTAATCAGCCGAATCCGCACTCCTAAAAACATTCTTTCTTTGACGAACCTCGCGCGAAACATTGAACTTCGAGTACTTGTAATTGCCTCACAAAAACAAAGACTTGAAGAATCGAATGCAACTTCTTTTAAGGCAATATTAATCAGTTTTCGAGACAACTTGAAAAAAACTATAAATTGTCGATATTGTAATACCTATTTTCCGCCATTAACCAAATTAAAATCGAAGAGTTTATCCCCTAAGACAGGGGAAAGGGAAGAAAATACCCCGATAGTAGTGCAATTACGGAATAACTTGAGGGATGATCCTAAACAAAAAATAACTTTATGCCAGAGCTGCCTACATTTTTCTCGTTATTAACATTATAAATAATAAAATAATAATAATAATAAAATAATAAAATAATAATAATAATAATAAAATAATTCCTTAATTAATTATTATTATTATTATTAATAATAACTATTTACTATAATTAAAATTTTAGTGAGCATTGTAATATACATTACATTATTCGATGTCGAAACTATGCATTTCAGAAATTAGACTGTGCAATATTTCTTCACAAAAAAGTTATATATACAAACAAATAAAAAATTGTCTACTTATTGCTATCAAATTTGTTACTGCCTAGGGACTAGTATGACTATGTCATATTTATCTGTTTTAAATATTTTAAATATTATTAAAGATTTCCTGATGATGGCATTAGGTTAAAATAATGTTTTCAATCAATGAAATATAAATATTTGGAACTGAGAGACCTAATGGGCGTTTTAGCATAATTATGCTTTAGTGATGACTGAACTGGAAAATGACGTTACAAAAAAGTGTTACAAGAAAGTGTCACAAAAAATTGTCCGCTGGCGTTTGTGATGGCGCGGTGATCGTGTGTGAAAAAGAATACTGTATGTTATACAGTAAATTACATAGGTTTGTCGGGTTTAGCTAAAGCATATTTATGTTCCTGAATTTGAGCAGAATGCTCTAAACGAAATTATTTATTTATTTTTTTTTTTTATTACACCTAGATTGTCTACTTTTAAATATTGAAGTCGGAATTTCTGAACAAGTAGTCGCATGTATGAACAACAATCTTTTTCGTCTAATAGAACGTTGACAGCTACATATTCAGAAAGTTCTAAATGGGAAGGTGCCGAATTAAGAGACCCAACCGTAAGAGAGCGGGAGAGCTTGCTGGGTTTGTAAAGTCGGCTGGTTTGGACTTCGCGTAAATTCTAGCCACCGATGGTCGGCTCGCAAAAGTTTAAACATAAAATATTGATGTTTCTAGTTTAGGAAATAAATAATAAATTATAAAAAGTTTATTATATAGAAAATTATAACTCAATCTGGGAGATCTTTTTACTTCACAAGAATCTCCGCTTGGATATCAAAAACCTTTTAAGAGAAAAAAAAGTTACTTTAGCATGATTAATGAGTAGAAGATCTGTAAAAACTTTCTTATCAAGTCTCTTGATAAATATTCATAGGAAAAGATTTTTGACCTATTGATATCTTGCTTCTTCCCTTACAGTATCTCATTAACAAAATCCCGCTCTGACAAGCTTTTTTTTTTTTGATAACACTTCCTTAATTATGATAATGGAAGTAATTAACATATTCTTTCGGAGAGAGTTTTTTTTTTTTTTTTTTATAGCCGAAGTACTAATGAGTTTCAAGAAGTTATTTGAATCTCTAATACCGAAAAATGGAAATTACTTTTTATAATATCTTGTAAGCATTAGAGCCTTAATTATCTTCATCTTAAGATATTTAAAATTAAGGAGGTGAAGGGGATCTCAATTTTTAGCGTGTTTCCACTGTTCTTCCATTGGGAGAAAAACTTTTCAGACGTCAAGCCGATGATGAAATATGGATGAGCTGGTGGGAAATGACAACGAATCCATACGACACGAAAATACGGCTCACCGATTTTTATTAACGGCTTGAGCGATTTTTATTAAATGTTTCTTATATATACGGAAGGTCCCATAGTATTTAAACTATTATTCATATCTCTAAGAGAAAAGGTGGGTCCACCCCGAAATTTTTGTTTTGTTTTATATTTCGAACAAATTGTTCTTTTGTTTTTTTTTTAATTTTTTTGTGATTTGACATGGAGAGGAGGAAAAAGTGCATTGTAGAAGGAAATTTATCCGATTTCTCGGGAGACGATACATGCCAATTAAACAATATTGTAAAAGTTTTGAAAAATGTTAGTTTGTACAGTTACATAGAATTATAATACCGGTAGGAGCGATGTAAACCAAAGATTAATAAATCATAATGAAATCACAAAAAAAAAAAATTGTCATTCATTTTTAGTGCGCCGATTACGATGGTCATTAGCACCAGAATTTTGGTAATATATATGAATTCTTTGTATCGATTTACTAACATTGCACAAATCATAGCATGTCGGAGATTTATGTCTTTATTTTCCAAGGCATAATGATTTTTGGACTGGACTTCACTATGTGTATTGCTAGAAAGAACTAATAAAATAAAATTTACAAAAATAAAAATAATAAGACCCATTCTTTGGAGTGGTACTTAAAGTACCAAATTGATCATTGCGAAACAAATACAAAACATTTTAAGGAGTCAATAAGAATAAATATTTAATCCACACATATGTGTGTTTATAGCTTTATGTGTGTGTGTAAATTGATTTGTCCGTGTGTTATTATGTGTGTATTTGTATGTAGAAAGCAAGAGAGAGAAGAAATTCTTTTAAAAGGTACAGACTTAAGACTTAAGTCACCCTCCAAGTAAGAAGACGTTTGTTCTTTTTTTGCGTCTGTACTTGAGTTCAATCAAGTCGACATGAAGCACAACTCCACGTTTTCCTTTTGATCTCCGACCTTCGAAGTCCTTTTTCTCCCCCCCCCCCCCCTTCTTCCACCTTCACTTGGGTGGGGCTATTGATCTCAAATCATAGCCTTTTTGATTTGGAAACTTTTCCAGCCATATTAAAACAAAATTGCTTCAGAACCTTTTTTTGTAGATAATTGGTAAGCTTTTGAATGGTCACGTTCCACTTACCACGCTTTTCCAACCGTTTTCGAGATATTTATAAAAATATACGAAAATCTCACAATGTTTCTATTAATATTAAAAAAAAAATTCTAATACTTCCTGAACTTCAAATCTAACCAAAATAATCTATGTACCCAAACCGAATATGAGTTAAAAAACATGTTTTCCACTTTTCTCAAAAACGGTTACACGTATCGCCTAAAAATGGTTTCATTCGTTTCGTATGTCAAAGAACCTATAAAAGGAGTACCTGCATGCGTATGAAATCAAAATCGCAAACATTACATACAAATTTGAACCACCGCCATTTTCGAGATCTATGGGTTCTGAAACGTAAAATTTTCTAGTCGGCAGTTCTGGATTCACCTCATTTCTAGTCAAGAGGCTAACCTCACAAGCGGGTTTCCTCCCTATAGAGGGATATTAAGATGACCATAGTGCAATAGGAAAAAGTTGTGCAAACTTACGTAAGCACGCACATACATATATAAATATATATTATAATAACATATCTAACGAGTAAAATAACAGTTACATTTCAATACGATATGTAACTTGGCTTAATTTAATTATACTGAATAATTTGAAGGAAAAAAAAGATAAAAGAAAAATAAACGTAAATTGCCAACCGAAAAATTGAATGAAACATAGAATAAATGTAACGACTCATTTTAGCACTTTCCTCCGAAGGAAAGTAGCTATTGAGGTTGCACTCATGACGGAATTTTTGAAAAATTTCTTCAAATCTTTATCGATCCTACCGAGTAGACACCGAAAATGATCCCTGTTAAAATTTATATATATATATATATATATATATATATATATATATATATATATATATATATATATATGTCTGTTAACACGATAGCGGCCAGAGTTTTAGTTTTTTCTTCACGAAACTTGGTATATAGCGTTCAATTAGCAAACGATTGAACGAGTTCGTTAACCACCAAAATCGGTTCATTGGGAGGGGGGGTTTACCCCGGGGTTGACCCAAAACACTAATTTGACCATGCCAGCAGTAGTTTTCGTTATTTTTCAACGAAACTCGGTATTCGTTATGTTGATCTAAAGAGAGAAATACGTTGTAAAAATAAACTAAATCGGTTCATTAGGAGGGGGGTTTACTCCGGACCCACATTACTAATTTGCCACTACCAGCCGTAATTTTTGTTACATTTTAACGAAACTCGGTATTCGTGGTGGTAATCAACAAAGAAAAATAGGTTGTAAAAATAAATTAAATCGGGTTATTTGGAGGGGGGGGGGGGGTTACTCCGGACCTAAAGTACTAATATGCTCGTACCGGTCGTAATTTCTGCTGTATTGTGTACAATATCATTTATTAACATAACGCTGGAAGCAAATTATTTACAAAATTAATAATTGAACAGTTCTCATAAGAAATGTAAATGAGCAGAACTATTCACGTTTTTATTTTATTTATATAGGCTATTTACGGCAAATTATTCAGTAATGTTTTCTACACTACAAAAATTCTGAGGAAAGTGCTTAGTTATGCAGTTCCTGCGTGACGGACTTTTTAATCAACTGAAATTGCATTTCTGTTTACTCTGTTTCCTCCAAATTTAATCTCAATTTCAGAAATGGCTGATGATTTAAAATCTTGCCTTAAATATATATTTGTATATGTTTAACAGTAATAAGCAAATGTAAAATAATGGACGTTTTTGTACAGTTCCTCCAAAACCTGATACATGTGGAATGGGTATGTTCAAGTTTTCTCGCTTACTGTAGCCCGTTAAAATACGTTTTAGGAGTAATTTCATATCGTATTGACGACATATTTGGTCTGTCTTGTGGATGAGTAATCTATGTACAGTTCGAATTCTTGTAAGGACTACCTATTTTTTCCGATATATATATATATATATATATATATATATATATATATGACAATTTACAGATAAGTTACATTCTAATGCTCTTTCTAAAAAAAAAGAAATTTTCAGTGTGATTTACAGCCTACAAACATTTTCACGGGAGCTATTTCTGGCTTTTAGCAGAGAAACTTTGCTGCTCAGGTTGATTGAATTGATATTTCCTTGCATGCCTAAGCCTTTCAAGGTAAAGGCAAGTCATATTTCTTTGCATGCCTAAGCCTTTAAAGGTAAAGTCAATTCATATTTTCTTGCATGCCTAAACCTTTAAAGGTAAAGGCAATTCATATTTCCTTGCATGCCTAAGCCTTTAAAGGTAAAGGCAATTCAGCATACATAATGTGAACTTTACATTTTCGTTTTTAAGCCTTCTTTCTCCGTAATAGAGTTGGATTAAGTCGTATCAAAATGGAATGTGGTTCTTTCCCAAGGAAACACGACAGACAACCTTTCTATAATGTATCGTAGAGTATGTTAATCGGCGAAACTATGTATGTTTTATGCTTGGGTTACAATCCGTTAAGAGTTCGTTAATGTTTTCTAGTTAGCAAAGTTGTATTCGTTAATAAGTGTTTTGCTGTCAATGGCGTTTTTCAATGTGTACCCTGTTGTATTTCTTGGTTTGTCATTAGGTTGGGGTGAGTTTCCCGAATTTAAAAACAATAATAATTCGTAAAACTACCTATATCTTAACATTCTAGATACAGTAACATTTTCGAAATTTTAAATCTTGAGACAATAATAGAATATATCCCAATAAAAATTACTGGAAAACCATGAAGCGCGTTGAAAATTGGAACTCAACAAAGCTTCGTAATATATAAAGGGTTAAAAACAAAAGAGTCATAACGCCGAGAGGCAGAGAATTCTCGTGGAATTTCAGAGTTTTCCATTTCAAATTGAAATATGTGTAGGGGGGGGGTTGGAATTTTCCAATAGTACGCTTTCCACTGGCGTCGTCCAATACTCTCTCATTCGGAATATTGTAGCATAATCCGTTCGGTCAGATATAGGCCGATAAATGTTGTGGACTGTGATTTTTGTAGTAGGTTCAAAAGGAATGTTGCGACTGAGGATTTACTCGTGGAGGAAAAGAATTCTTAAAATCTTGACCGTTGATTTCTACAAAAAACAAAACAAAAACTAAGTCCCATAACATGCTTCCATGCTCCAGAGGTACTGAGATGACACAATTATTGACTTTAGTATGGCCAGAACTATGTTCCATGATTTCCTCTTTGCGTGTACCCGTTAAAGGCACAGGAACACTTCGGAACCGCAACTTCTATCCCAGAAAGCCGATACTTGAAGATCAGTGCGCCCACGAGTTTTAAACTCAGTTCTTCTAGAACACGATTCGAGTGCTCCACAATAGAACCAAATTTTCCAACAAAACTGTTATTCCTTGAAATATATACAGATCTAGTTTTTCACATTTATTCTTCTAGGCTATGAGAGGCTAGGAGAGGGGGCCCTTGCGCTGGATCTGGCCCGCTGAAAGGTTAGATCCGGCCCGCGAGACAATTTGAAAAACCCAATTAAAACAACATTACACTGCTTACTCAGACTCACACCAAATGAGGAAGATCAAGTGAGATGGGGCGACTAAGTTTGTAATAATTATAAAATTCCCGATTTAAGTATAATGTTGTATTCACTTTTTTCAATTCGTTTTGTTATTTTAATAAATTTTAATATAACAATATTGTCAGATTACTTCATTTCTGATATCTATCGCTAAAAATTATGAACTCTACTTTAAAATCTGACGTTATTTTTTATTTTTTTACCATTTACTCGGACCGCGATCGTATTTGCACTATAAAGTTTGATCCACTACATGTCAAAGGTTGCCCATACCGATTCTAGGCGAACAATAGAAAGATAAACAAAGTGTCTAAAATAAAGCATAGGTTACAAATTACGGTAAGAATATTTCAGTCGGACGAAAATCTTCTGAAAATTTCAAACGTGTTGGTTTCGTTACATTGATCTACTGAATATTTCTTTGAAAAAAAAAATAAAATATTATAAGTGAAAAAGTATAAAGTGAAAAATTATAAGTGAAATAAATGTGGAAAATTAACTAGGTTTTAAAATGAGAATGAAGGCGGCAACAGTAGTGCGAGAAAAATTTGATTTTTGTTTGAGATTTCGTTCATGCATGTATTTAAATTGATTTAACCTTTTAAGTGTTAAAATTCATTTATAAATACAACAGATATTTTTCTGAGTAAGTACTTAGAACTGCATAAGTTGGATTTACAGGGTGGCCCCAAAGTAACGTTTATTCTTCAAGGAACTTTTAGGAAATTTGATTCTCAGCAAAAAGGTTCTTTTCCACATGGGAGCTAAAAAAAAACTGCTAAAACCACGTTTTCAGACTCCAACCCTCGTTAACTTCTCATCATGTGGTCTTAGAGGAAACCCCTACAAATAGATATTGTAGTCCACTACATTCTGCACATTTTGGTTCCAAGGAATCGACTTTTACCCCACGGGATCTGGAGATTCGTTTGGACTATTTTTAATATTATTAGAGAGTTTCCCGCGTTGATCAAGGCTCCCTTTGGTGAATCAGTACTGTCTACCAAAAAACGGACAATTCAATAATTTAAAATAGGAATAAGACGGCTGATATTATTGACAATGATGAAAATACTAGGGAATCGTAGGCCAAGAAGTGTCAGGAATTTTCTCATAGGGCAACAGAAATGTTCGTAAGGGATATATATGTACCTTATTATCTGTACCAATGAGCTCATGCGAGATCTCCTCGATGCAATTTCAAAAACTACTTCATATTTAAAACTCTTGGTGGAACTCATTAAAGACACCAATAAGCCGGACTGCTTGAAGTTCATGGCAAGTTGGCAATGTCCTCCGAAAGGTTTTAGCTAATAAAAGCGAGTATAACATCCCTCATTATTTTAACAGCTGTGTGTGTTTCACAACAATATGTGAAAATCATTGAACTGTTGAGAAATTTACTTAGACCGATCCTTACTTTAGAGCAGAACTGCGGTTGGTATGATTGTAACCATAGCGACGAGGGTTCTGGCCTGGAAGCCATTCTAGCGGTAAATAATCTATTAGGGACTTTCTATAATGGAGAGCCACTGCTATGCCAATACTTGGAAATGAATAAACCGCAGCCGATCAAGTGGATTCAGTTTTAGGCCTAACTCCCTTTTCATATCATCGCCGCGTTCATCTCACCCATTTTCCATTTCCTTCCTCAATCGCCCAATTAATTCCCCCATTTTATTTTACCATCTCTCTCTCTCTCTCTCTCTCTCTCTCTCTCTCTCTCTCTCTCTCTCTCTCGTGATATATTTTTGTTTCATTTTAATATTTCTCGTTTGACTGGGCAAAATGAAATTTTACCAAGCAATTTTGTATTTTTAGTTCCCGAATTCAATTCCGCCATCGCTAAATCTCTTTTAGCACTTTCCTCCGAAGGAAAGTAGCTATTGAGGTTGGACTCATGACGGAATTTTTGAAAAATTTCTTCAAATCTTTATCGATCCTACCTAGTAGACATCGAAAATGACCCCCGTTAAAATTTATATATATCTATATATATATATATATATATGCATATATATATATGTGTCTGTTAACACGATAGCGGCCAGAGTTTTTGTTTTTTCGCCACGAAACTTGGTATATAGCATTGAATTAGCAAACGATTGAACGAGTTCGTTAACCACCAAAATCGGTCCACCGGAAGGGGGGGTTTACCCCGAGCCCAAAACACTAATTTGACCATTTCAGCCGTAATATTTGTTATATTTCAACGAAACTTGGTATTCGTAGTAGTAATATAGAGAGAAAAGTGAGATATAAAAATGAACTAAATCAGTTCATAAGGAGGGGGGGGGGTTTACTCCGGACCGACAATACCAATTCGCCACTACCAGCCATGATTTTTGGTATATTTCGACGAAACTCGGTATTCATAGTGGTAATCTACAGGTAAATATGTGTTGTAAAAATAAACTAAATCGGTTCATTGGGAGGGGGGGGGGTTACTCCAGACCCACAATACCAATTCGCCACTACCAACCGTGATTTTTGGTATATTTCGACGAAACTCTTTATTCGTAGTGGTAATCTACAGGTAAATATGTGTTGTAAAAATAAACTAAATCGGTTCTTTAGGAGGGGGGGGGGGTTTACTCCGGACCCAAATTACTAATATACTCATACTGGTCGTAATTTCTGCTTTATTGTAACGAAACGCGGTATACGTCGTGGGTAACTCATGAGAAAGAAGTGTTGTAAAAATGAGATGAATCGGGGGGTTTACTTTGTAATATATTTCAATAGAAAAGGCAGCACGACATAGGTTCACAAAGGCGCCGCAAGGAGCGCTAGAGGGACTGTATCCGGTTCCTGCATTAGATCAAAATACGATAATATGAGGTTTTTTGTATTTATTACGTAGTGCAGTAGGTACCATGTGTAAACATAACTCTGGAAGCAAATTAATAATTTATCAGTTACTCATTACAAAATTAAAATTGTTCTGGAAAGCAGTCTACACTACCCAAATTCTGAGGAAAGTGCTTAGTTATGCAGCTCCTGCGTGACGGACTTTTTTTATTTCATTCATGGTTGGAAGCCCCCTAGTTATGAGCCAATGCCGCATATAAGGCTGTTTAAATATGTCCTAGAACTAACGTTTACAACTGTATACTAATTGTGTGGCTGTATGACATATCGGTGACAATGAAAAAATCTTCCTTCATGAATGAAAACGATATTTTCAACCGTGTTACAAAACCTATGTTGGCCAATGTAATCAATATTATTGAATACACACTATAAACCGAGAGTGAAGAATATAAATTTACTAGCTGAATGCCCTTGCTTCGTCACGGGCAGATAAGTAGTTATTTTATTGCGTTAAATAATGTATCAGCAAAATTAACGCAGCTATATAATTATGTCCAGTTTATTATTGCACGGTTCCCGTCATACTATAGGTTATTCATCAATTGATAAGTAATCAAAGTATAATGTTTCTTGTCACTGGGGCGCTACGGACCAGTGGCAAGAAACAGATAACCTAGAATAACCCATCGTCTATAGGTTACAAATAACAGGAGTTTAACCAGTACAGGTTTAAATTCGCTGTCAACAATAAATGGATGTCATTTAGAAACACTCATTATATTTGCGAGCATTTCCAAGAAGTTTGACTGGAGATGCTGATGGGTAAGGAGGTTGTGCAAGGGTTCGGGATATTATTACCTAGGATGGACTGTCACCAGTTATAGCTTACGTTTACAGTACGTTCACAGCTGACCTGTTATCGTCCTAGCAACGCATGCTGCCTAAAAATACTTTGAATATCAAAACACCTTTCTTAACGAGTGTTTACATCCGATGGGCAGTGTACATGCAAAATTTCAAATTTTTCTGTCTAGTGGTTTGATAGGTCAGTGAGTGAGTATTTGACAAATATATAGTAGATAGTACATTCCGTTTTAGTAAATAGTATTAAACCTTTCAGTGTCCAGTTATTCGCGGGGTTTATTTGTAAACAAAATCTACAGCATATTCATTGGAGTAAAACTCTCAAAGCCGATTAGTGCAAGCTCCCTCCCTGAGGTATAGTATGTTCATTAACATTACAGAGACAGCTAGAAGAGGGACAGGAGAGGGCGGGAGGGGAGGGGAAAGGTAGTAAGGGAGAAGATGGCTAGAGGATGCAATAATAAAAGCTAAAGGATTAATAATTAGCAATAATCCAGCTAAATACAGGATTGCTTTTCCATCAGCTCTTCCCAGAACTATTCTATAATAGAGAGAAATACTGTTCTCACTTCCCTCTCCCTTCCCCACAACCTCCTTAAATCCGAAAATACAGAAAAGCTGAGTTGGGGCCTTTCCTTCTTGTCAAGAACCTAGAGATGGGCTCTGATGAGATCTAAATCGATCTTTTGAAAGATATATCGATTTTTTCAATCGATCTCCAAGGGCCGATCTTTTAAAGAATTTATATATATATATATATATATATATATATATATATATATATATATATATATATATATATATTAATTAGAGAAATTTTCCTAGAAAAAAGCTTGCAAATTTAAGGTTTCAAAATTCTGTGTCCATTACTTTACTTCACAATAACAAATATTAAATGCTTAGGTATATTCCGAATTTTTCGAGACCCATTATTTTATAAAATCGTTAGCATATGTTATCGTATGATTATGACTATGAACAAAATGAGCGGGAATAAGATAAAGACATTTTATATTTTTAATATAACTCATTTATTTAACAAAAATCAGCAATAAATCATTTTTTCTTACTTTACGAAAAAGTAATTTTTTTGAAGATAAGTTCTGCTTTTATTTTTATTTTTTTTACATATTAAAGAATTATATTTATGTAATTATTAAATTATACCATTAGTTGGAAACGTAATTTTGTAAATTAGCGAAAAATCATTCGGTTAAAAAAATGTATATATATATATATATATATATATATATATATATATATTGTCCCTCCTTTATTTGAAATACTATTGATCAATACCAATAATTTTTTATTTATTTAAGTTTTTAATAAATGTTTTAATTAGGTAATTTAACAGATATCTTAGTCTATGATGTTCAAATGAAAAATGCGGAGAAAAAAAGTTCCTGTCAGAAGTGGGATTCGAACCCACGCCCACAGAGTGGACTGCGACCTGACCGCAGCGCCTTAGACCGCTCGGCCATCCTGACGATGAACTGTCGCTCCTATGTAATTGTATCTGGATATTTCTTCAAAATTTTAAGCTTACAAAGAATTTTGCTTTTACATTTTTATATATATTTTAAATAAGAGTGCGTGTGCGTGTATCATTTAACTCGATGGTGGCGAAAGCTCTTATTTTTTTGCCCTTTCCAATCTGCCATTTTGCCACCTTATCCAACGCTCATGAAGGGATTTTTTTCTAAAAGCCTCGTATATCATGGCGCCAATGGGGCGGAGCTCCGTCCTCTTGGAAAATTAAATCACGTGAATCCTTCATTACTTGAGGTATGGATTGGTCGCTTGGGAAATGAAACTGGCCCTACACCACATTTGACTATTTATTACGGGGTTATGTTAAGGAAGCTGTTCAGAATTATTGGTAGAAGCGGAAAGTAACCTCTATAAATAATTCTGAACGATCTGCGTAACCGCATCACTGCTGCAGTTCCCTCAGTAACAGGAGACACATTCTCTCGTGTGTGACGAGTTCTGACACCACTTAGATATTCGCCGTGCACCAGACAGTCGATACATTGAACACTTATAATGTATTAAAAAACAACGTTGAAATTTTATCTTTCCCTTGGTATAAAGAATATTTATTTGGGATTTGCACTTTAATAAGAATTTTAAAAGCCGTCAGTTCCTTCACTCAGCGAAACCCTGTTCGTTACTAGTAAAATCGGTTCATCTGGAGGTTGGGGGTTAATAATATCCAATAATAAGCCCACATCGTTGCTATATAGACATTTGTTATTATATTGTTCGGTTTGCCTCGTGGATATCTAAAGAGAATGATATCTTAGAGTATTTAACTAGTTATTCAAAAATAAAATCATAAATTTGAAATGACGAATGGGTATTAAGTGGTTGAAATTTCTAGCTGTCATTTCTGAACTACTGTTGATTTGTTTATTTCAGGTAATTTGTGAAAAAAAACTACAGGATAATTGCCCTTATTTTGAAACAAAAGTTTATGGTTGCGATTGCGTTTATTTAGGATTTTGTTGGTTTTATGTAGAATTGTTTCAACATTGACGCTTAAAATATTATTTTAAAATTTCTAATTTAGTTGCCTTATTTTATATTTATTTTTTATTTTATGTACATATTTTTTAAACATTTATTTCTGATGTTGTTTGTTTATTTATTAAAGATTTTTTTTTTCCAAATGTACTTACAAATGTACATTTTTTTTTTCTTTCTAGTCCTATAACCAAACTCCCGAAATATTTGCCAATGCTCTTGGCCTCTTCTAACAGACATCATCATGATGGTCGCAATGCTTGCTAGTTGACCTCATACGTGAACTTTCAAAAAAACATATATGGTGAAGGATTGATTCAAACGCTGCTAGAAGATAATTATTTTTTAGGTGCATTCTGGGAATAGCTGATGACAGAATGATGTAAAATTCGTTAATTACCAACACTTTTGTACGAAATTCAGAATGTAACAGCGAAATTATAAACTACAGCTCCTAAGAGACAAGAGACCATGATTCTATCGTGCATGTAATGCCTGAATCATCCGTCATGTATTTGCTCTTGCAGCTAGGGTAGCGACATGTGTTATTGGTAGAAGGATTTGCAAGATAACTTTCCACGCCGCTAAATATCACAGTCTAGTAAGCATTAACAAGAGTCCTTTGATGATTCGTTTGGTTTTGCACTGGGTCCAGTAACTCACTATAGAAAATTCTTCATCTGTCAAAAGGATGTGTAACAAGAGTTCTGCACAAGTTTTGTATTTACTAAATAATCCTATGTTTCGAGACTGATGTTTGATTTTCATTGGCAATAAGAGAAAGTTTTAATACAGGAATAGGTTTTGTAAAGTAAAACTTTAATAATTTATTGATTTTGAGGCTCGTTATCCAAATATTACAAAAATGTTTCAAAATTCATTCTGGTAAGTATTCATTTAATTATAATTTGAAAATTATTAAGGACAGATATTTTATTCATTCATTTGAAATTAATATTCGGACTCAACAATTATTTTACTCTTTTAACGTTCCTTTATTTATGACGAAGACCTGGTAGCCGTGAGGGTTAAGGCGTGAGATCTTAACACTTCGTGCCAAAGGTCGTGGTTTCGATTCCAACTAGGGGCGGTGGCTTTTCTTTCGAAAAAAGAAAAGGTATCACCCCTATCCTGGCTAGAAAAGGGTGGTAACCTATGGATAACCCGTCCTAAAATTCGTAGTTAATAATAAATGGACGTTAAAATTTAAATAAAATTTATTTATGACACACATGTATGTTTTGGGACGGTTTATCTACAAGTTACCGCAATTTTTAGCCAAAATAGACTTGCTGCCTTTCATTTTTCCATGGAAAAAAAATCACCTTCAATAACTTTCGTAATATCATCTTATCTATAATACGAATAAATTAGAGCTATAAATATTACTTCTATAACCGGTGGATATTAAAAATCCTTGCGATAATGGATACTTTGAATACACACTCTTCTTCAATCGATGGGAATAAATTTCAAGGTATCTTTACTTCCCCGTGACGGCTTGATATCCGACCTGTCGGTGGCTCTATTTCGCACCCCCCCCCCCCCCCCCACCTCCCTTGGAAAAGAATAAATCATTTGGATGGTGGGACAGCACGTGGGGTCAGCGACCCACCCCTCCTCACTCCTTCTGTTTCCACTGACCCGTCATTTGAAATGGAAAACTCTCAAAGCAGCGTCAGCCACCTGGTAGGGTCTTTGTTTAAACTGATCTTCAGGGCTTCTTTCTTCGCTTACTTACAAGTAGGGGAATTCGATTTCTAAACACAGTAGGCTCCAGTATTCGGACGCTCTCTTATCTCAACAGGAAAATGATTTTACGAATTTGAAAAAATATATTGAGAGGAGATCGTTGACCGTAGATGATGCAAGGTAGGGATTGTCGGGGTTCGGTCACTGCTACTTAATAAAACTACATTTTATCATAAAAATGGTTTTATTGTGCCGACGTTTCGGCTTGAACTTCAAGCCTTCATCGGGGCTGTAAAAAACAAGTAGGACGGATGTAATACTGAAATATATATATATATATATATATACATATATATATATATATATATATATATATATATATATATATATATATATATATGCCTGTATACACAAATACACATACATATATGTAAAAAGACAAAAACATAAAATACTAGAACATAATATATAGAAGAACAATGTGCTCTAGAAGTGTTTGGATTATTGGGAAAACAGAAATAAGAATAACAGATTACATATTAGATTAGATATAAGGATAACAATATGGGCTTACCGATTGGAAGATAGAGAACTATTCCTCACAAATGCGGGATCATTTCTGACAGTTAATACAGGGAAACATAGGAAGAAGGGAGTTGGTGAGGGGGGGGGGGGTTCTGGACCACCCAATGGACAGAGAGCATAGAAGATAAAAGAAAGAGCGGCGAAGTGCAGTAAGGGGTCATAAAGTCATAAAATGTTGTGTTAATGGAAAGGGAGGCAGGTATAAAGGGCTATATTGCAGGCGGTATAGGGGATTAGGATGGAGTTTTTAATAAATGGAAGATGTTGGAGTAGATAGAGGAGATGACTTCTTTGTCAATTTTGTCATTAACTGGGTTATTTTCTAGGTGGATAAAAATTGATTCGGAAAGGAGGCGTTTGTCTTCGTTGGATTCAGTGGAAAGGATGGAGTATTGGTCAAAACCAATGTCATGTCCGTCTGTGATGGCATGTCTAGTTAAAGCTGTCTTTATGTCTTTATTCCGTACATCGTTTTTGTGGTTGTTGATACGTTTTCTTACTGGGTTTTTAGTCTGTCCAATGTACGCACTATTGCAGTTGGGTGTGATGCAGGGGATTCTGTAGACTACATTGGTCCTGTCTTTTTTGTGGGATAGGGTCTTTAAGAGTCGTATGTAAGTTTTTCAGTTTGTTCTGTGTCGAGTTTTAGAGTGGGGAATGTATCGCGTAGGGATTTTTGGATTTTTTTCTGTGAGGTTTGGGATATATGGAAGGCCTCTGAATTGAGGGACAATATTGTCTTGGTTAGTGGGGATGGGTTTAGGGTTATTAAAAGAATTTATGAGACGGGTGATAATGTTGGTAGGAAATCCATTGGTAGTAAGAATATCGAGGAGTCGGGATTTTTTGGCAGGGTGAAATTTGGTGTCGGATAGGGAGAGGGCTCGATTTATTAGGTTACTGGCAGTATTGAGGATTTGGTGTTTGGGTTGTGAGGAAAGGTAATGGAGAAGTCGTCCCGATTAAGTGGGTTTGGTATACCAATCAGTGGATATAGAGCCGTCTGTATTTCTTATAAGGAGTATGTCAAGGAAAGGAAGGGAGTTGTTAGTTTCGGTCTCGATGGTGAATATTAACCGGGGGTGGTAGGAGTTAAAGGCTGTTAGAATTTCTGGAATCTTATCAGGATTAATTATGAGGAAGAGGTCGTCAACATATTTTTTAAGGAAAATAATATCGTGGGGGAACATGGGGAGGATTTGGTCAAGGAGGTCATTAAGGGTAATATTGGAAAGGTCAGGAGCGAGGCAGTTACCCATGGCGAGGCCAGAGATCTGGTTGAAGAATTTATTTTGGAATAGGAGGTATCCGAATTTGCAGCAGAGGGATAGGGATTCAAGATAGGAAGATCGAGATAGCTTGGTGTGTGGTTCGAGGGTGGTCCAATTCTTGTCAATAATTTCTAGGGTTTTATCTATGAGAATGTTTGTGAAGAGGGACTGGGCGTCTAGAGAGGCTAAAAGAAATTAGGGGGGATGAGAAGGGAGTGTAGTTGTTTTTTGGGGTCGTGTGCATTCTGTACGTCATAGGGCTTATTGTGACTTAAGGTCTGGAGGGAAGTAAAGAGAAATTTGCTTAGTTTTGAGGAGGGGAGTTTATATTAGAAGTGATGGGACGTAAAAGATTATTTTCTTAATGGATTTTCGGGAGGCCATAGCATCTTGGGGGCTTGGGAGTTATGTGAGATGAGGTGTGAGCGGGTCCGTTGGTCAATCTCTTTGTTGTCATGTAGTTTTCGTATGTGTTTGTTAAAGGATTGTGTGAGGGAGGGGGTGGGATTTCTGTTATGGGGGGTCGGTAAGTAAGTGGTGTTGTCAGAAAGGAGTGTGATAATTTTTTCCGTGTATTCAGTCCTGTCCATGATAACGGTTTTGTTCCCTTTGTCAGCCCGGGTAACGATTAATTCGTTATGGGATTTAAGGAAGGAGCGGGTGGTTCTTATGTCTTTGTACAGTAGGGGAGAAATTTTGGGGGATTTGAGGGAAGGATGGTGTAGGTGGTTTGTAATAACGTTGGAAATGCGTATTCGGGATAGTTCTCTCTCTTCATCATTTACAATAAGTGTCTTATCTCTATGAATGTATTCTAAATCGGTGATAAGTGTCGGGACCAATTTGCCGAGGTTTGTGACAGGGGTGGCAAAATTGGGCCCAAGTGATAGAATATTTTTCACTTCGGGGGGTATATCGATGGAGGAGATGTTATGGACCCATTCTGGTTTCCCAGAGGGGAATGAATTATGGTTATGTTTCTTGAGTAGGATTGTATCAAATTTGGATTTAAGGGTGAGTTTTTTTTTGTTTTTTTGTACAATCTTTGGTTGTTTCCATGATGGAAACAAACGAGCTATAATCTCCTTCATCGATATTTTCCCGGAGTGAGTGGTGGAGGTTTTCTAATTTTAAGTCCGAAAAGTGAATGTTACTATTAATTTATTTTATTTTTAAATTCAAAATAAAATAAAATTAATTTCTTTTATTTTCTAAAGCATTTTTATTTTTATTATTTATTTTTTATTTTCTAAAGATTTTTTTTTTCTAAAGCATCTTCCCGTGTCCAGAAGTCCAAGGAAATTTTAATTGGAGTTTCGCTTCCACCAGAAACCATTTTAACACACTAGGGAAAACATATGAACAGTTGTTGACGCTTTTGATATGAATGAAGCACCTGCCATTTCTAAGGCTTCGATGTTCCTCCAGACCAATGAGATTCGTCATGTCGATCCAGGGAGTGAAATTCTTTCTGTTTTTTAGAAGTTGGAACTCTTTAGTTGAGAAACTTAAAAATGTCCTTTAGATATTTATTTTAATTGTTTTGTTTTAATGTTCTTATTTATTTTTTATTATTAATTTATGTTTTATTAAATAATTTAATTTATTTGTCTTTTTTTAACATTGCTTTATTTCTAAAAAGTATTTTATCTATATAAATATCATTCACTTTGTTTTTTAAATAATATTTTGTTGAATATTTAGACTTCTTATTCTTTTTTAAAAATAATAAGTCATATTTTTATTCATTAAATGACCCTTAGCTCAAATATATATAACTGGCGAATAAGGTGTAAGGTCAATAAAATATCGCCACACACTTTTACACTTTTTATTTATCTTCCCTACATGTTTCGCACCCTTTTTGGTGCCTCTTCAGGGGAACACTCTTGAACATTAAATTCAGCCTCAACCTGAGGAATGGAACCTTCCACTAGCAGGGCCTCGTCTAGACTGGTCATTGACTGAACGAATCCAATATGGTGTCAAATAGTCAGCTGATCGATAATCGATCCGTCATAAATTTAAAATTGATTTTAATTTCCAGATGAAATATAGTCCTATAATACCAATTTTCCTATTTTTTATCAAATAAATTAATGAAAATATTATTAAGATGGCGTATTTCCGTTTTTTTTATTTATCACTTTTTTCCTGTTCTTAATGATGTGTATGTTTTCTGTAATCTTTCTTTTCATTCTATTTCTTTCTTTCCCTAATATTCTGATGTTTTCAAAATCAAATTCATGACCATATTTTATAGCATGATAAGCCAACGCCGTTTTGTTTTCTCCATTGTCAATATTTTGAGCATGTTGTTTAATAGGTTTTCCAAGTAGCTGTTCCGATTCTCCTATGTATGCTTTACCGCAGCTATTACAGTCAATTTTGTATATATTCTACTTAGTTTCCTTTAATTTCACTCGGTCCTTAATATAACTAAAACTATTTTTAATTTTGTTATCATACTTCCAGGCGATCTTTCCGACCCCTTTACAAATATGTCTGATTTTGTTTAATCCCGTAATATTAAACAAGAAAGCAACCAATTTCTCCAAATGAGATCATCCTATATGAATAAACAAAAATCCTAATACTGCTCATGATTGTTAGTAAAATTTTTTTTTTTTTTTTTCACCCTAATACCTACATTACTCCTAAAAGTAACGAAAATGTGAATATAAAACATTTAGGAAAACCTCAACTGAGTCCATCGTAAATACCCAAACCGAAAAGTAGTTAGGAAAATTTGTTTTATTCTAAAATGTTTACATATATCGCTCTTGTTTAATTCCCTTTACAAGGTTACAAAAATAAAAAAAATAAAATAAATAATAACTATACAAGTTGTACCAGGAAGCAAAGCCGCAAGCACTAAAATTATTTTCGCGCGAATTTTGGGGAAATCTTTGTTCCGGTGGGTGGATTCGACCTTTTAAATTTGACAAGGTATTTTTCTACTGAATTTCGATCATAATTGGACCGATTTTGGGACATCTAATCAGCTATATAAATATATACCCCCCCCCCACTCACACATTTTAATCACCATTATATTTTTGTTGTATGGGTATTTAAACGTAACATTTTAACAAATTGGACGGGCTTTATGTTTTAAAGTTATTGAAAACATAGTGTATTTTTTTTATTTTTCTTGTTTTGTTGGAGTTTCCCTCAAGCGTGGTAGTTTATTTGATTACGTATTCCATCCTTTCTTGATTCTACACGTATTTTTATGTACATAAAAGAATGATTCGTTGTACAGTTCATATGAATACTGAATAATTAATATAATAATAATAAAGACTAAAATAAGATGAAAACTTCGTGCCTCTTGAAGAAATTGAATTTCGCTTTACTAAACCATGAAATAGGTAATATCAAAGTACCCTTTATAAGTGATTCGTCAACTATTCAAACATTCAGATGCGCCAAGTACTAATTTAGCTCAAGAAGAGTAACTGGGTTCAAATATCAGCCTGTCAAGACAATGGCCCAAAGGTAAAGATTTAAAATAAAAATGCGATTACTAAATATGAAAGTCATATAATCATAATATCGATGTCGAGAGGGACACCCTAGAAGTAGAAGTAGCCGAGCAACAAGTTGAAGGAAAGTGTCCCCTTGTAGAAATGACACGGAGGCAGGTGTCGGAGGAATGATGATGTAGAGGATATTGAAACCTGACAGAAAACCAATCATCAGAGGTAATTTATCACCAAGTCCTATTAAAAATCATCTCCCGATCTACTCCTCAAAGCCTTCAGTATTAAATTGTCAATGTGTCATATTAAGTCATTAAAAGTGAGATGGTTATTATTTTGGGCGAATTCGATAAATATGCGGGTTACTGAGGTTACTCTTATAAGAGAATTTATTAATATTTTCAACTGTTTCTCATGATGTACTCATTTTTTCTGAATGAAATAAGAAATAGTGAAAAAAAAAATGTATATTGGGTCTTCTTTCAGGAGAATTAATTTGAAGTACTCCGCGGAAGAAGATTAGAGTGACGAAGGGTTCATTTGGAAATTCTAAATATGAACCTGGATTCTTCTGTAATTAAAAACTTTTTGAATTGAACAATATTGTCAAAACAAAATATAGAATTAGATTTAGATTACACTTAATTTATAGAAAATAAATTAAGATTAACCTTAATTTATAGAAAATAAATTAAGATTAACCTTAATTTATAGAAAATAAAACTAAAAGCGTTTATGAGCAATTTAATGTTAATTTTACTATATATATGAAATTTATAAAAGTAGTGAATAACAAACATTAAATATAAAATTTTGGATATGGAAATGTATAAAAATTACGTCTTACTAGAAAAAAAATTATAAAAGAAGATTTATGTAAGTTCTCTCTCTCTCTCTCTCTCTCTCTCTCTCTCTCTCTCTCTCTCTCTCTCTCTCTCTCTCTCTCTCTCTCTCAAAAAAAAAAAAAAAAAAAAAAAAAAAAAAAAAAAAAAAAAAAAAAAAAAAAACTACCCCATGCCATAGAAAAAATAAAAAAGTATAAACATGTTTTTATATGTGTGTGCGTATATATATATATATATATATATATATATATATATATATATATATATATTTATATATTTATGTATATATGTTCATAGATATATATTTTCTTTTTGCAAAGGACTTGTAGGTCAACATTTAAACCATTAACATCATTGGTAAATATTGCTTAAATTCAGGCATAAAAATATTTTCTATATTTGCGTGTTCCATTCTTTATACCTGCCGGGTAACATTGAGCATCTTTACAATTTTTAAAGAACGTTAGTCGTTTGTTAATTTTAATTTAACTGCTTATTTCTTGATCTATAAAGCCTTAAAAAGAAATAAGTCAAAAAGAAGAGGCCAATTTACGATTTATATATATATATATATATATATATATATATATATATATATATATATATATGTATATATATATATATATATATATATATATATATATATATATATATATATATTGGGTGAAGGAGACACCCAATTCATTAGTTGACCAATTGTATTTTAGAAAAGTAGTAACAATTGTATGTGCATTGTATCTCCTAATATATAAAAATAATATATATATATATATATATCTTTGATATGTAAAGCTACATTAGCTAGTTGGAATCAAAGCTCTTATGAAAATAATCAAAGTTCAAGCATTAAAAAGGCTACAAAATTATATTGCAGAAATGCGAAAAGTTTAGAACTAAGGAAGTTTTGTGAAATTATTCTCGTAAAAGAAATAGCAATTGTAAGTTGGAGCGGGGGAGAAAAGTATTAAAGATCTCATCCCTTCTAGTTATAAGATGGTGAAAATAAGGGGGAAATTCTATCCCCTTCCCCCAATCAGATGGAAATTAAAATAATCTTTTCTATTGGCTCAGCATTTGGAAGTTTTCGAAAACTTTTACAGAACCATGGAAATCTTTCTCGAGTTTGCTTAAAACAGCGTCTCGGGTAAATTAATTTTTTCTCCAGCTATTTTTATCACTTTTGATTAGAATATTATATTGATTCAAGTCTACAACACACAAGTGAAAAAAAAAAAAAAATCATCACGAATATACAGATTGAAGCGGAATGATCATGGGATGTGCGATACAACATATCGCACTAGTATTTCTAAAGTGACACAACTGAAAATGTGTTACTCTCGCCTACGTAGGGGGAATTGCATTAAGAGAGGAAGAGTGACACAAGTACCCTCTGGTGTACAAGCTCTGTAGCTAGGTACATACAGTATTGATGGTTGATAAAGATATATTTACCATGTCATTTATAGTCATAACTGAAAATACAGATTTTTGATTTGTGTCACTTTAGAAATACTAGTGTGATATGTGGGCAATATGCGGCTAGCTGTAAGATTTGATCCAGCTCGCGAGACATTTTGAAAAAAAAAACCAAAAAAAAAACAACTAATTAATAAAAGTATATACACTACATTCCCACACTCACCCTAAAGGAGGAAGATCGAGTGAGATGGGGTTTGTCACTAGCTCCTGCGGAATCAAGTGAGCGAGCAAGCCGAGTGGTGCGATCATCAAAGAGTGAGGCAACAAATATCAAAGCCTTTCATGTACATCATGTGTTTTTTTAATTTAATTTTTCTCCTTTCTTGTTGTATTTTTTATAGTTATTTTGTAAATTTTAACTTTATCTTAATAACTAGCCGAGTACCCGTGCTTCGTCACGGCGGATGAGTAGTTATTTTATTGCGTTTAAATACTTTATCAGCAAAATTAACGCTACTTCGTAATTTTTTGCAGTTTATTACAGCATGGTCCCCGTCATACTATATGGTCTACATCAAATGATAAGTAATCAAAGTATAATGTTTCTTGACACTGGGGCGCTCCGGCCAGTGTCAAGAAACAGATAACCTAGAGATAACCCGTTATCTATAGGTTACCAGCATGGGCGTATATAAGGGGGGGGGGCTGAAGGGTCCTCAGCCCCCCTCCCCGATATTTTTATTTGTTGGTAAAAATGTGTCTTAAAACCCTTAAAAATAAATGAAATAAATAAATAAATTAAATAAGATCACTTAGTTCATAAAAAATATTTCATTTTAGTTGTAATTGCGTTTTATTTGTCTAAAACTATTCCAAGTTCTAAATTGTTAGTATTCCATTCAACGGAAATGTTACCTGCCCCCCCCCCCCCCCTCCGAAATTATTTCCTATACACGCCCATGGTTACCAGTAACAGCATTGTAACCGATATAGGTTAAATTTCGTTGTCAATAATAAATATTCGTTAAAATTAAAAATGTATGTTTTTCACGTGTCATTTGGAAACACACATTATATTTGCGAGCATGAAGAGGTGTTCTGACTGGGGATGCTGATGGGCGAGGAGGCTGTGCAAGGGTTCGGGATATTATTACCTAGGATGCACCAGGTATAGCGAAAACTCTATGGGGGACAAGTAGAAACGAACCGCAATTAAAATGGTGATTTTTCCCCTCATAGCGTAAACTCTATGAGGGACAGTTTATTTTTAGTAATTCAAGGACTGCGATCATAGTTGAAATTAACCTCAATTAAAAATAATACTATTTATTAAGGGCTTCAAAATTGATCATTCAGCCCAAATACTATGAAATAGATAATGTACGGTAACAGCTGTTCTTTACGTCCTAGCAACGCATGCTATCTAGGCTTGCCTGCTCTTCTCTAACCAACCAAAACTTTAAACCTCTCTAAAAATACTTAAAAATTCGAATATCAAAAAATTCTTTCTTAGCGAGTTCTATAGGGAGTGTCCATGCAAAATTTCAAATTTTTCTATCGAGCGGTTTGGGCTGGGCGATGATAAGTCAGTGAGTGTGTCAGTCAGTCAGTCAGTCAGTGGTATTTGACAAATATATATAGTAGGTATGTAAAGAAAGAAAATAGGTAAATATTTACATACATACATTTTATATTATTTAAGTATACTATTTTTTTCATGAGACTTGCGGACAAAAAAAAGTCCCTACTTGCAGGGTTTATCTAAGAAGAAAACAAATCGAAATTCTGGAAGTACAACAGTTACCTGTATAGCGATGAAATGAAATTATTATTTAACTATGCATGATTCATAAAATGTACTAATTTTAATGAAATCTCCCCTGTATTATCTGAGAAGACGCCATTACTATTCAGTGAAGGGATCACAGTGGGAGGCAAAACACACCAGCTCTCGCTGATTAATTCCGTTGGTTTTTGCCCGGCAAACTGCCCAGAGCTCGTCCCGTTCAGTCCATCTGATCTATATTCATGGTAAACCTTCTTACTCTCCAGTCAGCCCTTCCTGAGTGGCTGTTTAAGCTGGTAGGAATCTACTTAAAACGAAGTGGATCAGAGCCTTGATTGGTCCTTCCTTCAATGATACAAAATAATTATTCCCGAAATAACTTCACCATGAAATAACGTTTGTAATGGATGAGAATAATGCAAATGGTTAATACTACCATCAAAACACGAGTTAAGGAGATAATCCTTTTAACATTATTATTGGGGTCTCCCCCATAATATATCATTAATCATGAAATAATTTAATCCTTGAAATAATTATTTCCGAAATAATATTTTAAAAAATTTTAAAATAAATTATTTCTGAAATAATCTGTTAAGGTTATTTCATGATTTATTCCGAAAATATTATTTCAAATAAATTATGCCCAGGTCTACTCTACACTAGGGAGGTAGTGTGGTCGGTACTGTTCTCCGGGTTCCCGATTTTTTTCTTTGTTGGTTAGTAAATGGCCATGGGATGGCCTATGACCCCGAATCCAGCCCATAAAAGAAGAGACTAGAAGATCTTTAGTACGCTGGAGTTTTAAATTCTAGTTCTCCTGAGTATTAATCTCGCTCCCTATCTACTATATATTTCTCAAATACCTCTTCCTCACTGTCCTATCATCGCACAGCCGAAACCACTTGCCAGAAAAAAATGTTGCATGGAAACTGCCTTTAGGAAGTAAATACTCGCTAAGAAAGGTTTTTTAGATGTTACAATTTTTTAGTGTTTTTAGAGAGGTTTGAATTTTTAGTTAATTTTAAAGAGAGCATGCACGCCTAGGCAACATGCGTTGCTGGGACGATAAAAGGTCAGCATTTACCATACTGTATCTATTTCATAGTATTACTTTTATTTGACAGACCTTGAATTCTTAGAAATGAATTGTGATTTTTTCCCTCATTGAGTTACCTGGTGATGGTCCATCGGAGATAATAATATCCCGAACCCTTGTGTCATCATAGCTGGGGTTCATAAGGGGAGTAAACAGGAATCAGTCTAAAAATAAGTCTTCCGCTTCTAACATTTTCCACCCTAGAATGCCTCAATCCATTGTATACCATATTGATATGCCAGTCCTATTTTCGCACTTAAACAATATTCACATGACAAAATACACTGAAATGATTGCCTTTGTTAGGAACCAATGAATACACGGTGACCCTAGATGTTATCGTCGAACAAGAGGGTCAGCAGGAATAGATCGATTCCGAACCTGATTAAAAGCAAACATCCTCCCAATGTTTGTAGAAGAAAAATGCCACCCCGATACCAAAGCTCTACTTCCTATGACGGTATATTGTCTCTCGTGTTCCTTTAGACCTCTTCTTGTTGTTATACACTCTTCTCTTTTAATGTCTCCTTTAAAATGGAATTTTCTCATATTTTCCTTTGTGTTGTTGGCTTTTCCAAACGAGTTTTCCACGATATTACAGTTGTTTTCCTTTATACTCAGCTGTAGTGGACAAGAAAAATATTAATTTGTTGCTTTATCATTATTATAGGCTGAAAATATTATTCAAAACAATTTCTTAAGAAAATACAATTTCCTTTTGTTGTTTCTGATTATAAAATATTATTAATAATTCCTGGACAGCTCGTTCAGAAACGTATAAAAAAAAATATATATTTCATTGAAATAAATGTATACAAATTAATGATTGAATTGGCTGTTGTAGTTTTTAATTGCATTTAACAGTAAAATGAAAATTGTAGTAGTAAATCCGTCCACCGAAACATGGATTTTGGAGCGAAATTCGCGCAAAAAAAAATCGTAACGCTTCCATTTTTAAGATCAGATGCTTGCGGGCTCGTTTTATAGGTTACTTAATATAGTAAACGAATAAAACAATTTTTAAGGCGATATCTGTAACCTTTTTTTTTTTTTTTTTTTTTTTTTTTTTTTTTTTTTTTTTTTTTTTTTTTTTTTTTAGAAAAGTGGGAAAATATTCTTGTAACTCATTTTCAGTTTGGGTACTTAGAATAGTGGGATTCAATTGAAATATATCCTATTTGTTTGTAATTTATCTAAACTAAGATGTTTAAGTGTTGGTTACGTTTGGAGTTTTGGTTACCATCAATGACTTTTCAAATCCTCATGCTTTAGAATAACTACTTCGCTAATCTGGATTTGACCCAAATCATCTAGTTTTGCGTACCTTCACAATTACTGGGTATTTCGCAGGATGGAAAGTTAAACTTTTTTATTAGAGCTTTCAGACAGATTGCAAAGATTAATATTTAACAGAAACTATTAGAATTAGTCAATGCTAGAGGTTTGTTGAGCAATTGTGTTGTTTTAAAATATCACACTAGAAATAAGCATAACACCGAACGCGTTATGATGTCGCAGTTTGTGCTATTCGGGTTTTTTTTATTTATTATTTTTTATTTTTTTTTATTTTGAGTTTTCTTTTCCTTCTGGAGTTACTTGAGGATTAAGGTAGGAGGCCTTGAGCACAGAACATTCATAATCCGATATATTACTAGATGTATACCGAATGTAAGAACCAATAAAGAAAAAAAAACAAAACATTTTAATATATCCGAATTATTCAGTGTTGAGAGTAAATATATATAGCATACATATTCAATTATCTGAACAAACCAGACATTCTCGAAACAGTATATCACAAACATTAAAGCTTGCGCATAAATTATATCATTTCTAATCTACGTCATTCTGATTTATATTATTCTGAAATTACTAAAAATTTTAACAATTAATAACATATTGATAATACAGTCTTATAAAATAAATATTATCTATTAATCACATAGAGAATTTGTCATGTTTACTAATTAATACATATTAAATGTCTATATCTAATCCTTTACTGGCCGACATATGCCAAATTTAAATTTATACACAAACTTATTTTTTTTTATTAAATTTGTCACTAAAATTTATTTTCCTGGCAAAACTCCTAATTAATTTAAAAAAAATATTTTAACCAATTGAAATGAATTTTCGAAAGATTGATATGTACGCTGCGTTTTTGAACACCCAATACATTCGTGCAGCTCTCTTTGTTTTGTTTTAAATAAAGAATTTCTTCTTCTTCTAAGAAATTCACCGAAAACATATAACATAAATTAGTCGTTAGTTAGCATGATTTATTTGCAGTTATCTTTAAATACATCATCAAATGTGACAAATATTTTCGTTCTATTACGAAACATTTATTACCATTATAATGGTTGATAATTGAAGGGGTCGGGGTAAAACAGTGCCAAGCAACATTTTTAACACAACTTAACTGTAGCTGCTATATGTTGGATATTTTCTGGGACTATCAGTTCAAAGATTAAGTAGCATATGGAGCATGTTGTCATATTTTAGTAGCATTTGCGACATTGACTGATAGTCCCACATATAGAAGCTACAGTTAAGTTTGGTTAAATATGTTGCTTTGCACTGTTTTGCCCCGACCACTTCAATTATTAAAAACATAATAATAATAAAACTACTTGTAAAAGCAATTATACATGAAAAGTATAATTCCACAGAGTTCCTTTCATCGAATTTTTTGCTTATTAACCTTCTCCTTTTCAAAGTTCCTTCTGAAATGGAGTTGTATAAGAAATAAGATGTAATATTGCCCCTAATGCGATACACCATTGAGCGTTGAGTACCCTACTTGTCAAGGAACGAATCGTCGGTCGGGGGCGTTTAATCTGGTCGGGACAGGGAGTGATCCAGTGCCGATTTGTACAGGACTTCGTTAGGGGAGCTGTCAGCTCCTCTTCCGGCGTCGATTGGATCCTGTCAAAGCGCTCCAATGGGTAATTGTCCTCTATTGGGAGAAATCCATTGCTATTTTCCACATTCAGAAGATATTTCTTTAAAAATTTGTATTTTTTTTTTAAATAATTCTCAATTATAAATAAGCACAATGTACTTACATAGTGGCCATTCAATTTTCGAATACAATAAAGTATTTTTAACCCAAATTCAAATGAACGAAACGCCATAATCTTCCTTTAAATGTAGAACGGAAGTCTAAAGGAAAAAAATAGAGAAGAAATGTGCGAACGGATAGAAAAACTGGCTTTGATAACGTATTCCAATATTCCTATGCTTTCTTCTAGCCTTCACTCTAAAAAGATAAAATTTCTCCTAGCCTTGAAAGGAGCGAGATAATGTCATCAAAATATATAAGAAGATAAGACATTAGGGACTGATAAGAGGGAAGACTCACCTAAGGAAGGGCAAATTGACATATTATACCTGAACTAAAAGCAAGTAAAATTAAAGAGGAAGAAGATCGCTCTGTGAAACATTTGCACTGCTTCATTATTTGTTGCATTAATAGGAGACTAAAATTAAATCATTGATGTCTTTTCTCTCAAAAAGAAAAGCCAAGTTTCAGTTGTGGATGTGATTCAGTTGCAACGATCTTCTTTGCAATAAATAAGCAACTTCGAAGATTTGTACGCCAAATTTCACGAGAATTAGACTATTTTTGCAGTATCGCGCAATCAGACATCTACTATATATTTTTCAAATACCACTGACTCACTCACTCACTCACTGGCTCACTGACCTATCATCCCCCAGCCCAAAACACTCGACAGACAAATTTCAAATTTCCCATGGACACTCTTCTAAGCATGTAGACACTCGCGAAGAAAGGATTTTTTGATATTCGAATTTTTAAGTATTTTTAGAGGGGTTTAAAGTTTTAGTTGGTTAGAGCAGACAAAGAAAATTCGGGAGGGGGGGGGCTAGGACCATTTCCGGGGTATGGAATACTAACAATTTAGAACTTGGAATAGTTTTTGGCAAATAAAACGCTATTACAACTCAAATGAAACGATCTTACCTATTTGATTTATTTTTAATGGTTTTAAGACACATTTTAGCATCAAATCAAAATTTCGGGGGGGGGGGGCTGTGGACCCCTCGGCCCCCCGCCTTATATACGCTCATGCTGGATACCTATAGATAACGGGTTATCTCTAGATTATCTGTTTCTTCATATAGTATGACAGGGACCATGCTATAATAAACTGCAAAAAATTACGTAGTAGCGTTAATTTTGCTGATACATTATTTAACGCAATGAAATAACTACTTATCTGCCGTGACGAAGCACAGGTATTCGGCTGGTTCAATATAAATCTACTTAATTGTCTTATGATATTTTTATTCTCGACAAAAGTAACTGTGGCCAAGCTTATTGAAAACACCACATATTTTCTTTATTAATTTTACTAATACATGATGTTTCAGTCATTTAGCCATTTTCACATTTGATAACAGCGGATTTTTTTTTCAATCCGCACAAATCTAGGCTTTGTCATCCTAGCATAAATCTCTGAACAGCATTTAACCCTCAAATGGTTACAAACGTCTGAGAGACGCCTATGTATTGTATTTTCCTGCACTTTGGTTCTTAGAGCTATTTGTAAAATTAAACCCCCAGTGTATGCTCACGTTAGATAATGTAAAAAACGCGAGTGAAATTTTAACCCGATCAATTGTATTTTGTGGTAGTAGTAAGGCTCTAACTAAAAAGTACAACGTCTGGTAGACGCATGTTACTAATAGAGCTCATTTACATGTTCGTCTCACAGACGTGTATTACTTGAAACTTATTTACTACAATTGAGGTACGCAGCAAACCAACAATAAACATTTAAAACAAAATTTAATTATTTTTCCTCTCTATTTATATTTTATTCCGAAACTAATTGCACATTTCATTCCCGACGTTACTGTTGTCAATGAGTTTTCTTCACTTAAAATAGTAAATGAATAGATCAACATAATTTGAATCATTAGCACTATACAAAACAAAGGGGGGCAATTCCACCTAAAATTCTGATAAAAAATGTGACGTCGTTTGATAATTGTTGAACATCCAAGATGACGTCGAGAAGATGGGACGAGATATTCTTGGGCTTGGGGAACGTGAAGAAAAAATTGGCAGGTTTTAGGAAATTTGTGATTATTTTTCCAAATAGAAAACACGCTGCTAAAGTCCATACTCAAAAAGAACAAAAACAGCTTACAAATGCATAAAATGTTGAATCAATTATGGCTTGAGTATTCAACAAAAGTATGCAATACTTGAGCTACTAGAGCGATGGATGTTTGCTTGTTTTTAGACCTGATTTTAATACGTAGCGATGAAAATTATTTTTTTAATTATTTTAATAAAACATACTTTAATTATAAACAGTTTTTTTCTTCTGTCGTCCCAATGAGCTCATCGCCACTGTTACGGAGCTCACATGGAATAAATAATAAATAAACAGTTTTTTTTCGAAATATTTGCCCCCAAAAATATTTTTTACCGTGCACACGTCTCACAGATGCCTGTTACTTATAACGTACAAAATTTGGATGTTACCTGTTGAGGGTTAACATTTATTTTGTAGGTAAAAATTCACTCTAAATACAGACACATTCGTCCATTTTATTTACTATCCTTCCTTGGTTCGTTTTACTTAATGTTTTCTTAAGTCTTCTGGGTATGACCGTGTCGACTTGGTACATGGATACGGCACTTGGACGGTCCACATTACTTAATTTATTTTGAGTTATTCTGGGTATGATCGTATCGACTTTACGCCGACCGTCGCCAGACATTCTATCTGTTTTTTTTGGGCTTATTTTGAGAACCTAATCAGTAGAAGCCCAAAGGAACCTGAATGAAAGTCTGGTCCTGATGTTTCTGGTGAAACGTCGGCCAAAAGTCAACACAATTATATCCAGGAAAACTAAAAAAACATTTAGGTAATATGGATCGTCGATGTCTTCAAGAATTATTTATATATACACATTCAATCCTTATTGTTTCTTAGTTTTCCATACAACAACCAAAACTCTTTCTGCCGGCCAAATAAACAGCCGCACTCCCCCGCTGACAAGGGACACTCTAATCCCTCACAGCGGGTCTAACAGACCTTCAGCTGATCCCTTTGCGGTTCGTTAGTGCTGTGGTGGAGGTCCTGCCTGCCCTTGATCCCTCTCCGTTATCCCAAGCACGCACACATACACACTCACTACACCTACACAAAGACACCACATACACAATCATGCCCGCCGACACACTCAACCACAACCACTCACACATAGACGCAACATAGAACATCCACGAAATTAGAAATCCAAGCAGCCTTTGATGCGCCCTCATTAGAAGCACCTTAACTCTACCCCTAGAAAGGCTGTTTCCAATCCGACGAACTCCTATTAAACTCTGCTTTTAACGTGTCTTGTTAAATAGATTGGCTATATAAAATAAACTAATTAAATCATATAACAACGGCAATTCCTGACAAAACTAACCACTATATACAAACAACAAAATTGTATAAAATACAACAACAAAAATGACAAATTCCCAGGAGTTGCGTCATCTTAGCGTGTTTCCATTCTTATTCTTAGTGAAGTTAAGAAAGCTTAGAGTAAAAGTAAACAATTTTTCTTTATATATACCGTCAAAAATGGCAACACCTACTCGAAGACATCTCGATATGTTAAGCGTCTCAAATCACAGGAAACTAACACTAGCTAACTTATACAGAAGCGGAAATTACTCATTCCACCTTCTCTCTCATTCTTAAGGATAGTTTTACTGTTAATAAAAATAAATAAAAAGACTGAGGAAAACGAACACCAAGAACAGTAATCTGGGGATCCGCAAAACCTTCCAACATCAAAACAGAATACAGGAATTCCAGTCCAAAGTTCTCCGAAAAATTGTTAACGCCCCTTTTTATGTATCCAACAAAACCCTTCACAATGACCTTTACATCCCATTTGTCCTTGGCGTTGCTAAAACCCGTTTCCAAATGTTCCACTCAAAACAGTCCCACCATCCCATTCCCGAACGTCTATCCTTATCGTCCCAATCCCACCCAGGCAATCCTCCCAGGCGACTGAAGAGACAGTGGCCCCGAGACACTTTACTCACCTGACCTTATCATAATCATTGTAATATTTATTTAGACAGTCCCGGAAGTGCCAACAATGGTTGGCTTCTACCAGATTTTTTTTTTTTTTTTTTTTTTTTTTTTTTTTTTTTTTTTTTTTTTTTATCGTTTAGTTCAATTTATACATAGCATATATCTGTATCAACTAACTTGATTATTTTATTTATATGATTTGTACCGATTTCAAATAAACAAATTAATAAAAAAAAAGAACAGTAAAAATCACCAAAACCAATATTTTCGAAGATTTAAGCACCTATTTCTTCGAACGAGATCGTCCCATCGAAAATTATGTTAGAACCGATTTTGTAGAAAATTTGGTAGTATTTTGAATCGTTCATTTCAACTCACGATTTCTCAACTGCATTCGGGATATTTCAGAATATATACGAAAATCCTAAAACTGCTGTTAATAATTTTTTTCCCGAGTACTTTCTTAACTCGAAATGTAACCAAAATATAAATATCTTACTTGAATTAATTTCAAACATGTAGAAAATATTTCAACTGAATCCAACGATTCTAAGTAGGCAACCCGAAAACTAGTTAGAAATATCAATTTATTCCACTACGTAAGAGGAACTATCAAAAATCTACCTGAAAGCTTACAGAAGAACAGCCTTAAGCTCAACAATTTTTTCGAGCAGATTTTGCCCATAAAATAATGTTCCACTTGGCGGATTCTCCTGGTTGACGAACTTGACCTTTTAAATTATAAAAAAAAAGCGCTGTCGTACAAAATGTCATCAAAATAGGATAAGTTTTGAGCCTATGAATGGAATGGAATGAAAAGAATTTAGGGACGAACAACCTACTGTTTTTATCGTTCTGCAAACTTTTTTTTTTTTTCCCTAATAATTGAACTTGTTATTTTTGTCTCTAATGAAATATGTAAGCTCATTCTGTTTCTTTTTTTCTTTCCTCAAATTAAAGCTAACAATAGATGATAACTACTTCCATATTAATAATGATACACCAAAATTTATTCTAGGTAGTTGGTAACAGCTTATTCAGTCTTCAATTATTTTATATTTTATATTACATTTTTGTTGTGGAAAAGTTTCGGCTATAAGCCATTTTCAGTCCAATTATCTGTAAAATACAATTAATTATACTGGTTAGGATATTAAGTTAAAATATAAACAAATAATAAACATAAAAATTAGAGTATGGTCAGTTGTTGATAGTTCAGTATACTCTATTTTTTATGTCTATTATTTGTTTACATTTTAACTTAATATCCTAACCAGTATAATTAATTTTATTTCACAGATAATTGGATTGAAAATGGCTTATAGCCGAAACGTTTCCGCAACAAAAATGTAATATAAAATATAAAATAATTGAAAGACTGAACTACCTAGAACATCTTAGTTATCAACTTAGGATCTACATATATAATATATGAAGACTGAATAAGCTGTTACCAACTACCTAGAACATCTTAGTTATCAACTTAGGATCTACAAATATAACAAAGTTTATTTATTTACAGGTATTCCTTACATTAAAGCTAACCGTACTAAACATTTCTATTTTTTTATTTATTTATTTATTTTTATTTTTTTTTTTTTATTTTTTTTTTTTTAGAAACAACCCTACGTGTGCATAACTTAATATTTTACCTTAAATTAAAGAGAACAGTAGAGGGTGTATTTTTATTTATTTTTTAAATAGACTTATACCTACATGTACGTAAACTTATTTCTTGTTTACCTTAAATAAAAGTGAATAATAGATGGTGTATTCTTTTTTTTCTCACTCATAGCTACTTCCATATAAATAAACTTACATCCTAAAATTCCTATAATAATAATGTAAGTATTCCTAAATTAAAGCTAACCTTACAAACTTTTTTTTTTTTTTTTTTATTAACTTTAAGCCCATGATAGAGCGAAAAGACAAATTCGAACAACTGGATTTTTAGTAATCTATGCGTTCTGAATCGTAAATTTTTCTATGCGGCAATTCCGCATAGTCTCATAAACGGGATTCCATCGTATAAATTATGGTATATATACATATATATATATATATATATATATATATATATATATATATATATATATATATATATATATATATATTTATATATATATATATATATATATTTATATATATATATATATATATATATATATATATATATATATAAATATATATATATATATATATATATATATATATAAATATATATATATATATATAAATATATATATATATATATATATATATATATATATATATATATAAATATATATATATATATATACATACATACATACATACATACATAAATACATACATACATACATACATATATACATAAATACAAATTTAAGGAAGGAAACACGCTATGCATGACACAAAAAGCAATTATTTTACGCTGTAAGTTTTTTGTACCCTGTAGTATTGGCAGAGCCATTCAATAAATAGCATTGAATTCTGCCCCTGTAAGGTTTGGCTAGAAAGGGGTGTAAGAGAATCAATCTCTGTCAATGAGCGAATGTAATTAAGAGTCAGTAATGGTTGAGCAGAGTGAGTCTATAAATCAGCAAATACACCATTCCCTTCTCTAGGAGTAACTCTCAATTTACTTTTACACCGAATAAACAGCCTATAGAAACATTGAATTCGGAGTCATAAATACCGCATTGGCCGTGGGCGCTATTCGTTTGACAAAAGTGGCATACGTTTTGGAAAACATAACTCCGAATGTGATAGGAAAATCCCTTTTTTAGCACTTTCCTCCGAAGGAAAGTAGCTATTGAGGTTGGACTCATGACGGAATTTTTGAAAAATTTCTTCAAATCTTTATCGATCCTACCTAGTAGACACCGAAAATGACCCCCGTTAAAATTTATATATATATATATATATATATATATATATATATATATATATATATATATGTATATATATATCTGTTAACACGATAGCGGCCAGAGTTTTTGTTTTTTCGTCACGAAACTTGGTATATAGCATTCAATTAGCAAACGATTGAACGAGTTCGTTAACCACCAAAGTCGGTCCACCGGAAGGGGGGGGGGGTTTACCCCGAACCAAAAACACTAATTTGACTATGTCAGCCGTAATATTTGTTATATTTAAAAGAAACTTGGTATTCATAGTGGTAATATAGAGAGAAAAGCGAGATATAAAAATGAACTAAATCGGTTCATTAGAAGGGGGGGGGGTTACTCAGGACCCACAATACCAATTCGCCACTACCAGCCGTGATTTTTGGTATATTTCGACGAAACTCGGTATTCGTAGTGGTAATCCACAGGTAAATATGTGTTGTAAAAATAAACTAAATCGGTTCATTAGGAGGGGGGGGGGTTACTCTGGACCCACAATACCAATTCGCCACTACCAGCCGTGATTTTTGGTATATTTCGACGAAACTCGGCATTTGTAGTGGTAATCTACAGGTAAATATGTGTTGTAAAAATAAACTAAATCGGTTCATTAGATGGGCCACAAAGCCGCCGCAAGAAGCGCTTTCTACCACTAGAGTGACTGTATCCTGGTCCTGCGTTAGATCAAAATACGATAATATGAGGTTTTTTGTATTTATTACGTAGGTACCATGTGTAAACATAACTCTGGAAGCAAATTAATAATTGATCAGTTACTCATTACAAATTTAAAAGAGAACTATTCATGTTTTTATTTTATTTATGTAGGATATTTTAAGCAAATTGTTCTGGAAAGCAGTCTACACTACCCAAATTCTGAGGAAAGTGCTTAGTAATGCAGCTCCTGCGTGACGGACTTGTTTTTTCATAAATATCGTTATAAGGAAGTCGTAAAACAATATAGGGTACCTGAACACATTTTTAGAAACTTTTTATTTTTAATCAATGCCCTAATAATGAATATTAATAGAGACCTGTGTTCAAAACTGGGATGATAATCGGCCGTCCCTTCACCATCTAGTGGAAGCCTGCAAATGGCGTAAACAGGCGGCCGGAGCATAGTACTGACCAAACTAACTTTTCAGCGTACGTGAAATATCAGATACTTTTACTTTTTCTGTCTCTTTGCGGCCTCTTGTCCTGTTACGGATCAGATCATTAATGCACAAAAAAATATATATATTATTTATAATATCAACAAAGAAAACGCTATGGATATTAATAAGCAATAAAAAATATTTATTCACACTTTACTAAGGCTTTGATGTATTTATTTATTATCATTTTACTTCATATTATCTTTTACGGTAATTCCTTAATAATTTTTACTCTTAAAACTGTTAAATAAAAGTTTTTTTTGACAGTTATTTTATAGCGAATAAAATAAAATAAAAACAGTTTTAACTGCTTAAAAATTGAATTGCTTCGATCCCTGCTTATATAGCCAAAAATATTATATTTATAGAAACAACATGGGTAAGTTTGCCATTCAACATTTTGATACTAGTCGCCTATATGTTTTTGTATTATTATTGTGTTACGATAGAATCCTGGAGTTGCAGTATTCGGAATGTAAAGCGAAAAGGAGTCGTTCTTACAAGACTACGCATTGGGGCCAACGGCCTTAGCCACGTTGAATGCACCGGTTCCCATAGATCACCGAAGTTAAGCAGCGTCGGGCGTGGTCAGTACCTGAATGGGGGACCGACCACGTGCTGTTGGCATTAGAAAAGGGTGGCAACCTGTAGATAGCCCGGCGCTAATGGCCAAGATGTAGATGCGCCGTTTTAAAAAAAAAAAAAAAAAAAAAAAAAAAAAAAAAAAAAAAAAAAAAAAAAAAAAAAAAAAAAAAAAAAAAACTACGCATTGGACATTCACTCTTGACATATTCATATTTAATGAAAAAAGAAGGCAAACCAAAGGGTACACTGTTAAACGTTCCACTGACAATTAAACACCTTCTTGCAGACTGCTGAGAAAGAGAAAACATTGACTTACCACATGATTTTCACGAATTGCTCACACAGAACAGGAAACACATCGATAATACATTTAAATATCTGCAACTTCAATAACATAACTCTTAATACACTTTAATTTATTCAACATTAACATTGACATATATATATATATATATATATATATATATATATATATATATATAGTATTTTTTCATTTCTAATGTTTCAAATTAGTATTTATTTATTTTTATTTTTTATTTGTTTTATCATCCATTCACACTGTTTCATTATATACTTTATTTATTTATTTTTACAATATTTTAAGTTCTATCAAGTCATTCTTCTCAACATCATAAATTCCTTCTCTTTTATCACTACAGCCTTTTTTAGTCTTGATCTTCTTTATTCACTATTTCTCGTTTTGAACTCCTTAAATCTTCAGCCTGAAATTTAACCCAATTTCCGGGGGGGTACCAACCCAATGTAATTGGGCTGCCCATTTTATTTGTTTAAAATGAAGTTTTGTCTATTTTTTACGCCAAATTTTACTATTCCATGAATTATCTTCGCAATTATGTGTTGTTTTTTGTTTATATATTGTATCTCGTGTTAATATGGTTTTGTATAGTTGTTAGCTTTGTTCGCACATTGACTTAAAGAGCAAATCACCTCGTTGTGAACTCTCAATAAGTAAATGAATAAATAGAATACCTTCCTTCATTTGAACTTCCAACGGATTCGCCAATATAAATCCTCTGAGTTTTTCCGGAGGCTGGTGGAGTAGGTGGCTGCGCCTGACAGGTTCTTGGCCCTCCTCTGCGGTCCCGGAATTAATGTAGTGTCTGAACAGGAGCTAATTAATAACCCTGGACCAGCTGGAATCTCCAGACCGGACAGCCTGATGCACGTCTTCCTGATATCTCCCTCACCCCCAGGAACAGACGGTAACGCTCTTCGGATGGGGATGATAAAACCGTGATAAGGGGTTGTTAATAGTTGGGCAACATTTGTCTTCATAAATCTCTCTTGTGTAGAGCATTGAGTGGAAGATAAGAGGCATCTTACGGGGTTTTGGGCTAAAGCCCTCTCTTGAGCGCCCCTTAATATAGGCTTGTGAAATCTCGAGTTTCGAGTACTTTAGAAATAAAGGGTTTCTCGTCAGAAAACTTTATCCTATCCACTTGAACTTTCTTCATTCTTGTTATAATAATTTGATATTATTTACTTCATCTGCAGGCGAGGTAGATATCACTCGACTAATGTTCTGGAAGACCTTAGTTCAAAACTAGGGTGCCAACTAAAGATCTTATCTTTTAGTGTCGTTGTTCGAGTGTCGGATTCTGGGTCACATACCCTAGGGTAACTCAGCCATTAATTAATATGATGGGTATCATCAAAGATAAAAATCAGGAAGCCAGAGCATAGTACTAATCCTAAAAAATAATTCTATAACTCCTATGTATATGTACTATTTGAATTCTTGGAGGCTTACACGGTCAATGTTATTTAAGGACCCCAGAGGTCAAGGTGTCTAAGTAAAAAACTCAATGTTTTGGGGAAAATTGAGTCATAGTTGAACATATCGTCCCTACCAAAAACTCGTTTCATATTAGGGAAAACTAGATTTATACTGTTCCGATCTTACTAGACGCATCCTCAGGTCCAGCTGTTGATTATCGATGATACCGAATAGATACATCATCCAATTTATGATTAATATGCAAAAGAATTAAATAACCCGCACATAGATCCCTTAATATCCCTCTGGACCTAATATTACAAAAGTGACACCACTCAAGAGACTGGATCTGATCCAAGTCAGTCTGAAGAGACTGACTTGGATCTCTTTGCGACCCACAACATTACGGTGTTCACAACCCATTTCTGAATCTATTTTTTTTTTTTTTTTTTTTTTTTTTTAAATGTCACGTAGACCCCTTCACATCTGAGACCCTCATTTAAGTGTTATAATGTTTTTTGGTCTGCCGGTTATAACCGTGTCGACTTGATAATTACTGAAGTTTCGCCAGACATTCTGGAGACTTCCTCAGGGATCACAGAAAGCTTCCTTTGATTCTTAGAAGAAACCCTGAGGAAGCCGGTAGAATCTCTCGCGAAACTTAGGTTATCATATCGAGAGGACTTTAAAATATTAAATAATTTGAATTAATGGAAGCATATAATAGTTGTCTTAGGAAAATCACCTTCATTGTAGATTCTCATAAATAAATAAATAATATGTATTGTTTTATTAGCTATGTAATGTTTTTTAGCTAAATTAATCAGCCATTTAGATATAAAAAAAGAACCAGCTAATCACTCTGGAATAAGTTCCTAAAAGGAAATTGGAGAAAGGAATAAATATCATTTTTGATCTATTTTTTTTTTCAATTCTGTCAATTTGACGGAATTATTCCCTTCATTACCTCTGTTATCTCAACCGTTAAGACGGAATTGGAAAGAGAAGCCTATGGAATGTCATAATGATAAGCAAGCAAGGTTTGTGAGTCCAATTTTTCCCCGAATAAAAGCTGTTTCCAATCAAATAATATTCTGCTGGGAGCCAATTAGCCTAATACTGGCTTTCGTCTGGAGCCAATGGCGGACAGAAATAATGAAAAGAAAGGACTTCCAAATTATCGAGGGACTTCCTAAATCTGAAGAAAAAATACACGGAAGGGAAGGGAAGTTAATGAAAACTTCAGAATAGAGCTGTCTTTATAAAGCTTTTTTTAAATCTTTTTTCTCTCTAAAAGAAAGCAAAAAGATAAAAAAGTTAGTTTTCAATCGAAGACTATGTCTCGGCATATAGATTAAATTGGTATTGCATTCTCATAACATTGTTTATTATTTGATGAAGAAAAAAACAAAACAATAAAATATAACAGAATTAGGGAGCCTCACGATGGCTTAGTGGTTTTAGCAACGGAAACCGTCCCTATTCAATAAAGTGCTCCTTGGGAATCAACGTGTGTTAGGTTAATCTTTATGTGTAATTTTATCGTTGAAATTTATCTTTACCGAATGTATGCAGGACAACTAAATGTGAAAAATATAACTAAATATATAATTAAAAACACATTTTAATAGATCTTGACATCAAGCCAATTGTTTTTAATTTTTTCTCTTCTTCTTTACATGGTATGTTTCGGCTATTTTTCCATTTTCAATCAAGAAGAAAAATGGAGAGTTAAAAATTTGATAGACCCTTAAATTTAACATTAACATACATTATTTAAATTCTTGTCCAAAATAATCTAAAATAATATAATTCATTTACCTCACACTAGCTGCCTGTATTTTAAAATTTGTAAAATAGGTCTTTCTCATCTTGGTCTTAAATTTAGACCGACTTTCAACCTTAAAATTATTATTATAACGTGTTAATTTCATTTTAACATCTTCAATAAACCATTTCTATTATTAAAAATAGCACATTTATTTATTCACAACTTAAATCCAGGCCATGTGAACCATTCCTTCCTCCATTTTCTTACTCTCCTAAACACTAATAAAATATCACATGATCTAGATTATTTACCTACGCCTACCTATATAAATATAACAACAATTTTTTTGAGTTAACTTGACTTAGCATTATTATAATATACACAGTACTAGATTGCACTATATGCAACCTCCGGAAACCCGAGACACTCGCCCATTTTCTCCTAGAATGCCCAATCTACCGATCTGCCCGCACTACATACCTTCATGATATCCATCCAGAAGTTGATGAAGACAATTTCACATTGATTCTTTCACCTTCGAATAAGGACTCAATGTTCAGGCTCTTCCGCTTCACCATGGAAGCTCTAATGACAAGATCGTTTGTGCTTTTTGAATAGTAGCAAGTAATTTTTATTTTTATTTATTTATTTTTTTTTTATCTTCATAAATTTATCTATTGTACTTTTCTGTTTATTATGATTAAGATTTATATTATTTATATTTATTACGATCCAATGACAATTTTTTTTTTTTTTCTCTCTTTTCTTTTATTATTATTTATCTATTATAATGTTTTGTAACCAGGCCCCTGTAACTGTTTTTCAAACAAAATACAAGAATTTTATCTATCTATTATAATATGCAAGAAGATTGATTGGCATTTTTATTCACTAAAAGACTCATACATAATTCGTGATTTTTGTGAGTGTGCCTCTATGAGTGTATAGGTACAAATGTTTTATGACTACCTTATGTAATTATATACAAAACATTATGTCATTAAGTTGAAGAGTACCCTTTATTTACAATTCATGAAAAAAGTAACATGAAAAATCTATACTAAATACAAAACGTCAACTACTAATTCGATATTGTTTTATCGTTAACTAAAATCAAAAAGTTATTTATGGAATTATTCAATTGTTAATAAAGCCAAACTTTAAAAATGTTGGAATCATTCACTAACAAAGCGGGGATAGTAAAAGATGTACGTAATTTCCATCAAAATTCACGCGGGCCCAGAGTTGGGTACCTGGGAGTAACAATGACCTAGCGGTGACGTTTTCGGTTTCACAGACAAAGACAAGCTCCAGATGTCACAGTCTATTTTCTACGTCCTTCCCGGCACCTGGAAAACTGTAAAACTTTTCCTGCAACGCTGGCAAATTGAACATTTCGAAACTAAAAGCAGCCCAATTAAGGATTAATATCTTATAGTTTGTTGCCTGTTGTCACGTACTAAGATCTGTGTCACTTTTCTATAACTACCTTATAAAATGTAATAATATATATCGCTCTTTATTATAAGATGTGTTATAAAATAAGAAGATAGATAGCCAGCTGATGGGTTTAAAGCCATAATAGAACACTGGGAAAGGAAGTAAAGCCCGTAGACTCGTGAAGGCCGTTCCCCTAGATTAGATATCTGAAAGGGTTCGGATCGAGTCCCTGCAGCCCTTTAGATAAACCCTTGTCCTCTACTCTGACAACACTCTCTAACATCTTGTTTTTATGTTTCCTCTACTTCACTACACGTGTATCTCACAATCCTTTCTTTTATTAATTTTTTTTTCTTTTGTAAATTTATTTTGCTCCTAACATTATTTAAATGTTCCTAAATCCTTGAGGGTCATCGACAAATATTTTGTTGAATTTTCCCCTTTTGGTGTTAATGTATTTTAAAAATTATGCTGATATTATTACAGCTAACTTCTCATAGTTTACAAATTCCTCTGTAAGTGGGTTTGAATTTCGTATGAGATTTTATTAATTTATTTAATTCTATAATTGGACGCCTTTAAACGGAAAGGAACCAAGCCCCATTTTTAACGAAATTGAGTTTTTGGGTTTTTGCTATATTGTAGAGAATTAGAGAATTTATATAGTAATAAAAAACTGATTAAAATATAATGTTGACATTAAAGCAAGAAAAAATACCCCCAAAAAAAAGTGAAACGGTGTCCAGTATGCTATAGTAAACAGAAAGGAATCAAGCACCATTTTTATCAATAATTATAAAAATAAAACCCCATTACCATAACAACAGTTTATTATAATAAGAGAAAATGAATGAAACATTTCAGATAATAAAGGAACTTTAGAAAAACTTTAAACCCAATTCTCTAAAGAATGAACAGATGGCACTTGGTTCCTTTCCATTTAAAGGCGTCCTAATAGTGTTGAATATTTGCTGGTATATTTTACACCTTTCTAGCTACAGAGTGTTATGATAGTGAGCTAATGTAAAAATAATCATACTTATTACAACAAGCTGACGTTGCCGAGCTTTAACTACTTGATGTTTTACAAAATAATGTCTAACTAAAAGTGATTATATTACAAATTATACGGGTCTCCCTTTCGTCAAGTGGCTAGCACGCTGGATTCTGATGTTGGAAACGTGGGTTAGAGTCCCGCCTATGCGATGGGCTCCCTGAAAAAAAATTACTAACACACCATGGGTCCAGAATGCGACAGTCGGAAAATAGCCATTCTAGTAGACAAAGGTCCTTTTCAGGTTGTTGAAGGGACAACTTCACTATCAACGCCTAAAACGGGCGTAGGAAAAAAGAATCTGTCCATTAACATGCCACGAGGGCCCTGAAGGCCATATACTACAGAGGTATCCGATCCATGACCATACAGTGCACTAGGGAGATAGTGTGGTCAATACTATGCTTCAGCCGCCTGATTATCCCCTTTGCAGGTACACAATAACAAATTAGAGCGAAGACACCAGAAGATAAAAATCTTTAGGGCTTGCTCGGAATTTGAACTGAGGTCATCCAGCATATTAGTCCAGTGCTCTACCTTCGAGCTAATGTCGGCCCAAAAAAGGTCAGTGAAGCTGGCCGAAAAAAGACGGCTGCTCACAAGTGGACCCTAGCTCACAGGACACTTTGCCTACATCACGTTTAGCGCGGTTCCTCCCTCCTTCAATAGGGAGGAACCCCGCTTATTAGGTTCCTGCGCAATCCGGAAGTGCCGACTAGAAAATTTTACGTTTCAGAACCCTAGACAAATATATGCAAATATATATATATATATATATATATATATATATATATATATATATATATATATATATATATATATATATATATTTGTCTGTTCGTGCTCTAGGTCAGCGAATAATGGGCCGATTTCGATGGTACAAAAACATTCGATTAATTTCAAAGGGCAAGTTCGTTAACCAGCAGAATTCATCCACCGGAACATGGTTTTTGGAGCGAAATTTGCAAGAAAAAGAAATCGTTACGCTTACATCATATGCTTAAACCGCTTAGAAAACCGGAAAACGGTTAGAAATCTTGGCAAACGGAAGATAACCATTTGAGAGCTTACTAATTATTCTACAAAAAAGATTCTGAAGCAATTTTCGATTAGGCGATGTCAATTGGAGAAATAAGTGCTTAAAACTTCAAATGTGTTTGTTCTTTTGAACGGGTCTTTGTTTAAATCACTTTTAATTGTGTTAGCACTTTCCTCCGAAGGAAAGTAGCTATTGAGGTTGCACTCATGACGGAATTTTTAAAAAAATCCTTCGAATCTTTATCGATCCTACCTAGTAGACACCGAAAATGACCCCAGTTAAAATTTATATATATATATATATATATATGTATATATATATATATATATATATATATGTATATATATATATATATATATATATATATATATATACATATAGTTATATATGTGTCCGTTAACACGAAACCGGCCAGAGTTTTTGTTGGTATGTAGTATTCCCCAATCAAACGATTGAACGAGTTCGTTAACCAACAAAATCAGTCCATCCGGAGAGGGGGTTTACTCCGGAGCCAAAGTAGTTATTTGCCAATACCAGTCGTAATTTTTGTTATATTTCAACGAAACTCGGTGTTCGTTCTGGTCAACTAAAGAGAAAATTGTGTTGTAAAAATAAACTAAATCGATTTATTAGGAGGGGGGGTTTACTCCGGACCCAAATTACTAATTTGCTGATACCGGTCGTAGTTTCTCCTCCTCGTAACGAAACGCGGTATACGACCTGGGTATCTAATAAGGAAGGAGTATTGTAAAAATGAACTAAATCGGTCAATCGGAAGGGGGGGATTTACTTTGTACTATGTTTCAATTCAATTGAAACAGGTGTTAATTATGTTTTTATTTTATTTATCTATGTAGGTTATTTTAAGCAAATTATTCAGGAATGCACTCGACACTACCCAATTCTGAGGAAAGTGCTTAGTTATGCTGCTCCTGCATTAATTGTTTTTATGTGTAAAATTAGTATTGTGGTAAAAGAAAATAAGAAACAGTAAGCAGTGTTTTTCTTTAGAGCGAACCTTGGCAAGGCCAGGGAGTCATTTTTCTTTCAGGTAGAGGTATGTACCTTTACAACTGTGACCTATTTGGGGTTATATATAATTTCATGAAAGGTCTAACCATAATTCTAACTGTTTCTAATTCAACTTTTCCAAATGACATTAGGGATAAGAACGGAACCGCGCTAAGATGACGCAGTTCCTGTGAGTCGGACTTTTTAGTCTATGCTGGGCTAACGCATTTCGAAAGAGCCTTTCGTAATCTACGGAACTGTTTTTATTCGTAGATCCCACTTACTTAGTGGGGTGTCTCAATAATGTACTTACAAATCATGTATACTTAGCGATCGGCACCAGATCGCTTCCAGTCACTATATGATGCCGGGTTCTCCCAACACGGAGAGCTCAATAAACAATCGTGCGGAAGAAAGAGATGGGGCTCCAGTCATAACCGTTAATCAACAGCTTCACTTTGCTCAAACTGGATATGCTCCATTGAGACACGATTCATACAAAGTGTACTAATCACCCCAAAAATGTAGGAGGATACCATCAACGCTTTTTGCAAGCACCTGAAGGAAAAATGGATGAATTTAAAAGGGAGTGGACAACTGGTCGTCACATTAGATCCAGGGTAGAAGCAGACATCAAGAATTAAATCAAGAAATTCCCTGTATTTTGTATTAGAATAATGTTAACTTAGTTTTATTTTGATTGCAGGCGAGGTGAAACGGGACCACTGCAACAAGACGGTGGACATATACGAGGATGTATCTAGCCCAGAAGTTACGCCAGAACTCTGGGGCCGTCCAGTTACCTGTTGGTACAGGTTCCGGTCCTTCCGAGGAACGCCAAGAGATTGGATCTTGAGGATACGCTTCAAGAAGTTCAAGGTCGGGATTCTGGTCAACGCAACCACCTGTCTCGGAGGATATATGCAGGTAAGGAAGAAAAATCAAATTATTATCTTAATTGAAAAGCCAATGTATTGTAATTGTGTGTAATAACTTTTGTATAAAAATTTTCTCTAAGAATATAAGTCTGAGTTTTCTCAGTTTGTTGTCAGCCTTAGTACTAGTTGCAATTATTCCGAGTGATTTCCTCCTCATTGACGTATTTTTTGTAAGATGTCTGCCTAAGTTGCACGGTTCATCCGGATTACTTAAATGAATCTTGGTAAAATTCAGGCTCAATAGACCAGTATCTCTAATTTTAATTTTGTACAGGAACAATTTTTGGGCAAAAATAATTGTCATAAATAAATGATTTTGTTTTTTAAAAAAAGTATTGAACCTAAAATTTAAATATTGAGTTGTTCGAAAAATTCCTATACATATTACAATTATGGTCTCGTATTAATTCATTCAACTTATAATAAACTAGCTGATTACCTGTGCTTCGTGACGTCAGATAAGTAGTTATTTTATTGCCTTCAATGATTTATCATAAAAATTAACGCTAGGTACTATACAATTTTGAGCAGATTATTATGGCACGGTTCCCGTTATACTATATGTTATTCGTCAATTGATAAGTAATCAAAGTATAATGTTTCTGACAGATAACGTAGAGATAACCCGCTTTCATGTTTGAAATATTATTGGTCTAGAATTGAATCATAGCAAATGTTTTTAATGCGTACCTACTGATCTAATACCTTATTAAAGTCTGAAAATAAACCAATCTACATCTAATTTTAGAAAAAAAGACACCATTAATACTGTTGCCCTTGAGTAGTTATCAGAAGTGTTTACAGAGGGATCCAAGAGATTGAAAGAATCCATTGTAGATAGAGACTAGTGAAAAAGACCTGGTCAAGAGGACTCTACTCCAAACAGCTGTGTCAACATCACAAAGATCTCTCTTTCTCTCTCATTTCATCTCTTTTTATTCTGGTCTACTCGGTCATATTCAGTAAATTCTTTAGGGATTTAAGAGTCTCTTTAAAGAGCATCATCTCATAAATAATGTCGGTTATTAATAGTCTGTCTGTTTATGTTACCTCAATTTCAATTTATTAGTTTGCTTATTATAGCATTAAATAAACTTCTTTTTATCAGGTTTTGCTTAGTAAAACGTATTTATTTTGTGCTGAAATTTCATCTCCCAAGACACCACTTAAGCCATGTTATGCTTTGTGAATTTGATAAAGGAGAAAATGATGCTTCACCTTGTAGAAATATATGGCAAAAGTTCATTAGGGAGAGACAATTGCAGCGATGGTTTAAACGATTTCAAGCGGAAAACCACAAGCTTGAAGACGAGTCTCTTACATTTCGACCAACAGAACTTGACAATAAACTCCAGCAGGCTACTGTAGAAAAAAAATTCTGTTGTAATGGCGGAAGGGCTAGCAGAAAAACTTGGATCGACACATTCTACAGTCCACCGCCGTAACATACGGGGTGAAGTAATATTTCCCGATGCTTCAGTTTCAACTCCCAATATATTTGAACTGATTATGCTGTTTAATGAACTCGCTTTTACACTTGTTATGATAATATTCTATGGAAGCGAATCTCGGACACCTCAACACTTTCCAGTGGTACTTAATGGTAGGACAAATTAAAGCCATATAGACAATTTCTTTGAAATTTACGGAGGAGATATAATTTATACTCGATCGATTATATTTCAATTAAAAATTAAATAAAACATATGTGCGATATACATCTATCTTGTTGCTATGTGTTCTTCTGTAGTGTCTTAGCCATTGATATGCTTTAGCCATTGATCACGTTAAATGAAAGATAAACATCAAAAATATTTTAAATTATATATGAAATCATTTAAAATTTAATTTTCAAGAAGAAACAAAAAATTACGGTTGTTGGAAGCCCCGTTGAATAAATTGTTTATTCTAGGGCAGGGGTAACAATTATTAAAGTCCATTCAGTTGGGTAGAAAAATTGGGTCTTTTTGCGAAGACCACATCCAGTTACTTTTGAAGTAGCAGTAGTGATTGTATCAGTGATTCAGCGCATGCGCAAAAGTCCATTGCCTTCCTATTGGAGGATTCCGATGACCAATTGCATTGGTTCTTGCTAGGAGTAAAGTAACCTTCAACAATGAATTAGCTTTTGTTTATGAAAAAGCTCTGCTTATGTTGGTGAGAAAAAATGAGTCTTTTACTATTAGTTCGCGATGTTCCTGACAAAGAAAAAGGGATTGGTTTCTTACTCGGACAAATTAATGGATTCCTATTAGTTTTAGCGAGTTGGATAGAGTAGAGTCGCTAAAATTAATAGAATTCTATTAATTGTGAGTTGGATTGACTAGTTTTGATATCTTCTTGAGCGAGCGGAAACGCTCAGCATGTAAAGCTTAATAAAGGTAAAATATCCAAAAAAGAGAGAGAGTGAGAAAAGGAATAAAATATGTTTGTTTACAAATATCGTTGTTTGTTATCCTTCATAACCTGCAAAACACTCAACTTTAATGCTTAATAACTTTTTTCATAGTTAAGAGAATTGATTTTGATCATATTAACCTTTTTATTAATAAATATTGCTTTCCATTATCTAATATGAATTATAACCGTAGATAACGAGTCAAGTAGTACTAGATAACCAGCAAAGAACCTGTAAGCTTATCAGCGAGTACGAGTAACTAATCATAAATCACTACCGCTACTTCAAAAGTAACTGGATGTGGCCTTCGCAAAAAGACCCGAAAAATTAATTTCTTCATGTGCAAAATTCCCGATGCTTCCGTCGTTTGGGAGTTTCTATTACAATGACCAACATTCTACGTGGAAAAAAAAACTGATAATGTCTCGTTTATTACATACGTTCTCCCTTGTCGGACCTCTCAAAGCCTTCTCAACCCACTTGCTGCAACTAACACACATCAGTGCGTTGATGGAGCGTGCCTCAAGAGCAACGAAAACAGATCTGTGATTGCACAACTGGTGCTCCTTCATTAAGAAGAAGAAATTTTTATTTAGAAATTGAATATTCAATATTTACATTTAGTCTTACATGTTATTAAATATCTTACATGTCATTATTGTCTTAACTACATTCACAGTGATCTTAAGTAATGTTAAAAACTTTGGGAAAAACTATAAAAAAAAAAAACCTAGCAAGTGCTCCTTCATATTTTTGTGCCTCAGAGCCGGAATCTAAATTAACTATTTGTATATTCTTAAAATTGCCAGTGGATAGTTTAGGCATCTCCTTTTCAAACTACGCCGGCTTTAGGACACAGTTACGCCGGCTCAGTCCTTTTTATTCCTGCTTCAGCATTAGGCGGTTGTTGAGCACCTCTTCAAGCTCAATTACAGCACTACTAATCAGCAAATGGTTCAAACGAGAGGTTTACTTAGCGTGCTGTTCATTTTAAAACGGAATTGCAAATGGCGGAAACTTCTGGAATATTTCCTTCAGAATCTTACGCATGCAGAAATGAACTTTGCAGTCAATCTTAACAGGCTATAAATTGCCAAGCTTAAAAAATTCTTTCAATGAAACAAATGCAATGGCTACAATTCTTGTCAATTCATCTCAAGATCAAATCAACATTTCAAAGATTCTGGTTAATTATTGACGAGAGCTTTGTGTTTTTTTTTTAATAAAAAATAATAAACTAAACATACAAGATGAATAAATGGCAGATATTTACTAAAAAGCTTGAATAACGTTGATAAGATACACTTGTTAGAGGTGAAGAGGGAGTTCGATCGGACAATATCTCCTAACTCCCCCCCCCCAGAAGTTGTTAAGAAACAAGATAAACCTGTCAGAGATTAAACTTGAATGTTTGTACAATGAAATCCTCTTTAGAAGTCTATTGTAATAATAAGATGTTCATCCTAGTACTGATAATTCACTTCTTCTCAAGAGGAGGCTTTATATTAATTGTGTAAAACAACTCTTTATCTTTCTATATTTAAGAGAAACACCATTCACAAAAATGTTTTGATTGATGTGAGATAGGTACATATTTTCATTGAGTTCAAAATAATATTTTTGCTACTTATAAACTGATCAGGAGGTAGGATACACTTGTGTAGTGACCACAAATGGATAAATATTGTTTCTTTAACCGTGTGCTCTTCTTTCATAGTGAGGAAACACGCTTACGAGGCTGACCTCATTAAGTACTTCTGAAGTGCCGACTGAACAATTTAACTTTTTAAACAGACGAACATAATGGTGGTTATCATTGTATGCACATGTATGTATATATATATGTGTGTGTGTGTGTGAGAGTGTGTGTATTTGTTCGCTCAGTAGCTGCCCTAAAAATGTTCCGATTCTAAATCCCCCTTGGAAGTACCTTTTTTTCTTAGATTAATTCCCCACAGGTGCCTATCTAATTTTATGAAGCTAATTTGGAAGAAACCAAAAATTACTTCTACTTGGTACAATTAATATTTTAGTATGTTTTGGGGGCTTAATAAAAAAAGACACCAAATAGACTATTGTTTTGCTGATAATTGAACTTCTGGTTTTGGAAATTTTGAATTTCAAGTGCCATTAAAAAAGGTAAAGAATTGTGGCCATTCTTGTTGACAATCTGATCTGACAGGAAACTAGTGGTTTCCGGTTATACGGTGTCAATGTTACCCTCAGGTAACTATTTTATATATATATTTTTCTTAATTTGTTTTAATTAGCCTATTATTTTAATTTAATATACTTCTTAATTTTCGACGTCAATGTTTTCATGTTTGTATTCCCTGACCTTGAAATAAACCTGCTTTATTTTACGTTATTGTATCGGTAAATTGTTAAAAAGAAATAATTTCAGTACCCATGCAGAATAAACAAATACATATTTTGATTTGAGACCGAACGTGCTAGAACCCTCGGTAAAGTTCTCTCGCCCCTTTTATAAATTTCCTCAACCCCCTCGCCTTCATAATCTTTACGAGCCCGAAAGGAGAAAGGGCGATATGATAAATAAGCCAAGCCGTGGATAAGAACCGGGAAGCCAGGTGCTCCTTATGCTCAACCTACCCTCTCATATGAAGCAAGTTTAAAAAAAGAGAAAATCTCTCCTCCCTCATATGAATGTCTTTAATATTTTAGTTATTCGCCCCTTAAAAAGGCGATGGGTTATGCTAAAGGTATGCAAGGATGGGGTGCTTTTAACTTCTCCAATAAGCCGAATTCCTTTTTTACTTTTATCATTCCTTTATTAAATTTTCTTGGATAGAGCAGTGGCACATAGCTCTCTTTTTATAGCATATTCTCTGATCTAGCCTTGGAGGATAACAGGAAAAATATTGGTAGTTTATATACCAATTATATTGAATAAAATAAGGTAGTGCTCATTGGGGTATTTTCCACCACTGAAATATATAAATATAGGTTATACGCGGAAGGATACCTAAAGGATGCCATAGACGTTATCCTCAAGGAAAAAACCTGGGGGATTTCCTTGGAGATTTCTTCCACTGAAGCCTCGCCCACACACAGGGAATATTTCCTCAAGGAAATCATCAAGGCGTAGAGCCAACAGGCAGCCGGAGTGACTGGGAAATTTAGGCCTGTTGGCCTCAAGACTGAAAATAATTGAGTTTTGTTCAGGATCTCTGGATCTCTCACAACCAGCGTCGCTTCAAAGACACCGCCACACACGTTGAGGATTATACTGCTCAGGCAGAATCATGAAGTTGTCCCTCACGTTTTTTACCACTTAAGGCACATTCTTAACCTACCATCTGTGCCACGCACAGGACAACCATATTATCCTGTACAGTGGGATAATGAAGAAGTGAAATCCCAAGGAAGCAGGATTTGCCTTCTCGGGCTTTTGGCCATTCGTGAAAATAACTTCTCATTACCAATCTAAAATTAATATGCAAAACTTATTGAATTCTGACCAAACAGTGTATTTTAATTTAATTATATCTTATTTAATTTAATGATTCTTGTTTTCTCTTACCACAATCCCTTGATTTAGCAACTACCCCCAATTTGAAGACGGAAAATATCGGATAGATCAAACAACCATTACCAGCTCCAGCATGATGAACTTTTTGCAAGCGGTCCTCTTAGGGTGCGTTTAAATCTGACACTTCTTACAGGAAATATATCTCAGGTGTCGGAAAGATAATTATAACTATCATATCCGACACCTGAGATAAATTTCCTTCGAGAAATGTCAGATGTAAACGCTCCCTAATAGTCTAATCATATTTCAACCCAAGAATATGTTTTCAACCCTGACGGACCTATAATAATAAATATTTTTTTCCTTTCTCGTATACTCTTGCTTTGACCTTTATCGCTCGTCTAAGAGCTTTATTAGGTCCAGTAATGGATTAGGTTCGGTCATATCTGCCCATAAAACTACACCTTTACTACCTCATTCCCGCGGGGGCGTTAGGGCTCTTGGAATTAATATCTGAAGGGATCGTCCATTTCCAAGGCGGATTTTCGTTTCATTACCACCATTACCTTCTTCTCTCATGAATTTCAGCCTCTAGAACTTTGCCTAAGTCATAAAGCATATTCTATGGAACTCCACGTTCCTTATAGATTCATAGCGGTTATTGCGACGGCATAAGAGCAAGAACCTGTTTTAAAATTTAAAAGAAGAGGTATTTTCAAGAGAATATTACTGGTGCAGAATATTACTATCTGCATCGCTCTACCATAATTATTTGAATAGTAAAAACTGTAATATATATATATATATATATATATATATATATATATATATATATATATATATATATACAAATATATATATATATATATATATATACAAATTTGAACCACCTTCATTTTCGGTCTCACATTTTCTAGCCGGCACTTCCGGATTGCGTCATGCGATCAACCTTATAAGCAGGGTTCCTCCCTATGGAGGGAGGGAGGAACCGCGCTAAAGTTAAATAAATATTTACTTACTTATTATAGTCTTCTGGTTTTGTCCGTATCACAAACTTCTTTGCCAAGCTTTCGCCAGTCATACTGCCACCTTCCTCAGGGTTTAGTCTGAGAATCTCCGACCTGAGGAAGCACTATTCAAGTGTATTTTTATAAATCATTTAGTTATATTAATTTTTCGCAAGTTATATTCTACTAACTATTATTCTTTTGCATGCGTGCAAAGCATTTAACGATATGGGGCATGCATTTACAAACAAGTAACAACAGAGTTACTATAGATGAGAATATATATATAATATTAACCCAGAAATTTAACTAATTATATATTCAATTATTTTCTGAGCCTTTCAGCAATATGATTGAATTCTATGCCAAATATTTTGCAGGAAATCTAAGGAGAGAATTAAATCAGGTTTTGAATAGAGCACGTTATGGTTGAGATAAAAAAGAGAACGGTTCATATAATAGAGAACGGGTTAAATGGCAATCCTGAACTATAGGGAAAGGAACCGAACTGTGAGATCCGATTTATTCTTGGAGAGGAATGTAAATAGGACTCTAGTCATTCTCGGCTAATGTCCCGGAACGATCGGCTATCGATCATTCATCCTTTACTCCGCAGGGGAAATTTAAATCTAAAAACTCTTTATACAAATCCTCTACTCTTGTATATTTCAATATTATCAAAACTTTAAGAAACTACTGTATATTTTCTGTATTAAAGTAATTTTCCATAAGTTAGTAGGAACCGATCTTGCTGCCTTAACGTAGCATCTCCTTGTATTAATAATTTATATTTCTTTCTAAATGATCAGGTGACCCAATTATTGGAAAAAGTAACTAAATGTATTAAAAAAATGGGAATATTTCCTAAATTACTCCGTTATCAACTGCTTCCTTTTTTTTTGGTGAATTTAAAAAAAAAAAAAATTGTTTTGTGCTACCGACCTTGCATTTGGTGCACCTACAATACATATATATCAAAAATGTATAATATTAGTTAGAGCCAACGGCCATAGCCACGTTGAATACACCGGTTCCCGTAGATCACCGAAGTTAAGCAACGTCGGGCGTGGTCAGTACCTGAATGGGTGACCGACCACGTGCTGTTGGCATTAGAAAAGGGTGGTAACCTGTAGATAACCCGGCGCTAATAGCCAAATAGTTGATGCGCCGTTAAAAAAAAAAAAAAATAAAAAATAAAAAATAGTTAGTGTTCTTCTTGGAAATTTACCACACATAATTTTCTTCTGTTTTCCTAAGGCGCTTCGACTTCAAGGCCATTAGCGCCGAAATCAATGGTACAGCAAGGGATTTTCTCAATGGGCCCTGAAATGAGAAAAAATCCTTGCTGCAGGTAGGACTCGAACCCCCAACTCTCGCATAAGAATCTAAAGTGTTAGCCATTAGAACGCGGAGAGACCCCCACAAACTTTAAATTATTCTGATTTTAGATTTTATATATATTTTTTATTTTATGATATAATTTTTAATACTTTTTTTATAATTAATATTAATACCTCTTTTCACAATCTGTTTTAATTCTCTTAATTCACCTTGATTGTTAATGATTGTTGTTATTAGATTTTGTTTTATTTTTTACCGTCCTTTGTTTTCTATTTTTCGTTACATACTTCATTGATTTTCAGTGTACTTTTTTACTTATTAACTCTAGGATCGTCAAGGTGGGATCGTCCAATCTCGCCCTTTTCCGAGTTCGTGGAGCCACCAACTCCATTCGACTTGAGCATTTGCTGAATTTTGGAAAGACCTAAATTTTGTATTTATAAATTTTAATTTTTTCACTTTTAATTCTTTAAAATTTTTTTTCTAAATTCTAAATTTCATTTGCGGCTGTTTAATTTGTTCTGGTAGAAGTTTTTTACGATATTTCATTGTACAAACTAAATGGTTACTACGGCATATTTCCATGGATGATCCCACGCTGGTGCGGGCAGACAGAGACGCTGTCCCCGCGCGTCTCCCGCGCTGGTGAGGGCTGAAAATTACCCTAGGTTTCACATAAAAAAGAACTTTCGCGTTGTTCACCACTTTACATCAAGTGATGTATAACTTCATCCTATCTTCTCTATTAAGAATAATCTAACTAATGAGTAAAAGGACGAAAAGAAATATCAAATAAGCTCCGTGTGAGGCGTGTACTACCAAATAAATACGGCGTCACCCTTACAACGCCTGTCTATTGAATGTGTTGATCAAAAGATTATTGTTGTAGTATTTTGGTTTACAATGAATTCAGGAAAAATATGGATTATCTTGCCGCCCTGAAGATGCTGCATTCTTTCTGTCACGATAATCTTTGATTACTCCTGTTTCGTTAATATTTTTATCGATTATCGAAGAGTACGCCCAAAAACAATTCGTAGGTTAATATAATATTCATTGAAAATATATATGAAAATATTAGCCTAACCCAGGAAAACTGGTATTCTGCTGTAAAATATATCCCCATATGACTTATGATACATCTTCTACCACATAGAGGTGGCTGCTTCATGAATGATATTCCTAGTAGATCTATTTCCTAGGAGATAGAGCTCGGGAGAAGAGTAACAGCTGTGCGGCAACACCAGCTGATTTATTCCCGATAAAGAAATGCGGCGGTCCTTCTCCTTCTACGGTCGACTCGATACTAATGTAGCGGAAGAATCGCAAAGAATTGCTAGCTCAGACTGATTTCTTCTTTTATTTCATTCCGAATAAAATATATTCTGAAATAAAATGACCCCCTCCCCCTTCCACCTTCCTATAAAATTGAATTCAGTATATTTTGCTTTCGCTACATTAGTTCTTATCAAAGAATTCTAGCAGTTTTATGTTGTATTTCGGATAGAATGCTTCCCATTTTATTTGTTTTTCTTTACTTAACTTATCTGATTCAAACTGTTTGGACACATGTGAAGGACTGAAATACAATGCTATAAACTGCCTGACACATCAGATGTTAATTTATTTATTAATAAGACATCTTTACTAAGGCGATTTCACACCTTCGAGATTGTACCTGTTAGTTCTAATGAACCAGCATTTGAAGCATAAGAAATTTCATTCACTTATTCGTAAAAACAGAGGTATTGAAATGTCTGTAATATGCTTGAAAGCCATTGGTTATTCAGCAGATGTCTGTGTTAGTAGAGGTTTTGTGTTAGCAAGAGGAAATTGTGTTTATGTACTGGCTGCTGTCCCTCAACAATTCGTTCATGTCAAGTGGAATATTTATTTTGTGTAGTCTTCTGCGTTCCGTAAGTAGTTGTTTTACGGTAAAGTTTCTATTGCATAAATCACAAGTTGGTTTGTCAAGTCCTGTCATGAGATATTCGTGTGTTTGTCCTGTGTGGCCAATTCAGAGTCAAGCAAGTACAATTTCTCCTCGTCTGTTTTCTCGGTAGCTATATGTCCACTCCCGAGTTGTAGTTTTGTTTATTTTCGGTTAGTCAAGTCCAGATGTCCTGTCAACAATTTAAAATATTTTGTTTGATTGCATTGGACAAGTCATCGTGTGTGATTGATGGGTTGAGCTCAGGTTGTCTTGTGGAAAGTTTTGCATGTGAGTCTGCAAGGAAGGTTTTTCCTAATCCTTCACGGCCTTGTAATGTGTTTGTTATGTGTGCGAATAGATTTTATGGTTGTTAACATATATTCTGAAAATTTTAGCATTTTTTTAAATTTTTTTGTGCTCATCCTTCGACAGGATTTAGGCAGAAATTACACTCTGAAGAACATTATAGATTCCGATCGGGGAAGGTTAACAATTTTTAGTTGATGTATTTTTGTAATTTTTTTAACATTTTCTGTGTATCATTAACTAGCTAAACGTCTTAGTTTGAGCACCTAATTAGAATATAGGTTTAATTTTTTTCTGGTCGTTATAGTTCCAAACTTTTAGTAGATCATAGGTTAGGAAGTCACTGCACTAAGAGAAACAAACCTTGTAAAAACCTCCCCCTATTTTCTTACTCAACGCTTTCATGAAAACAAGGGATATATATAGAGAGAGACAGAGAGGGAGAGTAAGAGAGATAGTGAGTGAGAGAAGGATTTAAAGAGTGATTATTCTGACGCTGTGATTTACGAGCGTTTAAACGTGGTGGGTGGCAGAACCACTCCAGGTCTGTCCTATTTAATGTACAGACCGTTTTTAATATTTATGAGATGTGTTTAAATTTTCATATTCAGAAATATGGCGGCAGAAATGGGGGTAAGGAGGGAGGGGGGAATTTAGTTCTCCCTTAAATTTATATTATGAACCGGCTGACTCATGGGAAGGTGATTGATGCAAATCGTCTACCATGCTGAGAGCGAGTTAATCATTCTTTATTTCTAGATGGGATAGATCCCTGCTGATTCATGCAAAAGATATAAAATTATTCATAAAATAAAACAGTCCCGTAACAGCCCACGAAGGCCCAGAGTTGCAGAAACTGTAGAGGTATCTTATTCATGACCATACGGCACACTAGGGAGATAGCGTGGACAGTAACATGCTCCGGACGCTTCATTTTCCTCTTTTCTGCTTTGACTGCTAAATTCATTAGTACCAAGGTACCCATTAATAAATTAATTGAAGGCTGGGTTGGCCTAAGGAAGGTAAGGGAGGCCGAATTCAACCCATGAACGAAGACACTAGAAGATAATAATCTTTAGTGCTTGCTCGGGATTTGAACTCAGGTCCTCCAGCATATGAGTCCAGTGAGCTAGCCTCTCACCAAAATTATTCGTAAAGACATATATTTTTCTAAACATCGGTATTGTTTTAAAAGTACTGCATTGATTTTGGAGAAAATTAATTTAGGGGTGCTTATTCTCCATTATATCTCTACACGGGTTTTGACAGGGCACACGATCACAAATCAATACTTAAATATCTAAGTATGTTTTCCATCCAAAGAGTCTACGAATAAAAATTGATCTTCTAGAAACTCTTCTTCTTTGTCCTGAAACCACTATGAAGCATGATATAAACTATTTCATACAGTAAAGGTTGACTTATTTATTTCCATATGTGATGATGGACCTTCATCAAACAAGATGTAGCAAAATCGGTCAATCTAGAGGGCCACTTTATTAATTTGTCATGTTTAAATAACATTGGTCTACATCAAATGAAAATATACTATATTGATAGTATTTTACTCGCTAAAGATAATCCTGTTAAAATTCAACGTTAGCTATTGTTGTTCATCTGTGCCATATTTAATATAATAAGGGGAGCGCGGTAGATTTATCACATTAATGATAATAAGAACTAATGAATGATAAGGGGGCTTTGAAAAAAGAAGTATAGTAATCTTTTAAAACAGTCGTTCATGATTATTGGGCAATAAGAGAAATGATCATTATGTTGAACTTGTGAACAATCTCCTTCAAAATTATCAACATTTGGGTTGCAATTTGCCCCTAAAAATTCATTTCCTTTATTCTCATCATTATTTTTTTTCCTTCTAACTGCGGAGATGTAAGTGAGGAATATGGTGAACTATTCCACCAAGATATATAGACAATACCAGGGTAGATGCGTCAATGTTCAATGTGATACTGGATTTAGAGAATACATAGCCCTGAAAGCGATTACATTAGAGAAACGAAACATACAGTTGTTTATTAAACAGGTTTAAATATATTGTTAATTTTATAGAATTATTAAATAAGGCGGAAGATCAATAAAACTACGCCACACACTTTTTATTTTGACATCCCTACATGTTTCGCACCATTTTGACGCCTCTTCAGGGGACTATACTTTAAAACACAACTTCAACCTCAACTTGAGGAGGGGAACCTTACAGTAGCAGCGCCACGTCTAGACTGGTCATTGACTGAACGAATCCAATATGGTGTAAAATAGTCAGCTGATCGATAATCTATCTGTCATATCTTTAAAATTGATTTTAATTTCCAGATGAAATACAGTCATATCACCTTTTAAAAAAAAATCTCTACAAAAACAACTCACCTTTTTCCTATTTTTGATCAAATAAATAAATAAAAATATTATTAAGACGCTGGCTATTTTACACCATAATGGACTCGTTCAGTCAATGACCAGTCTAGACGTGCCCTTGCTAGTGGAAGGTTCTCCTCCTCAAGTTGAGGTTGAAGTTGTGTTTTAAAGTATATTCCCCTGAAGAGGCGCCAAAAAGGTGCGAAACATGTAGGGAAGTCAAAATAAAAAGTGTGAAAGTTTGTGGCGTAGTTTTATTGACCTTCCGCCTTACGATAATACTACAAATTTGAGCAAAGGGTTACTTAATGATTTATTTTGTTAATATTTCAAAATTTCCAATTTTATACAGATAGTAAAACATAAAAATAAATAAATATTGATTTTTTTATAAGATGTTTTTACATTAACGTGTCTACTATAAGGCTGTCAAACATGTTCTCTAAACTCAAAGTGTCTCAGAAAACTAATAAGAACTCAGAAAGCTATCGAAAGGAGTAAAAAAGGAGTTAGACGACACCAAAAAATAAGAAGTGCACTTATTAGACAAGAGACGGGTTGCACAGATATAGCAAGCAGGATCATATCACAGAAATGGAAATGGGCTGGGCACCTCATCAGGACATCAGATAATAGATGGACGAAGATTGTAACACTTTGGAAACCCCTTCATGGAATCAGGAAGAGAGGAAGACCATTCACAAGTTGGGAAGATAACATTAGCAAACATGCTGGTCCTTGTTGGTACAAGCTAGCCAAGGATAGGTCCAAATGGATGGAATTGGGAGAGGCCTTTGTTCAATAATGGACCTTTGTTCCTTAAAACAAACTACCTAATGTATTTTATTCGTTTATTTTATTATGTATAATTATGGAAATATCTTTGTTTTTGCATTATTATATTTTTTTTTTCGTTTTTATTCTTATATTTTTGTATTATGGGAACAAATAAAGGCTTTATTATTAGCACTTTCCTCCGAAGGAAAGTAGCTATTGAGGTTGGACTCATGACGGAATTTTTGAAAAATTTCTTCAAATCTTTATCGATCCTACCTAGTAGACACCGAAAATGACCCCCGTTAAAATTTATATATATCTATATATATATATATATATATATATATGCATATATATATATATATGTGTCTGTTAACACGATAGCGGCCAGAGTTTTTGTTTTTTCGTCACTAAACTTGGTATATAGCATTCAATTAGCAAACGATTGAACGAGTTCGTTAACCACCAAAGTCGGTCCACCGGAAGGGGGGGTTTACCCCGAACCCAAAACACTTATTTGACTATGTCAGCCGTAATATTTGTTATATTTCAACGAAAATTAGTATTCGTAGTGTTAATATAAAGAGAAAAGTGAGATATAAAAATGAACTAAATCGGTTCATTAGAAGGGGGGGTTTACTCCGGACCCACAATACCAATTCGCCACTACCAGCCGTGGTTTTTGGTATATTTCGACGAAACTCGGTATTCGTAGTGCTAATCCACAGGTAAATATGTGTTGTAAAAATAAACGAAATCGGTTCATTAGAAGGGGGGGTTTACTCTGGACCCAAATTCCTAATATACTCATACCGGTCGTAATTTCTGCTGTATTGTAACGAAACGCTGTATACGTCGTGGGTAACTCATGAGAAAGAAGTGTTGTAAAAATGAGCTGAATCGGTCAATCGGAAAGCGGGGGTTTAATTTGTAATATATTTGAATAGAAAAGCCGGCAGACGTAGGTTCACAAAGCCGCCGCAAGGAGCGCTTTCTACCACTGAGTGACTGTATCCTGTTCCTGCGTTAGATCAAAATACGATAATATGAGGATTTTTGTATTTTTTACGTAGTGTAGTAGGTACCATGTGTAAACATAACTCTGGATGCAAATTAATAATTGATCAGTTACTCATTAGAAATTTAAAAGAGAAGTATTCATGTTTTTCTTTTATTTATGTAGGATATTTTAAGCAAATTGTTCTGGAAAGCAGTCTACACTACCCAAATTCTGAGGAAAGTGCTTAGTTATGCAGCTCCTGCGTGACGGACTTTTTATTATTATTTTACATTAACGTGTTACTAAAAGTCACATTTTGTATATCAGGTATATTTTCAAAATAAGAGCTAATTGAAAAAATATTATCATAAAAAGCCCATGGGCTAAAGTCCCGCCCGAAATATATTTAGTTGTCTTAATTTAGGCATAAAAAAAAACTTAATGGTTATGAAAATAATTTAATGCGATTTTCCAGAGTGGTATTTATCCTCTACTTCAGGAATCCCTAAAAGCCACTCCAAACCAAACAATTATAAAAGCTGGAAGGCGACGAAAAGTGTTGACGTCCAAACTGTATCCTGTGGTATTCCGGGGAAAGTGTCATTATACACCTCGCTGGAAATGTGAACAAGCCTTTTTCATGAGGGCTTAATGAAGGTACATTCTCCTGCTTTTCCGTAGAATTATTTTCAGCCAAAGCCTATGCGATCTCAATTAACGGCGCATTGTCCTTTAATTACATGAAAATACTGTTCAGAGGACTTAATTAGACGCCAATGTGGATTAATTCAAAATATTCGATCATTCATTAACTAAATATCTTTAACTAAATAAGTTCAGGTTAAATATAAATATCGTTAAAATAGTTTTATTCTTAGCTTTCGCGATTTAGGTTTAACAGAAAATAAAGGAGTATGTTAAAAAAAGTCCGTCTCGCAGGAACTGCATCATCTTAGCGCGGTTCCGTTCATATCCCTTGTCTAATTTGGAAAGATTAAAATAGAAGCAGTTATTATTTTGGTTCCACCAGTCTTTTTTTTTTAAATTAATTATTATAATGGCGTGTGAACCCTTAAGGTCACTAACGCCATTCCTGTGTGTAGTAAAGTCTTGAAAGGTCGTGATTTACAATCTTACCTGGAAGGGCCTGCTAACACTAGAAACGGACCCGCTAGTGACAAGGTCTTGGAATCTTGGAAATCAATAATTCTAACAATATATTGTTTTTGTTATTTTACTTAACCAGTTTTATTGTCAACTACATTATCCAACTATAAGCAATTAAAAAATAACAAGGAATAAAACAGACAAAAAGAACCATTCGAATAAACGAAATCAATTAATTTAAAGTTTTAAGCATTTATTTCTCCGATTGACATCGCCTAATTAAAACTTTCTTCAGAACCTTTTTTGTAGAATATTTAGTAAGCTTTCGAATGGTAATCTTCTGCTTCATAAGATTGTCAACGGTTTTCGAGATACTAACGTAAGTATACAAAGTTACCAAAACTTTTTTTGTCTGTTAATAAAATATTTTATTCTAACCCTTCCTTTATTCTAAACGTAACAAAAATTTCAACATATTAGTGTTGATGAAATTCGAACTTGCAGAAAATGTTTCAACTTCTCTCATAATTCTAAGTACCAAAATCAAAGACAAACAACCCTCCCTAGGAAGGACGCTAGGGAGTTGAAAAGCTATATCTTGGAAATCCATATCTCTAACATTAAATTGGTTTTCTTATTTTTCTTAACCTGTTTCATTTTCAAATACATTACCCAACTATAAGCAATTAGAAATAACAAGGAATAAAAAACAGACAAAAAAACGTTTCGAATAAGCGAAATCATTTACTTTAAAGTTTTAAGCTCTTATTTCTCCGATTGACATCGCCTAATCAAAACTTTCATTAGAAGCTTTTTTTTTAGAGCATTTAATAAGCTTTCTAATGGTATTCTTTCGTTTACCAAGATCCTCAACCTTTTTCGAGATATTAAAGAAAGTAAACAAAGTTACTAAAACTTTTTATGTCTGTTAATAAAATATATTATTCTACGGTTAAAGCTATCGCCTTGAAAATGGTTTCATTCGTTTTCCTAGCCCAAGAAGCCTATAAAACTAGTACTTACAAGCGTATGAACTCAAAAACATAAGAGTTACGATTTTTTTTTCGCGAATTTCGCCCCAAACGCCATCTTCTAGATTTTGCTGGTTAACGAACTTGACCTTTAAAATTTGACGACAGATTTTTGTACCAAATTTCATCAAAATCGGACCATTCGTCTGGAAGCTACAGAGCGAACTGACAAATATATATATATATATATATATATATATATATATATATATATATATACACATTTGAACCACCGTTATTTTCGGTTTCTAGGGGTTCTGAAACGCGAAATTTTCTAGTCGGCTTGTTTCATTTTATCAACCTTATAAGCGGGGTTCCTACCTATGGGGGAGAGAGGAACCGCGCTAAAAGATTCCGTAGAGAATTCTCAAAAAAAAACTAATCAAATAAAAAGTCCGACTCGCAGGAACTACATCATCTTAGCGCGGTTCTGTTCTTATCACTAATGTCATTTGAAAAAGGTTGACATAGAAACAGTTATAATTTTGGTTAGACGTTTCATGAAATAATTTAAGACCCCAAATAGGTCACGGTTTTAAGGGTACATACATACCTATACCTGACAGAAAAATTACTCCCTGGCCTTGTCAAGGTTCTCTCTAAAAACACACTGCTTAGTGTTTCTTAATTTATTTTGCCATAATAGCAATTTTACAGATAAATGCAATTAAAAAAAATCAATTAAAAAGTGATTTAATTGATTCGTTGTGACATCTCAATGAATAAATAAAAAAAAAGTGATTTAAACAAAAACCCGTTTGAAGTTTTAAGCAGTTATTTCTCCGATTGAGAATGGTTTTTGTAGTGCATTTAGTAAGCTGTCGAATGGTAACTACCTGCTTACCAAGATTTCCAACCGTTTTCTAGATATTAAGGAAAATATGCGAAGTTCCCAAAACCTTTCATGTCTATAAATAAAATATTTAATTCTAATCTTTCCTTAACTCCAAACGTAACCAAAATTTAAACACCTCTATTTAAATGAATTTCAAACATGCAGAAAATATTTTAAGTGAATCCCATGATTCTAAGTACCCAAACCAAAAACTTTACTCAATAAATATTTGTCCACTTCTCTCGAAAACAGTTAAAGCTATCGCCTGAAAAAATGGTTTCATTCCTTTTCCTAAGCCAAGAAGCTTATAATACAAGTACATACAAGCATATTATGTAAGCGTAACGATTTTTTTTTTCGCGCAAATTTCGCTCCAAAAACCATGTTCCGGTGAACAGACAAATATATATATATATATATATATATATATATATATATATATATATATATATATATATTTACATACATATTTCTTAAAATCTCATCTATCGTAGCTACTTTAGATGATATTTCTTTAATGGATATTTGTGTATATGATGCAATATGAAGATTCTGTGCTCTACGCCTCCCAACTTTATTCTCGATTCATCCTGCTAAAGATATCATTATTGTAATCAGTATACTTAAATGATTTATTGGTTATTGTTAATAATTAGATATTTTAAATATATGTAGAAAGTATAGATAGATAAAAAAAAAAAAAACAATATCTGTTTGATGAGTTTAACCATAATAAAGTAGCAAAAAAAAAAAGAGTTTACATTTCTAATGACGATTTTTTGAATATTTTTTTAGAACATTCAAACTTCTTTATCGACGTTTCGCCAGTCATACTACCAGCTTCCTCAGGGTCTGAGGGAGCAGGGAGTAAGTTGGTAAACACTTTTGTGACACGGTCCGTACCAGAAGACTGTAATGTTTGTGATTACTTGCAAGTATGTTTGTTACATACAAAATTCCACACCATATTTGTATTTAATTTCTACAATTTCCATTTCACAATCTGGTATTTCATTGAATTCCATTTATTGATTGATACTGAAATAATATTAATCTTTGATTGCCATTACATATTTATTTATGAGTCTCAATGAAGTTAATTGAAATTTTGTCTTCCTGGATTCAATTTCATTCTAAAATTTTAATTATCGTAATTAAGAAGCACGTTATTTTTTTTACATTAGTCCCATTGATACTGAACTATAGCTCACAAAATAAAGATTGCCTTCAGGAAAATAAATACGATTTTTCCTTTAGAGGAAGGTTAGACGATTTTGTGAGGGGAGGAAAAGGTAGGTCACGTATCTTCCGTGTCGGTTGCCTTATGAAATCAACAGTTAGTTCTTGTAGATATAAGGGGATTTTTTTTTTTTTGCTAGCAATTGGGAAATTGGATAAATAGCTTCTCCGAAAAATGAAATAAGTAAAAAATAATGGAACATTTATGAAATATCGTAGGTGTAAAAAAAAAAAAATACTTATCTCTAAAACGTTTTTATTCAGTAGTCTTATAAATCGTTTATGAGTTATAGAATTAACTATGTTGAATTTTTGAAATTTTATAAGCAGCTGTATGAAAAATGAAGAATCCTTGAGCAACTCACTCTTCAAAAACGTAGTAAATATTCAAAAGAAAATGTAAACATCCCCAAAATATCATGTGAATAAAAGCCATTATATTAAAATCGATGAAAACGAATATATACACATTATAATTTGTTACTATAAATGCATTCGGAAAAGAAGGTGATTTAATTTACACCTAATTATGGGTATGGGGAGGTGAAAAAAAATAGTACGAATAGTCTACAAATTTTTTTTTATTTATGAATGGGCGGGCCCTATTTTATACACATGAATTTTTATGTTTATTACAGATGCAAAGTTACTTTTTTCGCCTCCCCCCCTTACAAAGACTCACAATAGGCGTAAATTGTAATGAGCACACACAATAGTTTGTAGTGATCTTTTGTTAATCTATTTTTATTTACATGAGAGCAGATCGTTGACCGTTATAATAAAACTACATATTTAGGTGGGCCTTGGCTTCTTTCACAATGAGACCACATGTTCGGCTGCTTTGTCTCTCCATCCTGACACACCCAGCCTACTCATGTCCTTCTCTACCTCATCCAACCATCTTCTGCGTGGTCGGCCGAACCTCCTCTTCCTTCCAATTACCTTACTGTGCAACATTTTGCCCGGCATTCTGTCTTCTGGCATCCTTTCAACGTCTCCCAACCATTCAATACGTCGGGCTCAGAAGAATAGCTCATCGTAATTTCTAAGCCTCCCTGAGTGAGAGTTGGTATCGAAAATTGGGTCATAAATCCTTCTTAATATCTTACGTTCTAATGCGCCCAATTTATTTTCCACTATTGATGTAAGCGCCCATGTTTCGGCTCCATATGTAAAAATTGGTCTAATTAACGTCTTATAAAATCGAGTCTTTGAGCCTCTTGACAAATATGGGGTATTAAAAAGTTTTATGTGATATTGGACCTCAAGGTTATTTATTTTCTTTGACTATTCTATTTAATTTGTCTTTGAGATGATAAGAGAAGTGGTGAAGGTTCCTCGTTGAGTCACCCAAAACCCCAGCCTAATTCGGCCTATTAATTCAACAAAGAGGAGCAAGAGTTAACCCTTTGCGGGCTAATTTATTCCTGCAAGTGCCACCCTCTGCCCCCGGGGATAGTACGAAGCCTGTCATCCAAAGTCTACTTGTAATTACTCTACTAGAGACAACTAAATGTTTGACGGTTCTGATTGTCTCCCTACCCCCAGCGTGCATACCCTTCTCATCGCCTCTCATTGTCCCCGCTCCCGAGGCGAGCTTTAATCAAGAAGTAATCAGGCTGTACTCGGGAGCGAGGGATGACAGGGTGGCGCGCTTTAAATGGAAGTCTTCCAAATGACAGTGTAGCCTTAATCCATCTCAAGACTTGCAGAATGGAAGACATTTAGGTAGAATATTGGAATTATCACCTAAATAAGTCTTTATAGAGTGTTCGAGAACTAACGTGCAACGATATTACGTTGATAGTGGATAGATTTCCCATATTCCTCTTTAACCCGACGCTGGGCGAGTCCCTCCGTGGGACACGGTTGGTCGCGCGTGAGCAATTCCCTCACGCCACAGTTTTTGGATATTTTATTATTTTTTAACTGCATTAATCACCATATTTTTTTATTTAGTACTTGTTTGTTATAAAGTAATTATTTAAGATGCTTTTAAGTGTTAAAGGATATTATTATTTAATTATTGGAGTAAAATGAATATAAGAGGGTAATGAAAAATGAACTGCTTTAATTAATCCAATTTAATTTTGTTTTAAAAAAAATAATAGTTTTTGAGTGCAAAATGCAGTATCATATTTTTTTTTTTAATTACAAAATTAAATAAAACATTTTTAGGTGAGTAAAAAAATGAATTAAAAAAAATATAAAAATTAGGAAAATATTTGTAACGTTCGAATATCTAAAATATTATAAAAATGCATGAATTGTACGAAATAATATTATTATGAATCAAGATCAGTGGAATTCGTAATAAAAATTGAGCACGTGAACTCGCAATGCTCGTTACATATATAAGTTTGATAGAGTCTGCAAACTTTTTTGGTATATCTATTTTTTCATCCAAGGCATACTCCGCAACATCCTTCAACTGAATTTTCTCCTCAGAAGAGGACCGTGTACTGACAACACTGAAAACTTCGAAGATACAGGAGTATGGGAAAGTCTCGAAGCTTCCCCGGCGCAGGCCAAGTTCAGTGACATGAGAGGTCGTGTCTTTAGCGGTTCCCTCACGCTCCCGTTTTTTCCGAACAAAACGTTTTGTAGAGGGTTTGCATGGCAACGTTTTTCTTCGAAAAAATATTTCTTAAGCTTTATGAATTTACAATTGGCAAATAGAAAAAATATCAGAATTAAATAAATTGAAATATTCGTAATAAAGGAAATTTACGGCAACTGTGAGGGAAATGCTGACTATTTTTACCAAGTTCATTTCGTTTACGCACTGCAAACACAGGTGGAATTGGATTAAACTGCTCGTCCAAACAAATAATATACGTGTGTAGATCCTGTTTTCGAAGTACTAGAAGTGTGCTACATTATTGCACATGGATCAACCAGACATTACACACCTATAAAGTAGGCTTTATTAAAGCATTAGCCTGACTTGGTGACGAGAATATCAGATATTTGGGTCAGAATGAAGAGCTGAATAGAAAATGACATTTCATGGAATGCCTGATTCATGATACGAATATTGCACATTCACTCGCAAACCTCTTCCGAACAAACACATATCTCATCACAGATAAATTATTGGTCATTATTAATTTTATTGTATTATTTTTTGTACATATTGTAGGTATAGTTATGTCGAATTGATTATTTTACATAAATAAACGATCATATTTCTCAAGTGAACTAGAAACAAGACGCGAGTTTTACTATGACGAAATAGGATCAGACAGACAAGACTTACTAGTGATGGGCGATTCTCTAATATGAATCGATCTTTTGAATCGTTTCAAGTCTAAATGAAAAGACCGATTCACAAAAAAGATAGTCGGGTTCAGATCGATTCAAAAGATCGATCTTCTAGCCTCAGAAGTACGATTTAAAGGATCGATTCAGATCGCCTATCTCTAAGACTTACTCACGGCATTTTACAAGGCTTACTAACAGACTGTATTGAAATATACAACTTGCAGTTGCCTTCACACTTCTCTGAACTGATATCAAGAAGAAGCTCAAATGTTGCTACCATCCTGACGTACCTGCAGGCCGGAAAGACTTACAATAGAACACAGCAAAAATTCACATAAAGCACACATAACTTCGACTTGCAGGAGGTGCGTCATCCTAACGCGTTCCGTTCGTATCCCTATTGTACCATTTCGAAATCTTAGAATATAAACAGTTAACCCTTTCTCTAACGATGACTGCTCCAGCAGTCGCGAGCAGCTGGGCCTTGCCTACCGATGACTGCTAGAGCAGTCGCGAGGGCCTGGGCCTTGGCTACCGTTGACTTGTGTACTTGTCGGAGAAAAGACATTTATCGATTTTAGTGCTATCTATCGCCACCAAAGCATACTACAAGTATTACTGTCCGACACTACAGGGATTTGAGACACGTTTTTGGCCGTGTGAGCTAATCAGGCGTATTAGGTCGTCACCCACTCAGCCTTGTCAATAGCCGTACGTAAAAAAAAGTATTAAGAAAATATAAATAATAAAAAAGATATTTAAAATAATGTATACAAAAAATAAATAAAAGAAAAAATGTATTTGTACAAAAAAATAAGAAAAAAAAAAAAAGAAGTGAATATGTAATAACACATTTGTTGATATTGTAAGCTATATTGATATTTTCATATAAAGTGTACATTTCGTTTTGTCAAAACATTAATTTTTTAAGGCAGAAACATAAAACATACACAAAAAAAAATAAATAAAAAAAAGTTACACATGTACAAGTATTTTCTTATATATAAATTATACTTAATAAAATAAAATTTAAAATTAAGTTTTCGGGCAATGATAGCCACGTTGTTCTTTGCCCTAAAAAACAAATAAACAAACAAACAATAGCCGTACGTTTTAATATCTCTGTCTATCCCCAAGAACATGTTTATTAAGTTATTGAGTGTATATTTCACTTTTTTATTATTCATAACATTTAGGACAAATGGAAAACAAAAATACCTTTTTTTTTACACACTTAAAGGATAAAATTCTTATAACTTTCTTTTAAATGAAGTTATTTGACTTAAAAAAAAAATTTAAACTAAATATCAGATAAAGATAAATCAAAATTAATAATGATAATAAACGAAACCAAAATAAGTCGCTAGGCGCTATACGCGAGGGTGGCAAAAATTATACCGTACAGGGGACCCGTGGACCCTGGGCTGGCGTGTGTGTATTGCGTAAAGAAGAACCCTTCACCGTGCGCCTCTCTTGGTACGGAGAGGGATAATGTGTTTTCTTGATATTTATGAAAAATAAAATCTCAAAGTGAAGCTAGATCTTAGGTGCCAGAAATGGCCTAAGCGGAGTTTACTCCATTTAATTTATATATATATATATATATATATATATATATATATATATATATATATACACACACATATATATATATATATATATATACACACACACACACACACACGAGAAAATGAGAAAACGCGCTAAAAGATCAAGCCTAGAAACAAACTAATCACTAGACTCCGAGCTATATCCCAAAACACCCCCTCCCCTCCCTAAAGTAACCTTAGACCTAAAGCAAATATTTGAAGACGATACTGCCTCCAGCTGAGCAAGTTAATACCCCAGCCACCAACAAACCTGTATCTACCACAAACATAGGTTTGCTTTTCATTCGGTGCCGATCCCTTTCATCTAAACTAATCACTCAATGCTTCCACTTCTTTAGTGTCTAGTCTTCAAAGCCAGGTAAATAAATGGTAAATTGATAATAATAGGCGATGAGTATGAGATAGATAAATTTTTTTATCACGCATATATAGAAAAATACAACAAGAAATTATATTATGCGAACTTTATATATGATTTTTAAAGAAATATATTATTTGACTCCCCCTTTTTTAATCAACAACCGTTATAAAAATATAACAACCGAAAATAATATTAATAATGGAAACCTGAAAGTAAGTGCTGATAGGGAAAGTAGTCAAAATGTAGAAAAATGTAAATAATACTGATAATAGTTTAACATATATATATATATATATATATATATATATATATATATATATATATATACATATATATATAAATAAACATATACATCTAGATTTTTTTGAAGATATGTTTTTGTGAAAACTTGAGGGGAGGTGGTAGAGCACTGGATTCACATCCTGGAGGACTGCTGGAGTTCAAATCCCCAGCAATTACTAAAGATTTTTATCTTCTAGCGTCTTCGATCATGGGTTGGATTTGACCTCCCTGGCCGTCCCTAGGCGAACCCAGCTTTTAATTAATTTATTAATGTGTACCTGGAAAATCTGGCGGCCGGACCATAGTACTGGGCTCACTATCTCCCAAGTGTGGCGTATGATCATGAATCAGATACCTCTACAGTATCTGCCCCCCTGGGCCTCTTGGCCTGTTAGGGGACCGATTTTTTTTTTCTGTAAAGACTAAATTTAAAATTGATGGAAATTCGGATCTATAAATATGTGTATTTTCAACGAAATGTGTGCGCCATAAATCTTTCGACTGAATAGCCCTTCCATTTCAATAATCTTTCATGGTGATATATTAAGAGGAATCTGCTATTTTGGAATGCTGACTTCCGAAAATACTGATAATCTTTTTAAATATCCATTGTGAACAAAATAATTTTTTCAGGAAGTCAATCGATAAAATATCTCCTAATATTCAATTGGATAGGACTATAATGTTCTAATTTCCTACGAGAACTGTCTATTAACTGTCTAATCAATTTGTAAAAGCTCAAGTTGACTTTATAGTTCTAATGATTGTTTCTTATTAAAACCTAAACTTAAGCTAGAGCTTTCGTTAGTTACTCGTCGCGTGACGTCACGAAACTCACAGTCATGCAACCACAAGTTCCGAAGGAGGGAAATTTACTTTGCTCCTGTGTCTTTCTGTCTTCTTTATTGTTTCATTTAAAAAGAAGTTTTCGAAACATTTTTTTTTCGTTTTTTTATGGATTTAGTTTAACTTTAGTTTATTTCTAAATAATGCTGTGCCTTGAAAATGGGCACAATAAAGTTGTGCTTATCTCAGAAATAAGCACCAATTTGTTGGAAAACTGTTCTTGGGCCAGAAATATTTTGAATTCAAACAATCAAGTGATTTTTCAAATAAAAAATGATTAAAGATATTTAATTTATCCGATTTAGAAATGCAATTAAGTAAAGTAAATAATCTCATTAATTTTTTTTTAAATATTCTCGATTTATTTTTTACGTTTCCCACTTCTTTATTCATTTAGTCCCACTTCTTTGAGGATTACAAAAAGTACACTAACATATGATTCCCGTCATCTAGTAATTCAACATGGTTCATTAGATATAACTACAATAGCCAAGCTGATTAAAATAAATTATACAGAATGAGTTGCACTTATGTTTGTAAGTAATATTGTATAATTCATTTATTTGAGCTTTTGAACAGCAGCGATTATCCCTGGACGTAGGAACTATATGTACATAGTTGGAAAATTTAAATAATAATAAGTAATATATGTTCATAAAAGGAGTCTAAAATGTACAAAAATGATCATTACTTGCAAAAAAACATTATTAGATATTTTTTTCATACCAACATTAAACAAATCATGTTATCTTTACGCTGCGAACCCTTAGTATAATTTAAAGAAATCATAATGAAAAGTGTGAATGTACAAGTTTATTACTATATGAAAGGGATCAGTCCCGTACACAGGCTACTAAGGGCCCAAAGGGGCAGATACTTTGGAGGTATCTGATTCTTCCGGCCGCCTGTTTTTTTCCTTTACAGGACCCCATTAATTAATTAAAGGCTGGGTGAGCCTAGGGAAGATCTGGAACCCCAAATCCAACCCTCTAATGACGACACTAGGAGATAAAATCTTTATTGCGCGCTCGGGTTTTGAAACTCATTAGTTCAGTGCTCTACCACTGAGCTAACCTCGCCCCCAAGTTAATATTTTTAGTAAATCTGTTATGTCATTGTGTTCTTTCAATGTGTTCTTGAAATATAGATTACTAATTTTGTTTATAAGAGTTTCTGGAGAAGATCCCACTCATAAAAAAAATTCTTAATTTCCAGGAAAATTTAATTTTTTTTAAGGGTAATATACTAAACATCGTATAAGTTTATTAGATATAATAATATTAAAGAGTTATTATTTTATTGAAAGAGTTGACATTACAAAGAATATATTTTTGTTGATTTGTATTTAATATGCCCAAACTAAAACCAAATAGACTACTAGCGAACTTATGGATCCTTGTGTTCAAAATGACATATGGGAATCATCATTCCCAATTGAATCATCAATCCCAGGGGCGCTTGTACCACGGATAACATCAAACATGCGCGCATCCTTCCTTTAAGTCATAAAAAAAATACGTTGTCAAATAAATATGTACTGTCTGTTGTTGTGGACATAAATTTATGGTGAAAATAACAGTATTAGCCAACGGCCATAGCTACGTCGTACGCACCGGTTCCCATTGATCACCGAAGCTAAGCAACGTAGGGAGTGACCAGTACCTGAATGGATGACCGACTACGTGCTATTGGCATTATAAATGGGTGGCAATCTGTAGATAAGCCCGGCGTTAGTAGCACAATTGTTGATACGCCGTTAAACAACCAAAAGAAGAATAATGATAACAGTCTTACAATTGAGTTCGCCAACTATCATCAGCAATCGCATACTACTTGATCAAATTAATATCCCTAGTCCCTCACAAATCCGTTTTTTAACACAGAAATTGTTAAATAATTACAAATTCACCTTATTACTTGAGGCGAGTCTTCGTGAATATTCCATGTCCAAGCCTTCTACTTTAGACAAACGTTTAGATTGTCAGTAAGGAAAGCAAGGGAACAGTAATGGAGGAGAGAAGGGTCGCCAACTTAGAACTTAGATTCCAAACAAAGTTATTAATGCTTGGAAAGGAAGTTGGGAAGGACTGCTCGAGGGCTTGTCGATGTAATAGATACACGGAAAAAGCATTAATCTACTTCCTCTTCCAAGATGGATCTCATCGGCAAGATGAAGTTTTGTGTAAGCCTGCTTTTAGTTTATGCTTAGTTACAATTGTGAGCATCATTCTCTCCGTTTTGGTATAACACTTAATGGCGCGCAGATTTTGTATAATTCTATCAAATTCAATTTCAACTAAGTGGAAAGTTAGATGAACCACTTATTTTAGCAAACCTTCGTGAAAGCTTCATTTCATCTCTTGTGTGGTTTGAGAAGTTCCTAACCAATGTTGTAGTTTCAAAGGGTATGAACTCTCTAGAATTATTACTGGATAGTTATGTTTATTTTTGTTTGTTTTAGGAGTTTTGATTTTGTTATAACTATTGGAGTTTACGAAATATTTAAAAAAAAAAAAAAAGTATATAAAGACACACATAAATTATTTAGCTTAAGCACACATTTTTCTCTCAGATCGATACTAGAGTACAGATACTTTTTGTGTTTAATTTATTAAGAATTCGATATATTTATTTCTAAACAAATTGAAACTAACAATAAGAAAAAAGGAATTAATAATATTGCAAAAAGTAACGTCAATATGTAAATATAACCATTAAAAAGTTAATAACATAAACAAAACAAAATAGTCTGATTTGAAACGTCAAGTTTGTTAACCATTAGACTCTGTCCGCTGGAACATGTATATTGTAGCGAAATCCACTCGAAACAACGTTTCCGAGCTCATATACTTCCAGGTACTCCTTTTATAACTTCCATAACATAGGAAAACGAATGAAACCATTTTATAGGCAATGGGTACATGTAATCGTTTTTTAAAAAGGTGTAAAAACCAATTGTTGTTACTCATTTTTGGTTTGGATACATAGAATCGTGGGATTCAATTGAGAAATTATCTACATGTTTTAAATTGATCTTAACTAAGATGTTTAAATTTAGGTTAAATTTGGACTAAAGAAAGTATTCGAAAAGAAATAAGTAATTAATAAATTTAACATAATTATGTTTGGGATTTTCGTAAATATCTTGAAAACGGTTGGGAAATCGTTGTAAGTGGAAAGTGACCATTCGAAAGTTTATTGAATTTTCTAAAAAAAAAAAAAAAATGTTCTGATGTAACTTTCGATGCAGTGATATCAATCGGAGAAAAAAATGCATAAATCTTGGAAAGAGTTAGTTTTGTTCTTTAGAAAGGTTTTTTGTCTTTGATTAACTCACTTTTTAATTTGTTGTTTTTTTTTTATTGCACATATCAGTAAAATTAGTATTTTAGTGAAATAAGGTAAGAAAATGAGAAACTTATAGTGTTTTCGTGACACGAACGTAGAGAAGGCGTGGAGTCATTTCCGCTTAGAATGTTAATTTGCTGTTATGGAGCTTTAAACTTCCTTCTCTTTAAGATTTTATTTTATATTATTAACGAAATATCAAACCCTGCTGATAAGTGCTTCTATTCCTTTACGAATATCACTAGAGATATCAACCGAACCTCGCTAAATTGACGCAGTTTCAGCGAGTCGGAATTTTTATTAAAACTGTTCAATATGATATTTAAGGCTTCGAAGAATATCCTCTTATTGACAAATCCTATGCACATCCTACAATTGTACATCAGAATTTATAAAACTTTAAAATAGAGTTTCAATAAATATGTGGAGGCCCGGTGGCCGTGAGTGTTTAGGCGTGAGCACTTTACACTCCGTGTTTAAGGTAGTGGGTTCGATTCCCACTAGGGCTGGTAGCTTTTCTTTCGAAAAAAGAAAAGGAATGAGCCCTATCGTGGCTATAAAAGAGTGGTATCCTATAGATAACCCATCCTAAACTACTTAGTTAATGATAAATGGACGTTAAAATTTAAATAAATATGTACAATAGTATACAATACAATATAAAGGGACCTGGGCCAGATTTACCCTTGTTCACTGCGACCCTGTTGGATCTATTGTGATTTGCGTCCCTAAGTCACTCCCTTTCCAACTTGCAGCTCCTCACGAATAGCTTGAGCTCCTTGGGAGTAGCCTCGGCTATGTCCTTGGGCGTGGCAATTGCCTTCCCTATATGCACTACCCTGTTGTAGGCAAACGCCTCATATTCTCAGAGGACATGCTGTGAGGTTTCCTCTTCCTTGAGACACCAGCGACATGTAGGGTCCTCTATTAGTCCCATCGTGCACAGGTGTTTTCTTAGCGGGCCATGTCCTTTGAGAAGTCCGACTATCCTCCTTAGTTCTGTCCTTTCCAGTTGGCGGAAATACCCTGCCCTGTCCTTCGAAATCTGGACAAGTAGCTTTGCCTGGCTTGGCCTGCCAATTCCTGAGAATTTCTTCTTGTTCCCAGGCATTTACTACCTTTCTGACAAAGCTTTTAGATACACCGAAGAACGGCTCAGGACCATGGAGTATCTCCTCCGATCCCTTCCTTGCCAGCTCATCAGCCTTCTCGTTGCCCTCAATGCCCTCATGTCCCGGCACCCACACAAGCGTAACCCTGTTATGTCTGCCCAGATCATTTAAGGCATTGTGGCAATCAAGAACTAGTTTAGAAGAGACGCTATGCGATGCAAGTGCTTTTAATGCAGCTTGACTATCGCTATTAATGGGTATTTTCTGCCCTTTAACACCTTTCCTGAGATTTTCTCGGGCTGCAATTTCAATTGCATGAACTTCTGATTGGAAAACAGTAGCAAAGGATCCAAGAGCTTTGGCTATTTTTGTTTTGGGACCAAATACCCCTGCACCAGCCCTCTCATCCTTAAGAGAACCATCAATATACCTTACTGACGAGTCTCTTTGTAAACTTACCTGTCTTTCTTCCCAGCTCTGTCGACTAGGTATAACAACATTGAACTGCTTGTCAAAGACAAGTTTCCGTATAGTCTCGTCTGACCGGGTGAGGCATATATCACACTCTTTTAGTCTTTGCAAAACCTTGAGATGGCCCCTAATCTCATCCTTACTCGCTTTGAGGGACTGAATTCTCAATGCACCCATCAGGGCCTCCCGCATGATGTGGATAGCTAGCGGAGTTAATCCTATTATTGCTTCCATTGCTGCCGTGGGGCATGTCCTCATTGCCCCTGTGATGCCTAGGCATGCTAGCCTTTGCACTCTTTCTAGTCTGCTGTCTGGGGTCTTCTCTTCAGTTTTTGTCCACCAGACTAGTGCTGCGTATGTTACCATAGGACGTACTACAGCAGTATATAGCCTGAGGAGCATCCTCGGTCTCATTCCCTAGGTCCTTCCACAAAGTCTATTACAGGCCCATAAAGAGACCTTTGCCTTCTCAATCTGTTTATTGAGATGCGGGTTCCAGGTGAGTCTTCTATCTAGAATAATTCCCAGGTATTTGATCTCATTTGTGACCAATACACGAGAGCCCTCCACCAGGATAGGTTCCATATCCAGATTCCTTTTCCTAGAGAAAGGGACTACCTTAGTCTTTTCAGGATAAACAGTTAACCCAAGATTACGGCACCATCTCATGACCTCCCCCAGTGCCAGCTGCATACGCTCTTTTAGGACATGCGGAAATCTCCCTCTTACTATAACCACTATATCATCCGCATATCCTATTACCTCGTACCCAGCATCGGAAAGAGCTCTTAGGAGGGAGTCAACCACCATTGTCCACAAGAGGGGTGATAAGACACCTCCCTGAGGGCAGCCTCTAGTTGCCCTTATCCTTCTGGAGACCCACCCCTTCCTTGCCCTGATTCGCCGGCTTCCCAGCATAGCCCTGATCCATCTTCTAAGGATGAGATCAGCACCAATCATCTTGGTAGCCTCCTCTATGGCTGCATATGAAGTGTTAAAAGCACCCTCTATGTCCAGGAATGCGCATAGTGCAATTTCCCTGTTTTGAAGTGAGTCCTCTATCCTACTCACTAAGTAGTGCAGGGCAGATTCTGTTGATTTGCCCTTCTGATAAGCAAATTGCTGGGCATGCAGAGGAAGCCTTCGTAAGAGGTCCTCTCTAATATGCATGTCCAGCACCTTCTCCATCGTTTTTAACACGTTAGAGGAGAGACTTATGGGTCTATAGGACTTGGATAAGTCCAGGGAACTTGTCAGTCCCTTTGGTATGAAAATCATATCCGTGTCTCTCCAAAGACAGGGAATGTATCCATGTGCATAGTATGTCAGTGTTTATGTTCCCCCAACCTGGAGGGCCAGTGGCTGACTGCGGTCAAAGACCGGGCGATGGGAACGCCACCTCCCTACGTCATGAAAATAAATGTGTAAACATGTCCTTATAAATTTTGAATTATTCTTTTGCCAAATAAATTATAGAATCCTCTATAAATAAAACTATTGTATAAATATTACTGTAATGGATTCGATAAATTATGGTGTATATGTATGGAGAGGAGCGGTGTAGACAATAACAGACTTCCAACTTGGCAATAAGAACGAAATAGACCCATCTCGACGAGTCCAAACCTCCGGGAAATTCTACTTAACCCCCGCCCCGTCCGTTCCAACACTCGACGAAGCTCTTCAAGACCCCTTTATGGCGATTTAAATTTCCCACCCGAGGAGCGAAGCGGGGCCTCCAGGCTGATGAGCTGGAATTATTAACTCCTTCTGACGTGTGAAAGCCCTGCCTTTCGGAATATACGCAGCCTTTACACCTCAAAGGGCGGAATAAGGTGGCGGGTTTTGCATTAATGCGGCAATAGAACTACATACGCCTCCAATATGGCTGACTTTTATGCGCTCAGATGGAAACGAATTGAAAGAATTAAAGACCGAAGGAACTGCGTCATCTAATCGTAATTCTATGTCATGTTGATTCCTCGTGTCTATTATCTTTGAATAGATACTCTTAATCATGGCCTCATATAACTGCAGCCCCCCCCCCCGAAATTGGTAACAATATATCGTAAAAACCTTAAATATAAATTAAATAAGATCACTTCAAGGTTGTTAGTATTCAACAAGGACCGAAATAAAAATTAAATGTTTCCTAAAAATTATGACAAAAAAATTACTTTATAATTTATATTTTTAAAATTAATGAATAACTCTTATGAAATAATTTTTATTTTTAAGTTTTTAAAATAAAAATTATTAGAAAATTGTTTTAAAAAAATAATAAAATATATCAATTACGATGGAATTTTTATTTTTATTTCCCAATAATAAAAATTAAAGGTTAAGTGAAACTCATTTATTAAATATCTCTTATCCTCGGAATAAGTAAATAAATACTTGATTTGGAACCTTTTGTTTATTAGAAGTTATTTGTTTATGTCAGTGTATAAAAGTTCGTCTAAATCCAATTGATTTGGATGAGTCTATATTGTATATTCTAGAATTTGTTTTTGTGCATTACTTTCTATTCATTATGGCACTAAAATTGTTTTTTTTTAATTTATAATAATGTTTAAAGTTAAAGTAATAAAAAAGTGTTATTAAAAATTTTTTTTAAAACATTTTTTGAAATAATATTATTCAAATAATTTTTATTTTTAAGTTTTTGAAATAAAAATTATTAAATTTTTTTTTTTAAATTATAAAATATATCAATTATGGTGGAATTTTTATTTTAATTTCCCAATAATAAAAATTAAAGGTTAAGTGGTCGGTCTCTGGTATTCAATAAGCAACCCCCCTCCAAATGTTCTCAGCCCCTCTCGAAATTATTTTCTATATACTCCCGTGCTCTCTATATCTTACATCGAACGTCCATCTTTTTGCTGTAATATGAAGAAAATAAAAGCTTCGTTCAATAAATAAAGATTGCTGCTCATATAAATTGTGTTGCAAGACACACTACCTGCATTTGATTTAATTTTGGGAATGTTTGTAAATTAATTATAGAATATGGAAAGAATGAAAAAAAAAGTTAGTAATCCTATACTTGAAAATGACTTTTTTAATTGAGGGGATTTGGATTTTAATAAATTTGCCAGATGATCTGTAAACAACAATGATCTCCGTTTAGCTCCGATACATATGATTGCTGAAAAGCACTTATGATATTTATCTTTTAGTGTCTTCGTTCATGGGTTAAATTTGGCCTCCCTGACAGTTCCTAGGCCAACCCAGCCTTTAATTAATGTATTAACGAGCACCTACGTAGGGGAATATCAGGCGACCGGAGCATAGTACTTACCACACATCTCCCTAGTGTGCCGTATGATCATGAATGAGATACTTCTACAGTATCTGCCTCTCAGGGCCCCAAAAAATATTTACTTGTACTGCTGTAGAAAGCTGATTTCGTTTTTTATCTAAGTTTGGTAATATCTTTTAAGAATTTGTTCAGAAATGTTTTAAGGAAATAAAAATCATTGCTTACTACTCACACACATAAGATATGAATTCTGAATTTTATTATGTCACATTTTAGAGGAGGCATAGGGCAATGGAGTGGATCTTCGTCGTAAAAGACACATTAAAGGAGCAACAACCTTGGCACTTAACTTTATATTAGGCTTTCTGGCATTTTATTGGCGATTCCACGGAGTGACGTCGAAATGGATCGTTTCCTGCTCATGTGCTCGCAACTTGAGTACCAGAAATTTCAGTACACTAAAACATTACTTGTTTAATCTACTTCTAAGCAGGACACACTAAAATTAAACGAGTTGTGCGATTATTTATTTATTTTAGTAACGCGATTATGGCGATGGACGTTTTTAATGTGTATTTATGGTGAAATTCAGTCTCCATCCTGTATAATAATAATAAAATCAAAACGAATTAAAAAAAATGAATTATTTAAAAATATTATTTATTTTATTGCATTGTTGAGCATCGCAACATTGGCGACAAACTCATTTTATGTTTGTTACGTCAAGAAAAAAAAAAGAAAAAGAAAACGTAAATGAATAAATAAAGAACTTAAATGTTAACAAAACGTGAAAAAGAAGATAAAGTAAAAAAATAAATAAAATAAAAATAAAAAAAAATAAAAACAGAACAAATAGTAACACTAAAGTAATAATTAGATGTAAACATAAAATGTGAAAGTTAAGTGAACTATTTACAGCTTGTTGTATAAATGTGTGTTTTTCAAATGTTTGAGGATTGTATGGATGTGTGGGCTACCCTCTGTCAGTAAGTCGTGTAAGTCGTGGGGCATATTTAAGTTAATGAGTTGTCTGGAGTTTGTAAGTATATGTTTAACTGTGGGAGTCTCCTTGCAGTATTTACAAGTTGGTCTGTCCTTTCTTTCTAGTAAGTACAAATGGGTAAGTAGAGTGTGTCCAATTCGAAGCCTGGTTAAAATAACATCATCTCGTCGAGAGAAGTGTTCCTTTGACCAGGCTTTCGTTGTATTTTTAATTTCTCGTAATTTTGTTTCTGCTTGATACCACTCACTTTCCCATTCGTACTGAATGTAAGTCAGTAATGTTTTATAGAAGTCCGATGAAGTCACAGAATGTAAGTCAAAGGTTGGTCATTGAGTGGCTAGTTTTGCTTGTAAGGCGACGGCAGTACTGAGTTTGATGTCTTCGTGTCCAGGCAACCAGCAACGTAATGTGTGTATTATTGTTTTGTAGTTTATATATTTGTGATAATATGTTACTGATGATTGGATGTGTACTGTACATGTTTTGGATGGAGAGTAACGAACTTAAGGAGTCAGTGCAAACAGTTATGTGTCGATTTATTCTGCCTTGAACGTTTGTTAGTGCTAACAGTATTCCGTGCAGTTCAGCTGTATATACAGTCGTCTCGTCGGGTAATTTCAGTTGTCAAAAATTGAAGCTGCTCCTGTTCCGAATTTAGTCTTGGAACCGTCACTGCAAATGTACAACGTGTCAGTATCCTGTTGCATCATTGAGTTTACTAGATTTTTATAAAATACAGTAGAAGTTGGGTCAGTCTTTTAGCACCACTTTCCTCCGAAGGAAAGTAGCTATTGAGGTTGCACACATGACGGAATTTTTGAAAAAATTTCTTCAAATCTTTATCGATCCTACCTAGTAGACACCGAAAATGACCCCCGTTAAAATTGATATATATATATATATATATATATATATATATATATATAAGTTATGAGTTTACTCACGTAAGTGACGTTTTTAAAAAGGATAGTAGGTAATAACACCACGAGCTCTGATAAGCAACTGACTTTATTCCTCATAATACTTCCTTTTATACTAGGCTTAATCCTATTTACAAAGTGGGAGCTATTATCCTCCTAACAGCTCCCCCCCAGTTCCTGGGACACCAGGAACTCACAACAAAACAAAACAAGTAAAAAACAAAAACAAAAAAAATATAAAAGATCATACTTGAAATAATTCTAGAGGAAAAGGAAGGAAGTCTACAAAGACAAAGAGAGAAAGGAGCAAAAAAAAAAAAAATATATAAAAGAAATACAACTCTCACCAAATAGGAAGTTACAAACAGTAAGGAAAACTGGGCTCTATGTGGTACACTAGCCCGAAATTGAAATTAGACTGAACACAAGCTGTTATCTCTGTACATCTGCTTCAGCGGGACAAAGTGGTCTTCTGAGCTGCTCGACGTGACAAGTGCGCCTTCGATGTGGATCTTCTACGTTTTCTAGGGTGACAACGTTATGTTCTCGAATGGTTACTATTTTATAGGGTCCATCGTATAAGAAGGGAGCTTTTTTCCGATTTGAGGAAATGCGCCTGTATACTATGTCTCCTATGCGAGGTGGGGTAGCAAGGTCCTTCAACTGATAGTTTATACGTGCTACCCTTTTTCGTTTTTCTTCGTCCAACCGACGTCTTGCTTCGTCCCTCGTACGTTTCTGGGTTTTGTGGAGCTCGTTGATGACGTTGTTAACCCCTTCGTCCTCTCCGGTTTGCGGGCCTGTTCGACGGAGGCATCCAACGCCAAACAGAATTTCTAGTGGTGTAAACCCCGTTGTGGCGTGTACTGAGTGGTTATATGCTTGAATGGCTCGAGCCATAATCTCTTGACCACTGCAGTTAGTATTAGCTTCTAACAATCTTAAGTGTTCCGTAAGAGTGCCGTCTCTCGACTATTCCTCTTCCCTGGGGGCGTCCCGGAGTGGTATGGTGTAGCTCAGTGTCCCATGATGATAGCAAGTCCCTCATAACTCTATTATTGAATTCGCGGCCACAGTCTGTGATAATCTTCGTCGGGGCTCCGTACACCTGTGCCCACTGGAGTAGTGCTGCGCGAATCGCCTCAGCAGACTTCTGTTCTATTGCTATCGCCATGGCCACTTTACTGAAGGTATCAATGACGGTCACCTATTTTTGTCCGCCCCACGTGAAGGTGTCCATTTGGATCTGTAGGAGGGGCTTGTCAGCTGTAGGTGTCACTTCCTGTCGTGTGTGTTGCGGCCGCCGTTCGTATTTTACCTGTTGACATACACGGCATTGGCCGATTATTTGCCGCACCGTTTTTCGCATAGAGTCCCACACGTAAGAACGTTGAAGTGCGGCTAATGTTTCTGACTCTCCCCGATGATTGGTCTTGCCTTGGTGGTATGCCAAGGTTAGTTCATCCTGACGGTTTTTATCACTTATTCGTTCTCCTAACCGTGTACATCGGATGAACCCGCGATCGAGGCCTATACGCTCTTCTCTCCACAGCGTAGCAATTCGGTTCCAGAGTACCGTGTTGCCCACGTATAGGTATGTGGTTTGTCCAGCCGTAGAGGCATCATTTAAGACTCGAACTATGGTGTCCTCGTTCGCTGTGGCCTCTGTTCTAACTGTACATTCCTTCGTGCCTCGCCTCTGTCTTCCAAACAGTATCTGAGGCGTTCCAGACGTGACTGTTTTCCAGATGATATGTCTCCTATGCCGTACCACTATGTCATCTGACTCTGGCATTTCTACAGATCGTTCTGCTACAGATTCCGTGGACTCGCTGCGATGCTCACCCGCCCCCTCCTCACCCGGGGTCCAGTCTTGAAAAAAACGTCGCAATGAGGATACTGGTCGCTCTTCATCTGCAGACAGTGCATTGACCGGGAGTTCGCGTGAGAGCCAGTCCGCAACGACGTTTTCGTGACCTGGTGTATGCACCACTTTGAACGAATATTGGGCTAGTTGATGTTTCCACCTAGCTACTCGTGCTGACGATTCTTTGAGGGACGCTACCCATTGTAATGGTTTGTGGTCGGATTTCACTGTAAACCTCCTACCGAACACATATGGCCGAAAATGGTCCACTGCCCACACAATTGCCAGAAGTTCCCTTTCCAAGGCGCTATACCTGGTTTCCGCCGGTGTAAGCCTTCTGCTGCTAAACGCGATGGGTTGTTCACCGTCAGTCCCTGCCTGTGACAACACCGCTCCTAGGGCGTACTCGCTCGCGTCTGTTGTGATGATGAACGGTCGCTGAAAATCTGGAAAATGCAGAAGTGGCGCTGAGCGTAAGTGGTTGATGCACTTCTGAATATCTGTCCTCATGGCATCCGTAATATGAAAGGTTTGTCCTTTACGAAGAAGTAAGTTTAATTGTGCAACCCTGTGAGCCATTGCTGGTATGAAACGCCTATAGTAATTCAGGACACCCAATGTCCTTCTGACTCCCCGGATGTCCTTTGGCACTGTCATTTGCCTAATAGCTTCTACCTTCGCCGGATCCGGTCGTACTCCTTCTTGGGAGATCACATGTCCTAAAAATTTTATAGAGGCTTCTCCGAGACGCGTTTTGTGAGGGGAAAGTTTGAGGCCAAACTCTCGTAATCGTTCAAAAACCTTCCGTAAGTGCTGATCGTGTTCCTCCGGGGAAGTGCTAAAAACCAGGAGGTCATCCATGTACAATTGCACGAATTCTTCGCTCAGTCCTCGTAGGAATTCATCCATTAGCCGTTGGAAGGACGTTGGTGCATTTTTCAAGCCAAACGGCATCCTTGTGAAGTGGAAGTGGCCTCGTTCGAAGGAGAATGCGGTTTTTTCTGCATCCTTGGGATGTAGTTTAATCTGATGGTACCCTGCTTTTAGGTCCAAAGTGCTGAAAATGTTTGCTCCTTTTAAGCGATCTAAAATATCATCTAGTCGTGGTAAGGGGTACTTCTCGTCGACTGTGAGTGAATTGAGCTTGCGATAGTCGACCACTACTCGGTACTTTCCGCTCTCACCTGCTTTTGGGACGGCCCAAAGTGGGCTATTATAGGCCGATTTACTAGGGACGATGATTCCTTGTTCCAATAGATTGTCCAGTTCCTGACGAATTACGTCCTTTAACACGTGTGGATATCGGCGTTCCTTGACATATACGACTCTTTCTTCTTTGAGGGGAATTTCATGTACTGTCATGCCCGTTACTCCCAAAGGTTGTCCTTCTAGCCAAAAGATGTCTGAAAAATTTTTTCTCAGCTGGTCCCACCTGTTTCTAGTTTTCATGACTGCCCCTAATTGACACTGAGATGGTTGAGTTTCACGATCCGTTCGGTAAGTGCGCATGCCTATCTTTACCCTCCATGACGTCCCATCATGCTTAATTTTGGATCCAACTCGTGTAATAAGGTCACATCCTATGATACCATCGTAGCTTGCTGGCAGGTCTTTCACCACATGAACCATTATGTTTTTATCGGGGCGCCCCCATGGCTGTAGGTTCCACTTAAGTTCTCCCTCGACTTCGCATCGGCCACCTAGTGTGGTTAATGTACATTTACACCTTTCGATGTCTCCATCTACTGATCCCAGTGCTCGGCTACAGATGATAGTACACGAACTCCCTGTGTCGACCAGCCAACGTTTTCCCCTCTCCTCAATTATCGGCAACCGTCCTCCTTTTCTACGTTCTCCTATGTTGTTCACACTATGTTGGTTGCCGCGCGTCCCGCACTTTCCCCATTGCGGTGTAAGTTTCGCTTGTCGTCCCTTGTGTCTTTGATTCGACCGTCCCACCCAAGTAGTCTCGGAAGTTCCGCTACTTTCGCTTCCGGAGTCCGATGAACTGCTGTTTCCTCTAACGACCTCTGTAAAGGATCTTCTCATCCTTTGAGCGTTGACCTCCATCGGTTCCCCTTTATCTACTGTTCTCTTGAAGATATGCGGGCAATTTCTAGCGACGTGGCCCCCTGTTCCGCATTCAAAACATCTCGTCTTCTCGCACTGTGCCGCCAAATGTTTGCTACTTCCATATCGTAGCATCGTTTTGCTTCAGTTCGTCTTGGTTTCCTGTCTCCTCTTTTTTCGGGACGTTCTCGTCTGTTCTCCATCTTTTCGCCCCCTTTCCAGTCTCGACACCTCATTCCTGTTCGTCGGGGTCGACGTGGTTTGAAGAGTGTCCAGTTATCTTCTCCTTCATTGGATTCTTCTTCAGCAATTTTCTCGTCTTCTTCGATCATTAGTTGCGCGCAGTCGACGAATGTTGTGGTCGCATCATGGCTTTTGCCCGTTTCTTTCTTCAGCTGGACTTTTAAAACAGGTTCTAAAAACTCCATCCTCAGTTTTACTTGAGCGGCTGTATACTGCTCGCTCAATTTATCCTAAAGTTTTGCGTACCACTCGAGTAGTCGTGAAGCGAAACTTCCTGCTGACTGTTTTGGGCTTTTTGTTTCTCGGAACATCCGCAGAATATCCTCTTCAGGTGCCCACCGACCACCTCCGTATGCCTTTTTCAATCTCTTCTTTACGTCGTTCCACGGTGTATCTGCGTCGCTTTGGATGAGATTTAAGACTTTTCGGCTGATGCGGTTCACCAATGCTGCTCGTAGCGCACAGGTACTTCTTTAGTGTCTAGCCAGCCAAGACCTTCCTTCTCTGTAATGGCTTTATTTATTCGTTCCCCTGCTTTGATGAAATGCGCTAGGTCGCCTATTTCTCCTGTGAATCGCTCTACCTCTGAGATTGCTGTTCGCATATCGTGTGCGTTGGATGTCTGGATCTTGATCCAGGTGAGAGCTGTGCTAGGATCCATAATGACAACTTCTTGTTCTTCTGCCAGTCTTCTGCTATTAAGGCGATCTTGCAGCGAGAGACGTGAAGAACACTGACCCGTTTCCATGCACTAAGTTCCGTCGCACGGTACGCACACCGTAGCGTCAGCGATCCCGAACACCTTGAATAAACCGGGTTTCGGCACCAGTTATGAGTTTACTCACGTAAGTGACGTTTTTAAAAAGGATAGTAGGTAATAACACCACGAGCTCTGATAAGCAACTGACTTTATTCCTCATAATACTTCCTTTTATACTAGGCTTAATCCTATTTACAAAGTGGGAGCTATTATCCTCCTAACATATATATATATATATATATATATATATATATATATATATATATATATATATATGTCTGTTAACACAATAGGGGCCAGAGTGTTTGTTTTTTCGTCACGAAACTTGGTCTTGGTATATAACATTCAATTAGCAAACGGTTGAACGAGTTCGTTAACCACCGAAATTGGTCCACCGGAAGGGGGGGTTTACCCCGAACCCAAAACTTTAATTTGACTATGTCAGCCGTAATATTTGTTATATCCCAACGAAGCTTGGTATTCGTAGTGGTAATATAGAGAGAAAAGTGAGACATAAAAATGAACTAAATCGGTTCATAAGGAGGGTGGGTTTACTCCGGACCCACAATACCAATTCGCCACTACCAGCCGTGATTTTTGGTATATTTTGACGAAACTCGGCATTCGTAGTGGTAATCTACAGGTAAATATGTGTTGTAAAAATAAACTAAATCGGTTCATTAGGAGGGGGGGTTTACTCAGGACCCAAATTATTAATATACTCATACCGGTCGTAATTTCTGCTGTATTGTAACGAAACGTGGTATACGTCGTGGGTAACTCATGAGAAAGAAGTGTTGTAAAAATTAGCTGAATCGGTCAATCGGAAAGGGGGGTTTACTTTGTAATATATTTCAATAGAAAAGCCCGCCAGACGTAGGTTCACAAAGCCGCCGCAAGGAGCGCTTTCTACCACTAGAGGGACTGTATCCTGTTCCTGCGTTAGATCAAAATACGATAATATGAGGTTTTTTGTATTTATTACGTAGTGTAGTAGGTACCATGTGTAAACATATCTCTGGAAGCAAATTAATAATTGATCAGTTACTCATTACAAAATTAAAAGAGAACTATTCATGTTTTTATTTTATTTATGTAGGATATTTTAAGCAAATTGTTCTGGAAAGGAGTCTACACTACCCAAATTCTGAGGAAAGTGCTTAGTTATGCAGCTCCTGCGTGACGGACTTTTTGTATTTTGTTAATGTTAAGTCAATCCTTAAGTTCTTTACTCTCCAAGGTGGAATGTCAGTGAATGTGTTTGGGATGATTGCTGTTTCTGTCAGGATGTGGAATCTTCTATCTTCTAAAACTCTTACAATTAATGGTTTCCTTCTGCAGTTTGCCATTTAGTATTTGTAAAAATTTGAGTTATTTAAAAAATCGGTTACTCATGGTGTACCGTGTAATGTTTTCATTCTAAATCTTTTTAGGAATAATAATATGTATAGTTCTTGTCTAGTGACCCAGATGTCGCACAGTGCTCTCAAATGGCAAAATAGCGGAAACAATTTTTTTTTTTTCAGCTTATTGTTAAAATTCCGTAGGTAATGAACTTATGTCCTAGACCAGCTGCGTTCAATTTTGCAGAGTACAAGAACCATTTATGGGCTTTTACACACACTAAAATTCAAATATTTTTAGCTGTTACAGGGATTTCTACATTTAACCCTTCACAATGAATCTTAGATTAAAAGAATTTAGACTTAATAATTCATCGAAGATAAACATAACATTTACTATTTTTATCTTTTTAAGAGCATAATTTTCAGGAGAACTGTAAAAACAAGTTAATGGTATGACATTTTAAAGGTACATTCTGATCGCCTCTGCTCGATTCTTTAAAATTGGTCTTATCATGCTCGTATAAGTACATGCTCGTATGGTAAATTGTTGATGTACGGAATACCTATTGCTCATATTTCATGTAGGCTGTGTGGGATTTGCAAGTTGTCTGTCAGTTTTAAGTAAATGAGTATACTGTACGTTTTTTGTTACAGGTGTATGTATCTTGGTTTGTCTGTCTTTTTCATTCCTTTTTATTAACCTCTAGAGAACGTGTAAAATGAAATTGGCTACTCTATTACATTGTTTAAAATCGTTGCATTTAGAATTCTTAGTGTCAGTTAACTCCTTCAGTGAATAAAAACCACTAAGTAGACGCTCTTACTGAATCATTAACTTCATATGTTTTCGCGTATTGTATTCTCAATACGAAGAAAATTAAGAAAAAAATAAATTAATTTTTTTGTGCTGCGTTTCTTCTACTTCATTCTTTCGGTTCCTTCATGCTAAAAGCTCCCACCACTTATATCTCCACTTATATATCACTTGGCAATGTTTTTTTTGTGCCGAAATTATCTTTAGAGAAAAACTAAACATTGCCAAGTTTAAGAATATACCTGGTTGAGGAAAGTGATATTTTAGTAACTGGATATAAGTATTTTTATTGTTGTTTTTAAAGGTCAGTTGAAGTGTCTTTACTGTTCTTAGTAAGTAACAATGAGGTCTTCCAAGTAATGAACTTGGACATTTCTTTCTTGTATCATCTCTTGTATTGGCAAATATTTTTGGTTGAATTAATACACCAACTCATACTACTTTTTTGGAGTGTAGAATGGTAAGGCGTTTTTGGGGGGTTTTAGGAGGGGATATTTTTCAGGAAGGGAGTGTTTCTTTGTGCGGGCAGGAACTTGGCCTCTATTTCACATTTATGTTTTTTTGGGGATCTCATTACTTTTTTCTAAGTATTAAATAGAATTTAGTTGCCGCATACCTACTGGCTTTTGTATTCTGCATAAGGTTCTCCTTACTGCTTGATATTTGATACCAATAATCAACCTACATACATCTAATCACTAGACTAGAAAAGTTAGAAGCTCTTCCAGATGACATTAATCTAGAGGACAAATTGATTGCTCTCCTTAGCTAAACTATTACACTGTAAAACACAGGAACCTTATCCCGAGGATAAAGATCACAATAGGGAATGTGCAGGAGGCCTTCAAGAAAAATATAAGAACAAAGACGATGCATTTTGGGTTTGTGATCCTAAACTTTTTAATTTAGATGGCTCGACTTTGAAAAACTTAGTATCTGCTTTGAAGTATATTATGCAGTGAGCCCCTACGACTTTATTTACTACACTTAAGAAAGAAGTCACAACTGTTTTTGTTAAGATGTGTCGAAATGTTTTTAAAAAAATCAAATATATGTTCTCCTTACCAAGACGATTCATTTGATACCCCACATGATGGGTTTCAGAAGGAATGATGGCATTTCGATGGAACAAAAAGTAGAAAACGTCATAGGTAATATTACTCTCCCGTATCAAGACCTACCTGCGTGCCAAGTTTTGTCAAAATAGGCCAAACGGTGTGAATTTGTGTCAGGAACAAACATGCAGACAGACAGCTGATAGACGATTTTGACTAGCCTATGACACTACCCGGATAAAGACCGACATGTGTGTCAGATTTTGTCAAAATCGGTCATACGGTGTGTATTGTATAAGGAACAAACAGACAGACACACAGCTGATAGACAATTTAACCCAGGCTATGATTCTCCACGTATCAAGACCCATCTGTGTCCCAAGTTTGGTCAAAATCGGTCAAACGGTACGGATTTGTAAGAGGAACAAACATACAGACAGACAGCTGGTATAAGATTTTTACCGAGCCTGTATGCATCTAATTGTTTCCTAAAACATCAAATATAGGTTCTTCATAACGAGACAATTCATTTGATACCCCACATCATGGGTTTCGGACGGAATGATGGGTTTCCGAAGGAAGTACAAAACTGGCACGCCCCCGCCCCGGAAGCGGAGTCAAACAAAACTTTTCGCAATTTTTCGATTTTTTCCTTTAATAACGTCTTCATATTTATCTTCATGCATAATTTCAAGTCTCTAGCATCATGGGAAGTGCCTAATAATTTTGACGAGTGAGTGAGTGAGTCCTATAAATCCCGATTTTCGATCGCTTATATCTCAGAAACTATTCGATGTAGAATTATGAAAATTTCCAGTTTTACTAAAATTTAGTAGAATAATACCTATGTAAAATTTCATAACTTTTTCTTTACCTGGTTGAAAGTTATGATAGGGTAAAAATCGGCTCTAAGACCGCCTGTAATATACACACAGTATGCTTAGGCCGGAACTTGGCCTGGCGCACTACCGTGCGCCTAGATACATTGTCAATAAGTTCAGTTTGTTCGGAACTAGTCTCACCCCTTGAGCATGTGATTTATATAAAACCAAATATGCAGAGAATTGAACCCGTACACTTAGAAGCCTTTACTACCGCCAAATGGTAACTCTGCAAGTTGAAGGACTGAGACATGGTACATTAGCTGATGGATTTGCTGGATGTCTATGAAGAATGTAAGCTCCGTCCAGGAACGGAGGACCTAGGAAAGCAGAACAAACATTTACACACCTAACAAAGGCTGCCTTGATATAAAGCAAATAGAATTAGCACCCATTCCCTCTCCTCTATTTTCTTTCTATTAAAACCATGTCGCCTAAGTGATAAATAAATGATATCAGGGAAAAAGTAAAACCATTCATGTCGTATAATGCGAAAAATTGAGGCGGAGAAACGTGTTTTTTATTCCAATTTATTAGGCAAATATATAGGGGTCAGACTAACCACATTTTTCACATTCTACGTTTTATGATTGTGCTAAAATGTTGTAGTTAGGCTGCAAAAATATGTAACGAAGTTGGTCGGTAGTAGATGAATTTATGACGATATGAAGAACAAATGCATAACACAAATGCATTTCGAAAATATGCACCATTTAAGCATGGTGCATTCTTTTAGAAAAGTGCTTATAAACTGACTTTAAAATTTAAATAACTATTTTTTGAATTTAATTTCTAACCCTTTTCTAGCGTGGATAGTTTTGGTGCTCTTTCTTCATTCGAAAGAAAAAACCCTCCCATTGTGTGAATAGAATCTTTGATCTAAGGTGATGAGTACTAAAACCGTAGGGTGCTTACAGAGTGGACCGCAGAGAGCAAAAGCACATGAAATAAAGAACTGCAGTGATACAAATTTTTCGGACACAGATAGCAGTCTAAATTTCTTAGGGTTCCCACCAACACCTCTTTCTCCTCAACATACTGCATACGCTGATATTTGATACATTTGTAATGAAATCAGAAGTAAATTATGGCTAATAGGAAAACATTTTTTGCAAAATGCGATCAAATGAAAATTTCACTAATTCTCATATTGGCTCAATAGTGACTTAAAAATTATAATATTCGTTCAAATATATACGTTTTTGTGCTTTTTGGAATTAGTGATTGATGCTCTTTAGCTTTTAGGGAGGAGGGTGTATCAAAAGAATTGATGAATCCAAGCTGTAACTCGTTAAAAGTAGGCTCACTATAGTTTTTCGCAAAATTGGAAAAAAGTGTTATTTTTTGGCGATTGCGGCACTTTTTCGTGGCCAAATTTCGACTTCGACCTGTTCATTTGAAGCAGAATTTAATGTTCTTTGCTCCTCCTTCGGAATTGTTTTATCAAAAATCAACGGTTTTTAAATTATTGAAGAAAAACTGAAAAAGTCCGACTCGCAGGAACTGTGTCATCTTAGCGCGGTTACAAACATCTCGAAGAAATGGAATAGATTAGCATCACAAATCACAGGAAACTGACAGTAGCCAACATACACAGAAGCGGATAATTCTTAATCTGTATAAGTCAATACAATTATGCACTGAAAACGTACTTACTCTTCGACTACTGCTGAGAAGGCTCTATTCTAAACAACCAAACATTTTAAGTATCTTATTTTACTAATAAATTCGTTTTACTGTTATAATCAACTGTAAATATGTGCTTCATGGCGAATAAAATTCCATTCTGTCGTGGGTTAAATCTTTTTATAAAATAAGAAATAACGATAACTTCAGTTGGAGGCTATGAGGAAGGTTATATAGATAGGAGAATTCAAAACAAAGTACGCATACGTCATCATGATTAGCCACAGCCATCTTGATTACCACAGCCACTCCAAACTTATTACCAATACCTTTCACCGTTTCTTAGCTTATTTTACTACACTACCAATTTTACTGATAAATAAAATGCAATTTAAAACAAGAAACAACCAATTAAAAAAAGTCCGTGTCGCAGGACTGCATCATCTTAGCGCGGTTCCGTTCATATCCCTAGTCTAATTTAGAAAGATTGGAATCCTGGAAATCTATATTTCTAACAATAAATTGTTTTTGTTATTTTACTTAACCAGTTTTATTGTCAAATACATTATCCAACTATAAGCAATTAAAAATAACAAGAAATAAAACAGACAAAAAGAACCATTGGAATAAACGAAATCAATTAATTTAAAGCTTTAAGCACTTTTTTCTCCGATTGACATCGCCTAATTAAAACTTTCTTCAGAACCTTTTTTGTAGAGCATTTAGTAAGCTTCCGAATGGTACTCTTCCGCTTTACAAGATTGTCAACGGTTTTCGAGATACTAACGAAATTATACAAAGTTACCAAAACTTTTTTTCTCTGTTAATAAAATATTTTATTCTAACCCTTCCTTTACTCTAAACGTAACAAATTTCAACATATTAGTGTTGATGAAACTCCAACATGCAGAAAATGTTTCAACTGTATCCCATAATTCTAAGTACCAAAATCAAAGACAAAGAACCCTCCCTAGGAAGGACGCTAGGCAGTTGAAAAGCTATATATCTTGGAAATCCATATCTCTAACATTAAATTGTTTTTCTTATTTTTCTTAACCTGTTTTATTTTCAAATACATTATCCAACAATAAGCAATTAAAAAATAACAAGGAATAAAAAACAGACAAAAAAACGGTTCGAATAAGCGAAATCAATTACTTTAAAGTTTTAAGCTCTTATTTCTCCGATTGACATCGCCTAATCAAAACTTTTATTAAAACCTTTTTTTTAGAGCTTTTAATAAGCTTTCTAATGGTATCCTTCCGTTTACCAAGATTCTCAACCTTTTTCGAGATATTAAGGAAAGTAAACAAAGTTACCAAAACTTTTTATGTCTGTTAATAAAATATTTTATTCTAACCCTTCCTAAACTCCAAACGTAACAAAAATTTCATCATATTAGTTTTAATGAATGTAGAACATGCAGAAAATGTTTCAACTGAATCCCATAATTCTAAGTACCAAAATCAAAGAGAAAAAGAACAGTTCGAATAAGCAAAATCAATTACTTTAAAGTTTTATGCACTTATTTCTCCGATTGACATCGCCTAATCAAAACTTTCTTTAGAACCATTTTTGTAGAGAATTTAGTGACCTTTCTAATGGTCATCTTCCGTTTCCCAAGATTCTCAACCTTTTTCGAGATATTAAGGAAAGTGTACAAAGTTACCAAAACTTTTCATGTATGTTCATAAAATATTTTATTCTAACCCTTCCTTAACTCCAAACGTTACATAACTTTCAACATATTAGTTTTAATGAAGTTAGAACATGCAGATAATGTTTCAACTGAATCCCGTGATTCTAAGTACCCAAACCAAAAACGGAATTCAAAAACTATTTTTCCAATTTTCTCGACAACGGTTAAAGCTATCGCCTTGAAAATGGTTTCATTCGTTTTTCTAGTCCAAGAAGCCTATAAAAAGAGTACTTACAAGCTTATGAACTCAATAACGTAAGCGTTACGATTTTTTCTGCGCGAATTTCGCCCCAAACGCCATCTTCCAGTGGGCGGATTTTGCTGGTTAACGAACTTGACCTTTCAAATTGGACGACGGATTTTTGTACCAAATTTCATCAAAATCGGACCATCAGGGAAGCCAGAAATGAGCGAACAGACAAATATATATATATATATATATATATATATATATATATATATATATATAAATATATATATATATATAAATAAATATATACATATATATATATATATATATATATATATATATACAAATTTGAACCACCGTTATTTTCGGTCTCTAGGGGTTCTGAAACCCCGAAATTTTCTAGTCGGCACATCCGGATTGTTTCATTGTATCAACCCTATAAGCGGGGTTCCTCCCTATGGGGGAGGGAGGAACCGCGCTATAAAAAAGAAGCAAAAACAAAATATCGGAACTTCCATTAAAGAAAATTTGTGTAAGACAGGAAAAGCAGAAGGGAAATCCTACTTAATGGCAACTTAATGTAAAAAGTTCTTAATGGAGATTGTACTTTATGACAAAATATGGCGAAGCCTCCGCCATTGTCCATTATCTTCATCAGTAATCATTATATTATTGTACATTACCTAAAGGCTATATTATTTTATAAATATATTCTTATAATAACTTTTTCTCCAAGTGATTTACATGTTACGTTGGTACAATTTGTAGATAATAAACAACATGCCTTAGAGACATAACTTTCTATTTATTTCTAATTAAAGGGATTTAATATACTTTCTTTGCCACAAATATATTCTGTCAAATCTCCATCCACAATTTTGCTTGTTTGATATCACAGAAGCTGAACATAGCACACTTACTCAATACCTGAACCATATACAACCGCCAAATAGAAGCATGTTGCTTGAAAACGTACTTAAAAATAAATAATCTAACAAAACGAAAAATCTCTTCCAAATACCACATTATATAAAATATATAATGTTTTCTTTTATTTCAGAGAGATATGAATTGCATTATTTCAGTTCCAATGGCTTATTTGTTATTTAAATATACAGGGTTTCATAATTATATTAGTAGGGATCGTTATTTTTTTTTTTTTTACTTTTATCTAATTTTATTAGATTATTTATCAAAGGCTTAATTGCTAATACACATTTGAACGTTTGTATGGAAACGTTTTTAATGCCTTCAAATTTGCAAGTCTCCATCGTTTTTTTTTTTTATATATATATAATGCCAAATATACCTAGAGCCAATAGTCATGAAGGATTGAGCTACATGTAATGAAAATAAATAAATTAAAAAAAAAAACATTTATATTTCACTTATAAATTCGTATAAATGTTGTAAATTCGTCTTTTCCTGAAACTATATTAAATATTAAAACGGAATATTATATTTATATATAAATATATTTCGGTGAATTCTCTATTGAATATATTGAGCCTGAGGTGATTATGGTAAAAGCATGAACGTTGATAAAGAAATGAAAACTATAATAAGTAAAAAAAATATTCTTCTCTTGGAATTCAAATATTCGTTTGAAACATTCCAGTCCTGACACAAACACCAATTCTACCGCCGACCTCAACCTACTGAAGATTAAAACATCCAAAGGTTCGAATGGGACTTGAAATTGGATTGCCTGCAAACTCAGTAAGTCTGACGTTTTGGTTCAAGAGCACGCCCGAATCGATCTGTTGATTGTTTCGTATATAGCGAGTTTCTATAAAGTTACTTGTAGTTGTCATCTGGTCAGAGTCCGTATCATTTGATCGCCTCCTGTATTTCCGGTTGTGCGTGTGGTAGTTGGAATTTGATGGCCTGGCTATAGCAGCTAAAGGAGAAGTGCTCTTGTTGTGTGTGACAAAATTTCGTGTCAAAACAAAAGGGAAAAAATATGAGCACAAAAGAGGATTTTTTATGATTCTATATTATTTAATTGTGACTAATTATTATATTACATATAACGTTAAAAACTAATATTATTTAATAAACATTAAAGGTAAACTTGAGTTTATACGTTCCAAAAAATAAAAGTGGTAAAAATCACAAACAACGTACCCAGGAAATTGAACATAACTCTCCCAAAATTCACATTCTACTACTTCTAGTACTCATAAACCACATAATTAACCAATATGTACATTAAATAAGATAATTGGGCAATAATAATCAAGTATTCATTTTTCCTAAACCCCAACACAACCAAGAAACGACATTAAGTGCTAACAGATAGATAAGAAATCCTCTGAAGTCCGGACTTGTATGTGTAGAAAAAAAAATATCTATCTATATTTTTGGACGAATGTTGTTGAGCGCGTCATTGTGAGACCAAATCCGTTCCATCATTACAAGACAGTAAAACTGATTATTTGGCCCGCAGGACACACATGTAGCCTCCTACGTGAGGTTTCTGTGCCCGAAATATCCATGGTTCCCTCCGTAGCCGATCTCCTGACAAAAGGATATTAAAATTCCCCTTTATTGAAGGGAGAAGAAGATTATTGGTGCCCGAGGGAGTCGGGTCAATCTGTTTGATCAACACTGGTAGGGTGGGCTTAATAAAATCCTAGCCTCGAGCACTCACTCACAGGTTCGTCTTCAATATATGACCTTATCATCTTCCTCCGTCATTCTCTTTATATACTTCATATAGTTACAGCATTTTGTTTCAAATAAAGTCATTTCTTCATCACACGAGTTAAAGACCAAAGTATAAAGAGTTTTATTAAAATCTCGGAAGTGTGTATGAATAAAGAGTCCCCGTGTATGCGGGCCTCTATTGAAATGTCTGTTAAACCGTTAGATATATCGCCAAAGTTAAAAGTTTTTGTTCTACTCGAGAATTTGATTGATAGCAACTTTTGTGACAACAGTTGGGAATGTCCGTGGCCTGATAGCCACTTTCGTGAAAAGGCCATTTTTTGTCTTCGGGAATGAAAGCCACCGCTGCGTCAGCTTTTTGCGATATCTAGCGGTACGTTTTTTAAGCTCTCCTCTTTAAGTTACTGGATCCTCAGCTAATTTGATGCCGTACAGTGGAACCAGGAGGGTGAAACGGGCTCGGTTCCGCTGGCATCTAAGGTCGTGGGGGTTGATATCTCTTAAGGGTTAATCCAAAAAAACATAGTTTTAAATATTAAGCGGGCGCTCAAAAGTTGACGCTATCTCTTTACCCCAAATTTAAGATACATTTTTGAAAACTACTGATAGAATAAGGAAACATATGTATATTTGTGTTTTTTTGGTTCCCCTTAGTATTTGGCGATACAATGTTGGCCAAAGTAGTACCTATTTTTAATCTCAGAAGTAAATATTTGCTGTCTATTACCCTAAAAAATAACTTTCTTTTTGAGTAAATCAATTGTAAAATTTTTTACAGATATGATTTTGCCACTTTGGGATGAATAAAATTAAAGGAAATCAAGAATCCAGTGACAAAGCTTTGTACTGGAGTGATGATATGCTTAACAGAAATAATTCACTTTTGTGGGCCCGCGTAAATCCACGCTGGGTGACGCAAAAAGACAGAGAGCACAGGTTGTTGGTAAATGTCTGGTGTGGTATTGTAGGACAGGAAAAATGCATACCAACTTTTTTTATGAAATTGTTCGCACACCTTTTTTTTTGATATATATATATATATATATATATATATATATATATATATATATATATATATACATACAAATACTTCTACGGTTTATTTATATGAAAGAGACATATATCTGATGACCATTGGTTGGAGTGTGTTATGTGGGTTGTCTGATAAGGGAATCATAAGAAGGAATTGTGTGATGTTCCGTCCTGTCATAGGCAATATCAACCCTCACTCGTCAAACTCCCTCCTCTCCGCTTTTACAATTTTTCCTTACTCGCATTTTTACACTTTAACAAAATATTGAAGCTCAATATTTTATTTATGAACATTGAATACACTTTTGATTAAATTAAAATGTTTTGACTTGTTCTTAGGACAGAATTTCGTTATAAATAAAAGTTTTTTTTTGTGACAGAAATTTTTATCTTATTATCATTTGTTTTTAGAATGTACCCGAGTATATATGTCTCTTAAGTGGCAAAAATATTTTCTTAACAAGTCAAGGTACATAGCATTCGAATAACAAACTTAGTGTTAGCTCACTGTAAAATGGTTCATTAGGATGTTCAACAGTAAACAAATTATTATTGTGTCATAACAATACGTAATCTTCTGTCATGCAACAAAATACATATCGTGCCTAAGTAATAAGAAAGAAGTGTTACGAATATAAGCGATTCATTAGATGTGGGTGTTCACACAGGAACAACACTTCCAATTTTCCCATAACAGCCATAATTTTTGATCCCTTGGAGAAGAATCAATAAAAACTAGTGCACAATTAGAGATAGCGACATATTGTGAAAATTAGAAAAGTATAAATCGCAGGAACTTCTTCATCTTCGGGCGTTATCGTTCTTATTCTAGTGCCATTTGGAAAGCTTAGGATAAAAAAAAGTCCGACCTGCAGGAACTGCATAGCGCGGTTCCGTTCTTATCGCTAGTCTCATTTGGAAAGATTAAAATAGAAACAGTTATTATTTTGGTTCCTCCTTTCTTGAAAAGTCTTGATTTATAATGTTACCTGTATGGGTCGGCTAACCCCAGAAAGTCTCCCGCATAGAGGCAGTTGAATATAGTCAAGGTCTTTGAATCTCTCTCTTGGAATGCTATTTTTCTAACAATAAATTATTTTTCTTATTTTACTTAACCTGTTTTATTGTCAAATACATTATCCAACTATAAGCAATTACAAAATAACAAGGAATAAAAACAGACAAAAAGAACCGTTCGAATAAACGACATCAATTACTTTAAAGTTATAAGCATTTATTTCTTCGATTGACATAGCCTTTTAAAAACTTTCTTCAGAAACTTTTTTGTAGAGCATTTAGTAAGCTTTCGAGTGGTAACCTTCCGCTTACCAGGATTCTCAACCGTTTTCGAAAAGTTACCAAAACTTTTCATGTCTGTTAATAAAATATTTTATTCTAACCCTTCCTTAACTCCAAACGTAACCAAACTTTCAACATATTAGTTTTGATGAAATTCGAACAAGCAGAAAATGTTTCAACCGAATCCCATGATTCTAAGTACCCAAACCAAAAACGTTATTTAACGAATATTTTTCCAATTTTCTCGAAAACGATTACAGCTATCGCCTTAAAAATGGGTTCATTCGTTTTCCTAGGCCAAGAGGCCTATAAAACGAGTACTTGCAAGCATATGAAGTAAGCGGAACTATTTTTTTCGCGCGAATTTCGCTCCAAACCCCATGTTCCGGTGGGCGGATTCTACTGGTTAACGAACTTGACCTTTCAAATTAGACAAAAGATTTTTGTACCAAATTTCATCAAAATCGGAAAATTATTGAGGCCAAGAAAGCGCGAACAGACAAATATATATATATATATATATATATATATATATATATATATAAAATCAGTCCCGCAACAGGCCACGAGGGCCCTGAGGGGCAGATACTATAAAGGTATCTGATTCATGACCATACGGCACACTAGGGAGATAGTGTGGTCAGTAATATGCTCCGGCCGCCTGATTTTCCCCTTGGCTGCTTCGACTGCTAGAGTCATAAGCACCAACCAAGGTACCTCATTATTAAATTAATTGAAGGCTGGGTTGGCCTAGGGACGGTCAGGGAGGCCGAATTCAACCGGTGAACGAAGACACTAGAAGAAAAAATCTTTAGTGCTTGCTCGGGATTTGAACCCAGGCCTCCAGCTTCTTAGTCCAGTGCTCTACCACTGAGCTAACGTCGCCCCCCATATATATATATATATATATATATATATATATATATATATATATATGTATATAAAAATTCGAACCACCGTTATTTTCGGTCTCTAGGGGTTCTGAAAAGCAAAATTTTCTAATCGGCACTTCCGGATTGCGTCAAGAGGTCAACCTTATAAGCGGGGTTCCTCCCTCTGGAGGGTGGGAAGAACCGCGCTAACAACCTTATAAGCGGGGTTCCTTTCTCTGGAGGGAGGGAGGAACCGCGCTAAAAAAACAGATAATATTTGTTTGATTTTTCGTGGGAAATGTCAAGACTTACTGAAATTACATGTGGGATAGAACCGATAAGTAAGGCGTCCCTCGGCAGACGAAACTTACAATAGTTATTTCCTTAATTATTAAAGAAGCTGAAATTACTCAATCCTCCTTTTCCCTCATTGTTAGGGAAGTCTGTATTATAAACAAGTTTCTCGTTTACGTAACGTGTTTTACTAGAATATATGTTTACAGTTAAATTCCGTTTAGAAAAACAAACAATTTATAGAACACTTAGGAAAACAAACACAAAGAACCGTCCAAAGAAACAAAAACAATACTTTTGAAGATTTAACCACTTATTTCTTCCAATGAGATCATCCCATCGAAAATTATTTTAGAACATTTTATGTTCAGAATTCTACACTTATTCAACTAGTTTCAGTTAATTAATCACTAATATTTTGTGATAGAAATACTCCTTTTAAATTATGGATGAATGTTGGCATTATTTGGCATACTACACGGGCCTAGGTTTTCCTATAATTGCTAGATATTTATGTTGTCTAATGATTTATAATAATATGTAATAATTCATGACTAATATTACATGAAACTATTAAATTAGAGTATTATGCCTGAAGAAGGACAGTGAAATTCAAAACGTTGCATTAAATTAGTTAATAACAAATAATTTGGAAGGTTTACTATCAATCTTTTAATTTTACCCATCACATCAGAATATACCCGTCTATCATCTTCAAACCTTTATTTTTTAGAAGTTGGTAGTTTCTAGGAATTTTTCAATCACAACGTTTTTATAAATTTGATAAATTTTATATATTTATTTTTATGGTAAGTTTAAACACTTTTTACAAAAATTTGATCTAACTTGCCACCATGCTAATGAATTTTAGCATCTAATTAGCAACTATTTAGCATTTTTTCTTGTAATACTAATAGACAGATAAGGGTTTTCAATAAATAAATAGTTTAATCAGCTGAGTGTAGAGATAAAGACTGATCCCCGGAACTGTAGAGCTGAAGAGAAGAGGAATGTAAGGACCGACTGTCCACAAATAGACATGTTTGTTGAAGAGATTGTCAGCTGGACATTCTCTCTCAGAGGACTCTCTTATTTCTCATGAGAATCTCTCTCTCTTACTCTAGCTTTGCCACCAAGTATTTATGATAGAACCATAGCAATGTCTCTGCCTGGCCCGTCGTTTTTTTTTTTTTTTTTTGTTTTTTTTTGTGGATGTCACTTGTCGATCCTAGAATATCCATTTCATAGGGGAAGAAAAACTAAAAGAATCACAGAAAAAGTCCGATTCGCAGGAACTGCGTCATCTTAGCGCGGTTCCGTTCTTATCTTTAGTGTTTATGAAGGCATAAAATAGAAACAGTTATTACATTGTTTAGATCAATAGCGAAACACCTATCCAAATGAAATCTCAAACAAACCAGTCTTGAAAGGTCTTGATTTACAATCTTACCTGTATGGGTCAGCTATCCCATAAGTCGGGCAGAAAGGCCTCCACTCAGAGGCATTTGGAAAGCCTTGGGATCTCTCTCTTTGAACGCTACATTTTTAACAATAAATTGATCGTCTTATTTTACTTAATCTGTTTTATTGTCAAATACATTATCCGACTATAAGCAATTTAAAAATAACAAGGAATAAAACAGACAAAAAGAACAGTTCGAATAAACGAAATCAATTACTTTAAAGTTTTAAGCACTTATTTCTCCGATTGACATCGCCAAATTAAAACTTTCTTTAGAACCTTTTTTGTAGAGCATTTAGTAAGCTTTCGAATGGTAACCTTCTACTTCCCACGATTGTCAACGGTTTTCGAGATACTAACGAAAGTATACAAAGTTACCAAAACTTTTCTTGTCTGTTAATAAAATATTTTATTCTAACCCTTTCTTTTCTCCAAACGTAACCAAAATTTGAACATATTAGTGTTGATGAAATTCAAACATGCAGAAAATGTTTCAACTGAATCCCATAATTCTAAGTACCAAAATCAAAGACAAAAAGAACACTTCGAATAAGCGAAATCAATTACTTTAAAGGTTTAAGCACTTATTTCTCCGATTGACATCGCCTAATCAAAACTTTCATTAAAACCGTTTTTGTAGAGCATTTAGTAATCTTTCAAATGGTGATCTTACGTTTCGCATGATTCTCAACCTTTTTCGAAATATTAAGGAAAGTATACAAAGTTACCAAATTTTTTATGTCTGTTAATAAAATATTTTATTCTAACCCTTCCTTAACTCCAAACGTAACAAAAATTTCAACATATTAGTTTTAATGAAAGTAGAACATGCAGAAAATGTTTCAACTGAATCCATTGATTCTAAGTACCCAAACCAAAAACGGTATTCAAAAACTATTTTTCCAATTTTCTCAAAAACGGTTAAAGCTATCGTCTTGAAAATGGTTTCATTCGTTTTCCTAGCCCAAGAAGCCTATAAAACAAGTACTTACAAGCTTATGAACTGAAAAACGTAAGCGTTACGATTTTTTTTTGCGCGAATTTCGCCCCAAACGCCATCTTCCAGTGGGTGGATTCTGCTGGTTAACGAACTTGACCTTTCAAATTGGAAGACGGATTTTTGTACTAAATTTCATCACAATCGGACCATTAGGGAAGCCAGAAATGAGCGAACAGACAAATATATATATATATATATATATATATATATATATATATATATATATATATATATATATAAATATAAATATATACATATATATATATATATATATATATACATACAAATTTGAACCACCGTTATTTTCGGTCTCTAGGGGTTCTGAAACGCGAAATTTTCTAGTCGGCACTTCCGGATTGTTTCATCGTAACAACCTTATAAGCGGGGTTCCTCCCTATGGGGGAGGGAGGAACCGCGCTAAAATTAAATGAATGGTTATAGAGATTTTCAAAAATGAGGTCCACTATGGAAATTTTAATCGGAAAATATCGCTTAAACCTTTATGTGTGTTGGCTTCGATTCCAGTTATTTATTTATTTTTTTTTAACAAAAATTAGTTATTAATTAAAAAAGTCCGATTCGCAGGAACTGCGTCATCTTAGCGCGGTTCCGTTCTTATCTCTAGTGTTTATGAAGGCATAGAATAGAAACAGTTATTACTATGTTTAGATCAATAGCGAAACAGCTATCCAAATGAAATCTCAAACAAACCAGTTTTGAAAGGTCTTGATTTACAATCTTACCTATATGGGTCAGCTATACCATAAGTCGGGCAGAAAGGCCTCCGCTCAGAGGCATTTGGAAAGCCTTGGGATCTCTCTCTTTGAACGCTACATTTCTAACAATAAATTGATCTTCTTATTTTACTTATCTGTTTTATTGTCAAATACATTATCTGACTATAAGCAATTTAAAAATAACAAGGAATAAAAAACAGACAAAAAGAACAGTTCGAATAAGCGAAATCAATTACTTTAAAGTTTTAAGCACTTATTTCTCCGATTGACATCGCCTAATCAAAACTTTCATCAGAATCATTTTTGTAGAGCATTTAGTGAGCTTTCTAATGGTCATCTTCCGTTTCCCAAGATTCTCAACCTTTTTCGAGATATTAAGGAAAGTACACAAAGTTACCAAAACTTTTTATGTATGTTAATAAAATATTTTATTCTAACCCTTCCTAGACTCCAAACGTAACAAAAATTTCAACATATTAGTTTTAATGAATGTAGAACATGCAGAAAATGTTTCAACTGAATCCCATAATTCTAAGTACCAAAATCAAAGAGAAAAAGAACAGTTCGAATAAGCGAAATCAATTACTTTAAAGTGTTATGCACTTATTTCTCCGATTGACATCGCCTAATCAAAACTTTCATCAGAACGATTTTTATAGAGCATTTAGTGAGCTTTCTAATGGTCATCTTCCGTTCCCCAAGATTCTCAACCTTTTTCGAGATATTAAGGAAAGTATACAAAGTTACCAAAACTTTTCATGTCTGTTCATAAAATATTTTATTCTAACCCTTCCTTAACTCCAAACGTAACATAACTTTCAAAATATTAGTTTTAATGAAATTAGAACATGCAGATAATGTTTCAACTGAATCCCGTGATTCTAAGTACCCAAACCAAAAACGGAATTCAAAAACTATTTTTCCAATTTTCTCGACAACGGTTAAAGCTATCGCCTTGAAAATGGTTTCATTCGTTTTTCTAGCCCAAGAAGCCTATAAAAAGAGTACTTACAAGCTTATGAACTCATAAACGTAAGCGTTACGATTTTTTTTTGCGCGAATTTCGCCCCAAACGCCATCTTCCAGTGGGTGGATTCTGCTGGTTAACGAACTTGACCTTTCAAATTGGAAGACGGATTTTTGTACTAAATTTCATCAAAATCGGACCATCAGGGAAGCCAGAAATGAGAGAACAGACAAATATATATATATATATATATATATATATATATATATATATATATATATATATATATATACAAATTTGAACCACCGTTATTTTCGGTCTCTAGGGGTTCTGAAACGCGAAATTTTCTAGTCGGCACTTCCGGTTTGTTTCATTGTATCAACCCTATAAGCGGGGTTCCTCCCTATGGGGGAGGGAGGAACCGCGCTAATTAACAAAAAATCTTTGAGTGACTTTGGAATTGTTTTGTCTTTTTTTATGGAAATCGGTTAATATCTGCTATTGATTAGGAAAAACTCATTCACAATAATGAATAATGAATAAATCTGTTATTTCATTCTGAATAATGAATAAGTTTTCATTCAACATTCTGTCAATTCAATGAATAACGTAACTTTTTATTTTTATTCATTATTGAATGAATAACAATGATTTATTGGATAGAAATTGCTTATTGATTGAAAGTTATTTATTCGAATGAAACAATTTTTTGAATGAAATTGATTCATTTGAATGAAATTTAAATAATTTATTTTAACATTCTTTTCTAATAAAAACGACGAAGTTCATAATGTTTTTCTTACTTTAAATGAAAATTATTTGCTTAAGTGATGTTGTTTACTAAACGTAAAGAATCTGAGTTGTTGTTCCATAAACCACATTATTTTAAATGTATAAAAAAAAATCAGTCAATGAATAAATCAATAAATTCTTATTCAATCAAAATTTATTGAATCATGAGCCAACCCTGGTATTCATAGAATAAAAAATAAATCAATGGATGAATAAATTAATCAATGAATAAATTATTATTCAATAGAATTTTATTTGAATGATTACTGAATAAAAAATTTATAGAATAATGCCCTACTCTAGTAGGCAAAATAAGAAGGCCATTTTAGTGCCAAAAATCTTGGTTGATATTTTGTAACTGTATGCTAATAAAGGAATAACTAATGTCATTATCATTATCTTTTCAAGAAAAAAATTATATATATATATATATATATATATATATATATATATATATATATATATATATATATATAGGTAATTGAAAAAAAAAATTAGAAAAGTAATACACTTCAATTTGACTTCATATGTTTTCTCTTGTTCTAGGTATGTATTGTATGTGCTTCATCCGTAGTGAATTTCTTCCTGAGGTAACAATAAGTGTTATTTCTAATTATATTTTTATAACAATATTGTATATTTTAAGCCTATAGAGTTATTTTAGCACTTTCCTCCGAAGGAAAGTAGCTATTGAGGTTGGACTCATGACGGAATTTTTGAAAAATTTCTTCAAATCTTTATCGATCCTACCTAGTAGACACCGAAAATGACCCCCGTTAAAATTTATATATATCTATATATATATATATATATATATATATATATATATATATGCATATATATATGTGTGTCTGTTAACACGATAGCGGCCAGAGTTTTTGTTTTTTCGTCACGAAACTTGGTATATAGCATTCAATTAGCAAACGATTGAACGAGTTCGTTAACCACTAAAGTCGGTCCACCGGAAGGGGGGGTTTACCCCAAACCCAAAACACTAATTTTACTATGTCAGCCGTAATATTTGTTATATTTCAACGAAACTTGGTATTCGTAGTGGTAGTATAGAGAGAAAAGTGAGATATAAAAATGAACTAAATCGGTTCATTAGAAGGGGGGGTTTACTCTAGACCCACAATACCAATTCGCCACTACCAGCCGTGATTTTTGGTATATTTCGACGAAACTCGGTATTCGTAGTGGTAATCCACAGGTAAATATGTGTTGTAAAAATAAACTAAATCGGTTCATTAAGAGGGGGGGGGGGTTTACTCCGGACCCACAATACCAATTCGCCACTACCAGCCGTGATTTTTGGTATATTTCGACGAAACTCGGTACTCGTAGTGGTAATCTACAGGTAAATATGTGTTCTAAAAATAAACTAAATCGGTTCATTAGAAGGGGGGGGGGGGTTTACTCCGGACCCAAATTTCTAATATACTCATACCGTTCGTAATTTCTGCTGTATTGTAACGAAACGCGGTATACGAAGTGGGTGGGGTGTTGTAAAAATGAGCTGAATCGGTCAATCGGAAAGCGGGGGTTTAATTTGTAATATATTTCAATAGAAAAGCCCGCGAGACATAGGTTCACAAAGCCGCCACAAGGAGCGCTTTCTACCACTAGAGTGACTGTATCCTGTTCCTGCGTTAGATCAAAATACGATAATATGAGGTTTTTTGTATTTATTACGTAGTGTAATAGGTACCATGTGTAAACATAACTCTGGAAGCAAATTAATAATTGATCAGTTACTCAGTACAAATTTAAAAGAGAAGTATTCATGTTTTTATTTTATTTATGTAGGATATTTTAAGCGAATTGTTCTGGAATGCAGTCTACACTACCCAAATTCTGAGGAAAGTGCTTAGTTATGCAGCTCCTGCGTGACGGACTTTTTTTTTATGGTTCAAATAAATTACCTCAAAGTAAATAATTGATATGTGAAGTTATTTTAAATAATTGACGCATGTGAAGTTATTTTATTTATTTACTTATTTAAAAAACAACGTTGGGTATTCGATATTTGTTGTTATCTTAAACAGACTTTTATTCTGCTATTCCCTTTCGTAAAACACCGTGCTCTCGGAACTCAGGATTAATCAAATAATAGAAATAGATAGATAAACTCATTAGAGTAAATTGTATGGGAAATTAATAGAGATGGAATCCTTTCCTCACCAGCCTAAATGTAGGACCCCAAGAAGATATAGCATGTAAAAGCTAACCTATAAATCATTGGGGAATCAAGAAAGCTGTGATTAAGAAGAGGAGGAGATAGTGGCTTAGAAGGGCCTAGGTGTAATTACCTGCTTATCTTTAGCTATCCGTCTTATCCTATTAGCATAATACAACAATTATCTTGTCCTTTTTATACCTTTACCTTCCCTCCCATCTCAACCCTTCTCTTTCTCTCTTCAGTGGATCTCTCTTGGTTTCCAGCTGATTTATTGTTCATCCCATCTTTTTTAGCATTATTAATGGATATTGAGTTTCAAGATTTTTCATTCTGCCCAAATTTAATTTATAATAATTATCTTATGTCTTAGAAGAAGTTTATTCATTATGAATACCGATATTCATGATTTTTCATATCATCTGAGTTGTAGAACCTTCAGCTCAATCTTTATCCAGAACCAATGATTTTTTCTTCGATTCGTGGAGTGATCAAATATCATGTTAATTAAAATTATATTAGTTAATTAAGAGTAATGCCGATGGATATTTTCTCCTCAGAATATCACAGCCCACTTTCCATTCGCCTCAAATTCTCCCGGTTAGTCAGGAGAAATGCGGGTCCAATGAAGGTGCAGCCTAACCTGGGGCATGCTCTAAGGACAACTACCAAGCGCATTGGGACGGTGTATCGGTTACTCGGCTGCATTTGAGACAATGACAAATATATCACCTGTCTTCTTATAGTCGAGAGCTAGTAACGCACTTTTCATGAAGTGTTTTATGCACTCTCAAGTTTTGCTGTAATATACCTCTTAGGCAGATAAGAAGGTAAATATGTGTTTCCTGGACATACCTTGGTGCACCAGGTACTGCGCATAGGGGAAAGGTGCAAAACAATATTGCTCAAAAGTAGAGTTTTATTCAGAAGCCAACTATTATTAAAGAAAAAAATTGCAAATTAAGGCAATGTTAAAATTAATAATAAATAAGACAGGCACTTTTAAGGGGGTTAAAATGTAAATTAAAAAAACAAAACAAAAAAAAAACTCATTGGTTCTTGCTCTTATGATCTTGTACAGCTGTTCCGGTTTAAATGGCAGCGCGAATAAAACTCTCATTTAATATGAGAATAAAAACATTTTTTTTTTTTTTTAACGTGTTATACCCCTTAAAACTGACTGCCATATTTATTAATCCTTGTAAAATTTTCTTAATTTTACATTAAAGATAGTTGGATTCTCATTAAAACTCTATTTTTGGGAAATGTTTTTTTGCATCTTTCCCCTATGCGCAGTACCTGGTGTTCCAAGGTATGTACAGGAAAAACATATTTACCTTCTTATCTACCCAAGAGGTACATTAAAGCAAAATTTCAAGGTGCATAAAACACTTCATGAAACCTGCGGTTACTGGCTCTTGGACTATTAGTAACTTATTAAGTGCTCAGTGCTGAGTCTTTTCATTTTCATAATCTATATGTACATATACTTGTGTGATTATGTGTATAAATGGGAATGTCAGTGTTAATACTTTGGAATGAACAGTCTATACGTGTAATACACGTGCAATGTATATGAAATATTGACATTTTGAGTTTGAAGCTTTTAAGTTTATATTTGGGTCATGGAATAAATTCGATGTTTCAAGCAATCATACACTAAATTTTTTTTTGATTTTTTATCTTTATTCCGTTTAGGTGTTTTTTAAGACAATAATACAAAAAATAAGCCTGTGTCGTTCGAAGGAAAGAAGTAATAATTGACGTTTTCCATAGTAAAAAGAGAGAACAAATTGTGGGCAATAAATTGTACTCCGGAACTAGTGTGACTGTAGAGAAACATGATTGAGACAAAGTTGGCGCAAGGATTTTCTGACTGCTGTATGAACTTGGGCGGGAAAGTGGAAGTTTTGGCGGCAAGTTGGCTCATCAAACTCCTCACTCACCGAGACCGGGTCCTTGAGGGCCTCCTTCTTGACGATGTATGACTTGTTGTTGTAACAAGTTTCTGGGAGTTGGCCAGTTTTTAGGTGAGCAGGTCATTAGGAACCTTCTTTAAGGCACTGCGAGTTCCGGATCGTGTTTATGACAGGAATTTGGCTTTATTAATGAAACTCATGTTTCAGAAAACGTTTTTATATTGATATCCATACATGAATATATGTATATGCGTGCGTATAGTAATTGTAAGTGCCCGTGCATGTATGTATCTCTGTACTAGGGATGCCCATTTAATCTATAATTGGCTTTGAAATAATATACAGCAGAGAATACTGGCAAAACACATAAATATGATGGGATATGGACGCTTGGAATAAAAATTTCATGATGTGATGACCCCACTAATATTTACTAATGTCATTGTGACAGAATTGTAAAGAACAGCTTTCGTGTGGTGTGGCTTTTATGCACCGTTTTAAACGTATGTTTAAGAGAGAGAGATATTGAACTATTCATTGTTTTTACTTACAAGTATCTCATATGGCTTAAATCGTTGATGTAATGACAAATTTCAATAACTCTGAAAAGTAGAATTGATTACGTTCTTTAATCAAAGGACTAGGACCAGAAACAGGGAAAGAGATGACCAGAAACAAGCCGAGAGAGATAGAAGGGAGTGGACTTTATCCTAATCCCGTAAAGCCATTAGAGCGCTCTGACATGAGGAACTGAGCGCTCAGGGAACCGAGAAGACTGAGCGCCTTGTATGCTGCTTCCAACGTTCTATTTCACGCCTTGTTGCACTTAACCGCAGTCCGCTAGTTGTATCCACCCGTGTCATCTTTCTCTAAGTATCCGTCTTATAGTTTTACTCTATTTGGTAGTTTTCTATTAGCAGAAGATGGTTTTCTGCAATCCTTGGGAAGAAAAGAATCCTTGTGAATGATTAGATTTCTCCCAAAGTTTTCGGGTCGTTGAGGACAATTTTGACATTCTAACACATCAAGATATAGCCTCTTAATAACTACAAATCTAGCTAACTGATATTAACAGATCATGTTAGTTTTTTTTGTTGGGAACAGGGAAGGTGGCGCAGCAGGGAATTTTCTCAACAGGCCCTGAAATGAGGTAAATCCCTGCTGCAAGCGGCACTCGAACCCCCAATCTCTGGCATGAGGATCCAATGCGCTAGCCACTATACAACCGGGAGACCACTATATTAACAGTGGTACAAAAATTCTTGCTTAACTCCAGAATTTAAACTCTTACAGCTACCAGGGCATTAGTTCTAACACAGAAGTTTATAAACAAGCCACGTTAGCTAGCACACTACAGAATACTGAAACTACCAGACAACATATCCGTACAAAACCCGACCGCGTATTGTACAAAAAATGAATAAAAATCCAGTAGCATGTGGTACGGAAAAACATTAAAGGAAATAAACAAATTTAACAAAAAGCAGTTGAATGGCCGTCCTGAAAAATAAGTAACCGGAAAGACGAATAAGTTTTAAAGTGATTTCTTAAACGTCCTTCGTTAATTACACCTTATGACTAATGACGACGTACCAGTATTTAGACAACGTGTAGCGAATAGCAAACCATACGAAATATACCTTTCATTTTGACAGATGGTACACACATTTTAAACATCTACACAATACAAATAACTAAAACAAAAATACTGTCGCCTAGTATTTCGTTTTTTTTTTTTTTTTTTTTTTTTTTTTTTTTTACGATAAATTATCGTAACCATGATGAAAATTTTGAAAGAGTAAATAAAATAATACTTTTGCAAAAATTACATTATGGTTACGATAATTTTTTTATTATTTGGTCTTAAAAGTTTAAAGATTTTCGCTTCCATACATATCTTTGAAATTGCAAATCGCTACCGTTATATTCCAGCTAAACAAACAAATAATAATAGAAAGCCGTGAAAAACAAATATGCATGTTCCATTTTAAAACATAAATTTCCGGTCTGAATATCCTACCTCTTGTATCGCACGTATTAATTATAAATCATAAGTTGTTTTGTTTGCACGGTGATGTAACCTTATTATTTTAATTTTTTTTTTTTTTTTTGTTAAATAAAATCCCCCTTCACACTAAAAAAGTGGATTCTTGCTGTACTTAAGGTTTGCATGGTCCACTTCCGAAGGGCTCGTTTTAGACTAAAACTTTCCATTCGAAGAATTTTAAATGTGAATTAGAACTCTAAAATGTTTTCTTCTTCTTTTCTTTTATGCCCTATATCTAGCCAAAATGGAACTCTGCAGTGGACATCCAGCTACCGCCACAACAGAATAGAAGAAATAGAATTTGTTTGACTTAGAATTTGCCACACAAGAACATATTCAATAGTCACTTATAAATAATACAGTTGATTCTTTAAAAATAAGAACATCATATATAAGTTATAAGATACAGGAGATAAGGAATTACCGCTAAGGTTTTGGTTTGGTTAGGGTACGATGGTTATCAAAAAGACACAAACCCTTCGCTGAGGGACCAAGACTACGATGCCAGAAGTGGGGGCATGGGATCGTAAACTGCCGTATAGGGAGGTAATAAATCCCAACTCCTGACAAATAAGGGTGTAAAAGATAATACCCAGTTTTATGGACACTTGGAATCCCCGCTGTGCACTGGATTCATTCTTTAAGGTCACATACATCCAGGATCAGCCGTTCGTACCTGTCTAGGTTTAAGCCTGTCTTGCTGCCTTGCCGTAGTGAGCATGTTATACGTCAACACTTTGACTGCGGGAGCGTCAAACCCGAATCACTGAAAACATTGTATTTTTTTTGTTTTTCATTTTATGATTTAATTTGTTTTCTTAATGTGAAAAAATAACTTGGATGACATTTGGTACAAAAAATGTTCGTCTAATTTGAAAGGTCAAGTTCGTTAACCAGCAGAATCCCTTTACCGGAACATGGTTTTTGGAGCGAAATTCTCGCGAAAAAAATCGTTACCCCTACGTCATATGCTTGTAAGTACTCGTTTTATAGGCCTAGGTAAAGGAATGAAACCATTTTTAAGGCAATAGCTTTAACCGTTTTTAAGAAAATGGGAAAAATAGTTGTCGAATCAAGTTTTTGGTTTGGATACTTAGAATCATGAGATACAGTTAAAATATTTTCTGCATGGTTTAAATTCATATAAACAAACATGTTTAAAGTTTGGTTATGTTTGGAGTTAAGGAAGGATTAGAATAAAATATTTTATTAAGAGACATGAAAACTTTTGGGAATTTCGCATATTTTCCTTAATATCTCGAAAACAGTTGGGAAATCGTGTTAAATGGACAGTAATCATTCAAAAGCTTACTAAATTCTCTACAAAAACTGATTCTAAAGCAACATTCGATTAGGCTATGTCAATCGGAGAAATAAGAGCTTAAAACTTCAAATGAGTTTGTTTTGTTCTTTTGGACAGGGTTTTGTCTTTGTTTAAATCACTTCTTAATTGTTTTTTTTTTAATGTGCATTTATCTGTAAAATTAGTATTATGGTAAAAGAAAATAAGAAACAGTACGCAGTGTGTTTGTAGAGCGAAACTTGAAAAGGCCAGGGAGTCAGTCAGATAGAGGTATCCTTACAACCGTGATCTATTTGGGGTCATAAATTATTTCATAAAAGGTCTAACCAAAATTATAACTGTTTCTAGTTCAACCTTTCCAAATGATAGGGATAAGAACGGAACCTCGCTAAGATTATGCATTCCCTGCGAGTCGGACTTTTATTTCCTTTAATGACCTTCGACTATTAGAAATATTCAATTACTAGTTAAACAATAAATATAGTTGGTCTATACATTTGAACCGAAAGTATATGTAAGATGATAAAAAGTAGTTGAAGCCTGCCCTGAAGAAGAGCTGGATAGTGATACAAGTGGAAAGCCCCGGAGGAACACGAGAAAGCTTTAACAACCTAACCCCCAGGGTGCGATACGGTAGATTGCTCTCCTATACTCGATGCCACATGCAGCACTTCCAACTATCTCTTACAAAGGCTCTTCCTCTACTCATTTCGAACATCACATCACTTAGCTACTTTTTAGGCCATTTAATTTAATTGGTACTTGAAATATTGAATCCATACACAACACAGGTCTTGGACATGTTACTGAAGTTGTTAGGTCTAGTCTGTTCAGCTGCATTTATGTAAGAAGCAAATGAACCAATACTCTAAATATTTGACCGCTACATTCAATACACGTTCTTTGTGCGGGTCACGTGTAACCTATTTGGCAGTCGTGCTCCCCTCACAAAGATCTTATTCCTCATTTCTCTTCGTCCTTTTACTCATTAGTGAGCTTTCTCCTCATAGAGAAGACATGAATCTAGGAACGAGGGGAACTACAAGAGTAACAAGAAGAAGCCTCTTGGGAATAAGAGAATTAAATTTTATAAGAAAGAATGGCGTCTTCAGTGCATCCTTATCAACCCGCACCAGTGCGGGAGCAGCGTTAAATGGGTTGAGAAGAATGAGGCTTTGCGTGAGTTATGTCACAAAATGCAATTTATTTCACCGTTCTTGTCCTGACTTGAATAACCCGTATTCAAATATCTACTAATAAGTACTACAGGGGTCTCCCGTGGTCTAGTGGCTAGCGCGCTAGATTCATAAGTGGGAGATGGTGGGTTCGATCCCCACCGGAGGAATTTTCTCATCTCAGGGCTCGCTGAGAAAATTCCTGGCTGCACTCTGGATGTAGGCTCCAATGGCTAAGATTTGACGATTTGCCGTAAAAAAAAAATAAATAAAAAAAAAATACTGTACATTCATACCTCTAAATATTTTTAACCGTGGTGTATTCTAAATTTAAAAATACTCAAAAATTTGTCGAATTATAAAAATCAAATACCAATTAAAAAGGCATTTACAAAACATATCACAAAGAACTACGCTTAGCCCCACAAAATGAAAATTCACAATCTTTTGCAATTATGTTACAAAAATAAATTGTACAGGCAAATTAATAGTAATAAGTACTATCTAATGTATGCTCTTAGTTTATTAAATACCTCCTTAATGATTTCCAGGTGCCTGGTTATAAAAATTTGATTCTACACCTCAAGGCAAGGCGGTAAACCCAAACTAAAATTATCCTCTTCCCCCCAGAAATGTTTGTCTAGAGCTGCCTATGACTGTAGAGCCACTTTATTTCTACACATGGTTCGGAGAGCGGTACTACAACTGGCGCGCCATGTCGACAATAGCTTGCCGTAATTCAGCTTAACTATAAGTCGTCTTTAACAGATTCAGTTTCCTCAACTTATGATAAAACTGTTTTCTTCTTATCTTATCTCTTATCTGGAAGGGCCGTCTCTAACATTTGAAATGTGAAACTCGGCATGCCTCTTGTAAATGTAAAGAAAATTTTGTGAAGTAAAAATAAACTAAATCGGTCCATCTAGAATGATATACTCCTTAACCAGATTATTGTTTTTTTCAAACAAGGCGAGATTTATACTTCCTTACAACAGACTAAGTAGTTATCATAACCAGCTCATTAGAAGTAAGTGTTGTAAAAAATCCATTAGAAATAAGAGTTAAGTCCGCAATAAAAAACAAAAAAAAAATATATTAATTCTGCCAGCTGATTTTAAAACAAATGAAAGCTAAACAAATGGCGCTCACTAAACAAGTAACAAATGTTAACCACCTTTCCAAAGAATACGCTTAGTTATGCAACTCTTGCGTAACGGAATTTTCTTCTCTTGCGTGACGGTGTTTTCCCAAGTAGTATATTTGAACTGACCATTGTGTTCCGTTAAAACTGTAAGCTGTGTGATGAAATTCGCATTTCGAATGAAGAGAGAAGGGAAATTGTTACGATTATTGATGAAATCCCTAATCCTTGTATTCAACCAAATTATCTTCTAATCCATGGCCTGAATAAGCCGGCGGATCAAGGGGATCATTTCATTATACTAAATGACCTGATTAAATTGGATGGAAGATTCAAATTTTACATATCATTATTTTACATACCCTGTAAAGAAGCTTATTGTAATGAATATTTTAGGTATACTTGAGTGAAGTAGGAATTTGATAAATTTATCTAAAGCATTAAAACAAAACGTTCTTCATGTAGCAGCTGCATAACTAAAAACATTTCTCAGCAAGGTGTGTTTGTAATAAGGTTTATAACATATACAGGGTGTCCCGTAAATGTCTAGTCATATTGTGAGGGGTGATAGAGGACCCTTAGGGGAACAAAAAATGTTCTATGACGATTTCCCGAATTCTCGCCCATAAGGGAGAAAACGTCGTTTTATTGTTTTTTCGAGACAAACGTACTTTTTAGTAGAATAATCGTCCCGTAACAGGCCACGAGGGCCCTGAGGGCCAGATACTATAGAGGTATCTGATTCATGACCATACGGTACACTAGGGAGATAGTGTGGTCAGTACTATGCTCCGGCCGCCTGATTTTCCCCTTGGCTGCTTCCACTGCTAGAGTCATTAGCACCCAAGGTACCCATTATTTATTTTATTTTATTTTATTTTTTTTTTACGGCGCATCTACATCTAGGTCAGGTACCCATTATTAAATTAATTAAAGGCTGGGTTGGCCTAGGCACGGTCAGGGAGGCCGAATTCAACCCATGAACCACACTAGAAGAAAAACTCTTTTCTACATACATACATACTATAATCAATCTAGTAGGACAAGTCAAAAACTATCCTGTCTTTTGATATAATATTTAAAACAAAAATTAGTAATTCGTAAAGTGAGATTCTGATCATTTTATGATTTACATTTCCTAATATATTTTTAAATAATATGTTTATTTATCCTTGCCTAAGAATGTGTTAGTGTTACTTAATCATATTAAATATATTCTTTTAAATAATAAAAAACACAAAAAATAGTGAAGAATATTGACGGACTGGCAATGTATGAGGAAGTTTTTTGTTTGCTCTTGTCATATTTAAGTTGCCTCTATAAATTTTATGTAGTCATATAGGGAGGTCTAACGTCCTATATGACCACGTTGGGATGGACGAGGACTGGTTTTATTGTTTTTTCATGACCTCTACAAAAACGATATGACCCTCCTATGGTAGATACATTTCGGTCTCTAGGCTCTCCGTATTTTTATTGACTTTAAAAATGCTTCTTCCTTTTTTTTTTTTTTTTTTTTGAGAAAGGCTGTTTTCTCAGGGTGTGTTTATTTTACAAGTATTCAGGGCAGGTTTGTAGAAGTGGGTTATTTGAGTATTCGATATCCATTTGTTTAGAAATTTTTTTTCTCATTTTTTTATGCTTCTCGGCTATAGTGATTATCAATTGTTGTTTTCAATTTTTTTTTAGAAGGAAAAAAACTCGCCAGGCTTTCCCAGAATATCAAGTTTTGTATGATATACGCTTGTATGTGTTAACAAGTAGGATACCAAGGTTTGTAAAACGACGTGGCAATTTAATGCTAATTGTTGTTATGTAGATAGTTAGGGTTCTGAGGAGGCATCAGATGGTGAGGAACGTGTACAGCTATTTTATTTTATTCATTTTATTTATTTTTTTTTATGGCGCATCAACGTCTACGCCATTAGCGCCTACATCCAGGGCGCAGCGAGAAATTTTCCTAACGAGCCATGAGAAAATTCCTGCCACCGGTGGGAATCGAACCCACCACGGGAGACCCTAGCTATTTTAATGAATGGACTATAATGTTAATTTAGAATATTATTAATTTCTGCTTACACACGAGATAAAATCTACAATATTTGGAAATTAAGGTAAAATAAAAAAAGAAATAACAAGAAAAACATCTTTATTACAAGAGTCCTGAAATTCTCGGAAATTTGATCTGAAATTAAAAGTTATTATCAGGTATCAGGGAGCTAAGAGGTAACTGATGCGAAATATACCGTATTTCTCTAAGAATCCTTCTCCAAGAGGATTTCTAGTTAAGTCATTAAGAACAGTAGCTCTACTGAATCTACCAATATTTACATTATAATTAATGTAGTAATATAAACACAATGTAAACATATAGACAAAAATGTAATGTATAAAAAATATAAGATGCACATCGCATATATAACGTAACGCATATTAGCGTAACACCAAAAAAAAAAAAAAAAAAAAAAAAAAAAAAGAATCTACCAGGGTGAGTAGACAGACAGGCATTCAGCAGATCTACTGTTAACCCTGGGATTGACAGCGCGGGGTGCAAAATACCCCACCCTTTGTTCTATGGCGCTTTTCTAAATTTATGTAAATCACAGAGACTTGCCTCCTTCTTCCAAATACTCGGAAGTGCATTATCTGATGTAACCTAATATAAACAATGCCAGTTGCCTGCTAATCGCTGCATGAGAAGGTCGCGAGTTGTGTATGGAGTATTTTTTTATCCCACATTTTAGTTAAAGGATAACTTTTACGCATATCTGATAAATCTTCACGGGTCGACCACAGAAGAGATTTGCTCTTAGATTTGGACTACCAACTGGCGAAAGATCGAATATCAGTTAGTGCCCAACTGAAGAACATACCAAAACCACTGAAGACCACTGATGTGGGAGATGAATCAACAACCCCGTGAGATGTTCATTTCGTGACAGGAAGACGAAAACGCTATTAGTCCGACAGCCAGCAACGTACTTTTCATGAAGTGTTTTATGCATCTTGAAATTTTGCTATAATTTACATCTTGGATATATAAGAAGGTAAATATGAATTTCCTGAACATACTTGAAACACTATGTACTGCGCATAGGGGAAAGGTACAAAAAAATATTTCCCAAAAATAGAGTTTTATTCAGAAGCCAACTATCTTTAATATAAAATTAAGACAATTTTACAATGAATAATAAATACGACAGGCACTTTTAAGGGTTATAACACGTAAAAAAAAAAATAATGGTTTTTATTTTAATATTAAATGAGAGTTTTATTCGCGCTGCCATTAAAACAGCTGTACAAGATCATATGAGCAAGAACCAATGAGGGCACAGAAAACAACCAACACTGCGCGGTCGTCTCAAGCTCTCTTACGGTTACGCGCAGTGTATTCCAGTCTATCATAGGCAACATTTATTTTTATGTTTCCTGATAATTAAACCCCACAAAAGTGTCTGCCCTTTTGCAATTATTTTCAATTATGTTTATTGAAGACGCTCTTTAAATCGCAGCGTGAATAAAGCACTTCATTTAATATTAGAAATAAAAACTAGGTACTTTGTTTTTATTTTTAAATTTACATTTTAACCTCCTTAAAAGTGCCTGCCTTATTTATCATTAATTTTAAAATTGCCTTAATTTGTATTTTTTTTTCATTAATGATAGTTGGCTTCTGAATAAAACACTATTTTTGGGCAATATTGATTTGTACCATTCCCCTATGCGCAGTACCTGGTGTTCCAAGGTATGTCCAGGAAACAAATACTTACCTTCTTATCTACCCAAGAGGTACACTATAGCACAATTTCAGGGTGCATAAAACACTTCATGAAAAGTGCGTTGCCATCTAGAAGGGTGATTTGCCTCGATCACCGATCACCAAAATGTGTTATATATTAACGAGTCTCAATTTGGCAGAACATTGTATTTTCCTAAAGTTCCTATTTTCTATAGCTTCTGATCATTGATCTTAAAAAAATATTTTCCATTTAGTAACTTAATTTATAACTGTTTGAATTTATTTCTTGGATTTGCTGTTCTATAAATAGTTGATGTGTACAAAAGTGTTTTTTAAACCTCATAACGGGGTTAAATATGTTGTCATTACTATTGATATCAATGAAAGTGTCAATCCAAGGTTAAATAAAACTTTATATTCATTATCAGAAACATTTGGCCCCCTCTCAATTTTTTTATATATTCAATTTGTCTTTTAAAAATATGTTGTTAGTTTGGTGAAAGTAGTTCGTTTATATTTTCATTTAATAAACGTGGAATAGCCATCGAAGTGTGTTGACCTCACTTCTGATAATTATTTGAGGAAGATGGTACACACGTGTAAATCACATGGAATACATGTAAATCATATATATATATATATATATATATATATATATATATATATATATATATATATATATATATATATATATATATACATTTATAAGAATTATAATTATAAGAAGATTTAATAAGAATTTATATTTATATCTATTAAGGTGAGACAGTAAGATTTAATAATTAGATAAAGGATAATGAGAAATGGATAATGGATATACAGGGATGGATAAATCAAGATAAAGAGCCAACTGTCCAAGTAGGAACGATCCAATTTCCTACTGTAGCTGATATAGTGTGTGTGAGGGATGTAGTGCATGTAGGGATTCTATTCTATAGACGTATCTGATTCATTATCATATAGCACTCTTGGAAGATTGTGTGGTCAGTACTATGCTCCGGCCGCCTGCTTTTCCCCTACGCAGGTACCCATTAATAAATTAATTAAACGCTAGGGATGGTCAGGGTGATCGAATCGTACCCATGAAAGAAGATAAAAATCTTTAGTGCTTGCTTGGGATTTGAACTAAAAAATTAACAATATATTTAACCCTCCGTCGACCATGTGGGGTCTAGGTGGACCCCACGCACATTATTTCTCCCCCCCCCATATAGGCACCGTATCTCTACCTTCCTGCTCTTTGAGTAGCTTCCTAATCAGTAGTGCTAAGGAGATTGTCAGTGTCAAATCGCTCATAAAGGATAGTTTACCCCTCAAATTGATTATTTTATGTTGAAAAACGGCTTTGGGGTATGGGCATACCCCACGTGGGCTTCCATGATAAGTTTTTTTAGAATATTTACATATATTTTTTTCCCCATTTTCATTAGTTTGCATCATGGTAGCAACTGCTACCAAGATACGACTGAATTCGTTAAATTTTACAATCTGACGGAAGTAGGAGTTGATTGTTTAGTCAGAATGTGTCACAATTACGCAACAAGGAGGTACTATGTCGTTGGCCAATCAGACATTTCTACGGGATGCTTGATATAATGGGAGTTAACAGCTGGGCTTTATACATCTGAGCAGGAAAAAAAATCACTTTGACAAGATTTTTTGAAAAATCTTACATACAGCTTTGCTGTGCCTCATATGAGAAGGAGGCTAGTTAATGTGAGGATTATGAAGTAATGGTTTCTCAAAACAATCTGTTCTTTGTTAACTCAAGTTCTTTCTTTTGTTTATATATAAAAAGGTATTAAACATTTCAGATAATATTATTCCATTTTCCTATGTTATTGTCTTTCTGTTATGCAATTTGAAATCCTACAACCACAATTTTGGAACCTGAGACTCGATATTTGGACGGTATCTTCACAGACACCTACAAATTGATTGAATATTTTTTGGAGGTAGTCTTGTGGACTATTAGCACGTTACTACCAAAAATGTAAGTGGGGTCCTGGTGGCCCCCACGTGGGCGACGGTGTAACTCTCCCCGGAGGGTTAATATATATATATATATATATATATATATATATATATATATATATATATATATATATATACAGTGAAACCTCTTTATAGCGGCCACCATTTGGTCCGTAAAGAATGTCCGTTATTAGGAGGTGTCCTTTATTTGGAGTTTAATGAAATCCACCTTTAAAAAACAGTGCACAACAGCATCCTATTTCTTTTACAGCTGTCATTATCCACAATACCGCGTCCAGTACATAATCCATTTTCGTAATGGCTTCCCGAAGAAATCGTTTTCTGTAATGTGTTTTGAAATTTTTAATAATGCCAAGATCGAGGGGCTGGCAGCAAAATGTCATATTCCCTGGAAAAACTGAATTTTGGCATTTATTAGTTGCATCTGTGTGTGGCATGTCGCGTTGTCCATAAACAAAATTACACGCCGTTTTCGATTTCGCATTCTCTGATCGAAAGTTTTTAGCCATTCACTCATTATAGGCGTTGTGCTTTTTTGTTAGCTTGCCAAGATATTCCTAAAGTATTGACGTTAATGTTCTTAAAACAACGTGGTTTTAATGATTTGCCGATTATTAACAGATGTTCAAAATCGCCTTCGATATCACAACATAACAGTTTAACGATCTTTGCTTTGTTTGTCTATTATTGAATTTGCCCTTTTAGAATCATTGTCTTGTTTGGCAGGGCCCGAAAAAATAAAGCCGTTTCATCAAAATGAAATATATTTTTCAAAGTCATGGCAAATGTAAACCTATTCGTTTTTCCAATCTTGAACTAAATCAAAAGTAACCGATGCACTTTCACCACATATCGCTACTACGCGCCCCCCCCCCCAGGTCTCTAACACTAAGCTTTAAACTATCATACATATTTGAAACTTCTACTTTATTTTTTAGAGTTAGACGCGTTCTTTTCGCAGTTCACGACTAGATACAAACTGAATAAAACCTGTTGAAAAATGGTGTAACAAAACAAGATGGTTCTTGGAACAGTAGGGTACGGTTTACTCTTGACATTTCCTATGAATTGTACTAGCAATGCCCGTCAGGGTGTGCTATTTCTTGAGATTCTGATAATCCAATTGAATATTTTACCCTGCTGTCCGCTATTGGGAGGTCCGATTTTAGGTGTCCGTTGTCCGTTAGTAGAGGGTCCGCTATTGAGAGCTGCTAATGCATTGATTTAAAGGGGTTTTCGTCGGGACCATGGATATTCTGTCCGTTCATAGAGGTGTCCGCTATTTGGAGGTGTCCGTTACAGGAGGATTCACTGTAATTATATGTATATTGGTTTAAGTATATCCCTTATTACGAACTAACCTCCTCTACCCACCCCTAAAAACTGAGCTATATACCATGCAGTAGGTCAGACAAATAAAGTGGGACCCGAACCTCGTATTTAACAGACAAATTGAAACAGTAATATATCAATAATTAAAAAAATATAGTGTAAACTTGACCTAGAACATGAACTTAAATACTCACGCATTAAGGAAATGTCAATTTCTAAGTCCGCCATTCATCGAAATTGGTCTTATTCAAAAGTAGGGAATAGTAAATACAAACAACGTTAACTAACCGACTGAAATATTCAGGGATTAGCATTTCGGCGAAGTTTGAGGTAGTTCTCGCTGATAGTTTTGAATCCAGATGAACTTTGAATCAACAAAAGTCCTTAAACTTAGCCACATCGAGTTTAATCTTCGCTAAAGATCCAATATCTCTCCCAACCATTCAAACTATATTCAACAACACGGACTTTCCTCAGGCTATATATGAAAACAATATTGAAATTATTGTTAGCATATTTTTTTTTATTCACTCTATTGCTCGTCCAATAGCTAACTTAAAATTCGCTATTCTGAATAAATGAAAGTGGAATCGACCAGAGTGTTACTTAAATATTTTTCTAAAATCTCTCAATAATTCTCCGTTTTCACGAAAGAACGATTAATTAAATTGTTTTTTTTTTTTTTAAATATACTATCACTTCTTATAATGATGAATTATATATGATTATTGTTAGAAGAAATATGTATATATATATATATATATATATATATATATATATATATGTATATATATATATATATATATATATATATTAATTAATCTAAAGTGAGGAAATGAACGTTCGAATTTCTCTTATATATATATATATATATATGATAAGTGCATACAAATATAACAATTCTACACTAACTGATATTTTCATCATCATACTTATAAAAAGTTAACAGGACGGGAATTCTAGATTTTGTCAATAATAAAGGGAGAAAATGCAATGAAATTGCATTTTCTAAGGTCTAAATTTTTGATTAATGCCTCAAATTCCTTAAAATATTTAAGTAGCAAGTTCCTTGTAAGGTAATGTCCGTCCAGTAATGTACAGGAAGGTGTATGTAAGGGAGGTGGTCGTATGTCTGTTCAGTTGAATTGTCGCAACTACGTGTGTTATTAGTGGTTAGTTTAAATTTATATAAATAACTTTTAGTCGGTTAATGTACTGAAATGAATTGTGTTGCTTTAAAATTGTAAGAGGTAATTTTTGTCATCTATGTATTTTAGGTGTTGGAACCATATCTTGAAATTTTGCTCAGAAGGAGCCAAAACAAAAATAAATTAAATTAAACAAAACACTAGCATTTTATTAAGGATAAAATTAATAACTTCTTTTTGGACACAAAATGAAAAATGAAAATTGAGCAACGAAAAGGAATAATTGTCTTTGGCTTCTGTGGTTCAAAGTACCTCTATACACAATAACTGGAAAGCACCAAACCTCTTAAGCTTAAATGTAGCTAAGGGAGGTTAAAGAATTTCCAGTTTTACAATATTCAAAATAAAAGTTGGGTCTCACTAGAGTGCTCAAATGCTTGAAATCACCGCCAGAAATTTCACATCACAATACTGATAATCATTAAAATAAATAAATTATTAAAAGATGTTTGTATCTCCAAAACACTAATTGTTTTTTCACTCTATATTCTTTTGTTGTTGAACATGTGTTAATTAGCATATGTGTGAATTGAAACATTTGTTCTGTTACATAGGTATGCATTTGTGTAAATGTAGATGTGTTCGTTTATTGTTCATCTCATTTTCGCATTGGTCTCTAAGTCTTTGTTTTTTTTTTTGTTTTTTTTTTAATAGTCTGCGATGCCCAATGATTGACGACCAAATATTAACTTTATTTTTTAGGCTTTCCAAATGACTCTAGGGATAACAATTGTATGAAAACGCGCTAAAAAGTGTTTCCTGCGTTATGGTTGCGTGGTCTCTCCGGGTCAAACCACTTGATGTTGTTTTCAACCTGTTGACAATTACCTCCCACCATTAATCCCAATATTTGGTGATATTAGTCAAAGCAACAATGATAACCAAAGAATCAATCAAGTTGTGTCCTACAGGACATTTCCGATTTCGATAATGAATTTTATATATCTATTTTCATTTCCGTTCAAATAATATAAATTCTACGCAACAAAAAAATCGATCTGATTGAATAGCAGACACACGAGTGACCAGAACAGCTATCGATCTTCGGGCCTCAGGTGTACCCAATATTCTTAATGCAGCCACAGGGGGCGGTCAAGTCTGGGGGCAGAGAACCCTCGGAAAGTTAGAACCAGAAGGGATGGGGAGTGGAACGTGTTCCGAAACATTAGGGCTTTTGGCTAACAGTTTCAAGGAGGGGGCCATCTTACCGTTAACCTTCAACATTACTTATTCAGCTCCTTCCACGCCCTTTTAGGCTTCCTACAATTTATCTCTCGAGAAATATTAAAGCATTTTGAAAGTTCCAAGGGAATAAAAATTAATGATTAATGTCCACTTGTCTGGGTGAAGAATTTCCTTAATTTATATGACAGCAAGGATGTATACTGCCTTGTTTAGTTTTTTGAGCTACATTCAACATATACACGCAATATACACGAAATAAATTTTCAGGCATATACGTGAAAGGCTGCCCTTCCGATTCTTTGCAAATTTCCATACATTGTCTTTATATGCTGTTACTTTTAAGAAACTATTAATAACTTTGTCTTCAATGAAAATTACCAAATACCGCTGAAACAACACTTACTGTTTTTTGTCTTTATCTGCTTTGGACATTCCGAAATTTACTCCTGTATTTTGTAGAAAATATGATATGCTATGAAATTATTATCTTCAACCTTAAACCGTTTAAGAGTATTCATATTGTATAGTAACTAAAACTTCTTCAATATAGTATTTTTCAGACGGAAGGTCAACGAACCAGAATTAACAAAGTCAATATACTTTTTTTTGCTCTAGATGATTCAGACATTAGGTGCCTCTTCAGGAGCTAAAAAACACACTAAACTAAATAATACAGCCTAATTATATTAAGGAGAACTTTCCCGTACAATGGTCACGTCCAAACTGTGGTTACTACTACGTATAGTGTCAATCAGCTGCGTAAAATCAATAGATTCCAAAAAATCAATCATACTGAAAAAAGATTAGTCCATTATAATCAAATAAATTATTTAGATTTTGTCACTGGATAAAAATTAAATAACTTTTTTAGCAAATTAAAAAAATTGCTATTTAAATATTCGATATCCTTTTTTTTTTTTTTTATATTATGAACGTTTTCTTATTTTTTTTCGCTTCGTCAAGTTTCATTCCTTTTTTACAATTTATACACTTGCGAAGGTGAATTCGTGCTTATATTTTATGGAATGCATAGAGTAGTTTTACTCTCCTGATCATCAAAATTGTTGATTTATCAGTGTTTTTTTTGTAGATAAGGAGTACTGCTTTTATACTCCGTTAAAAGGTTATCTGTAGTACTGTACTACGAGGCTCTCTTTTCAAAACGGATATTTACCATAATTTGTAAGTGTACGACATCAGTCCTAAGTAAGTTAAAGTCAACTCTGAAGGCTTATTACCATTTTTCGTCCTCAGTCCTTGCTTCTCTAATATTCACATACCGTGGTACATACGACATTGTATGTTTGGCACTTGAAGACTCAATATAGTTTTCTATTTGCAAAAAAATTAATGAGTCTGTGTTATTGTTTGTAAATAACCTTTTATATTACTACTTTTCCCAAAATGAAATTTATTTTCTTCATTTATAACTATTATGATATAATATTTTGCTTAAAATGATGCATTTCCATATAAAAAACTAAAATAGCTTGTCTCAACATGAATAATACTTTCCTTGTTCAGTTGATTTTATTGAGTACATTTTTAGTTTTGTGTGCATTGGGTCATTCTTTGATCCACCAAACGTGAAATGATGACTATGTAATTCCTCGTAAACGTGTAACTTCATTGCTTCGCAACAACCTCCCTTTGACGTACTTAACAGCTCAACACGGAGCTAAACCTAATCAGACGTGACTTGTGAAGGGCGTAAACCTACAATTACTACAAGTGGGAGACTTGTCATTTGACCTTTGTGAGCTCGGGAAATAGAGGGCCATTTCCGAGAACAATACGCCAATTCGTGGAATTAATGGCAGAATTTACTGGTTCCTGTCAAGTGGAGTAGGTCAAATGGCGGGTCCAGACCTGTCATTGACAGTCAGCAGGTATGGTCATATTCCACTCAATGATAGCTCCTCTGGATGTATTCACCACCAGACTTATTGTCTGACAGTCCTCTATGCTACTCTAAATACTCATAATTATACTATAAACGATAATTCGTGGTCATAACTCATTATTTGTCCAATACCTTTATTAAAATTTAATATTGGTCCCTGATTACATAAGAACTGATAAGTGACACTTCGAATCGAAGAGGTTGCTGCAAAAAAAAAAAAAAAAAAAAATTAGTTTATATAATAACAATCTTTTTGCTTACTTTCAATGATGATGTTTAGAATATACGATACAGGCGACGGAGTAGGTGGATAATTCTTGGAGGTACTTCTTTCTTGCTTCAAAAATAAAATATGAAGTATCGAGGATTAAGTTACGGAAAAAAGCTGCAAAAATAAATAACATGAAAAAACTATTATGTGTTTTTACTCGACAAAAAATGAAAATAAAATACATTCTTTCGACCAAAGCTCGAAATAACGATTGGAGCTGATCCTTAAGCATCAGTATTATTTTTATACACAAGGTAATGTTTATCACTCCCAACAGTCGTAGAATAATGTTACTCCAAAAATATGAAATATTTACTATCGAGGATTAAATTACGGAAAATGTTGTAAAAATAAATATCACGTAATATTATGATGTCATTTTGCCAGGCAAAAAATGAAAATAACGTACATTTTCTCACGCAAAGGTGGAAATAACAATTGGACCAAACAAAATAGATTTTTAAGACAAGATAAAGGTTATAACTCTAAACAGCCATGGGATAAAGTTACCTCATTTTCGGCAAACCCTTTAATTAGAAAAATAATTAATAAATGTCGCCAAAAGTGCTCATTTTTTCGTTACTTACAAATGAGGAGTCTAAGTAGCAATATTTTACAAGCACCTTGTTATTCATGTAAATGGATCCACAAGTTTAACTCGTAATTTAAAACAAAACAAAAATATGGAAAGATGAAAAAAAAAAGATGAAAGTAACAAAACTACCGCGTTCAACAAATATTAGATATATGACTTTTTTGATTCTTTAAAGTATGTTCATTAAGGTAAATAATTATAGAATGTAAATTTCTAACTATCGAATCACAGAATATAACTTTCACTCATACTCTAACAGCTTAATTTATTTTACAAAAGATATCTTTCTCTTTACATACCCACTATGTACACCGAGATTATTTTCAATGGACTAAACATTTCTTCCGGTGTGGCGAATTTCGATGGCGGTATTTCAAAGTTGCCATGTGTGAAGTAGAAATACAAGGTTATTATAAAATTGTTTCGAAAAAACAAAACTATTAGCATTACGGTTACATGTCTGAGGTGGGATTTCTGAGAAATATTACGCGAAAAAAAGCAACCGCTGGAGACGAAAGCTATAGTGGATAACAACAAAGGTACTCCATATTTCAGTAAAAATATATTTTTATAAGAAAATGAGATGTTATTTCCAACTTTTTGGCCTCCAATTCAAGCATTATTCGGATATTAAATGAGAGAAATAACTTATCCTTATAGAAGAACATCATTGAATGATCAGTTCATTCTTTCCTCGTAGCCCTGATGAAGTCTTGAAACCCTTGCCGAAACTTTGACAATAAAACCCCTTTTCTATCTAAACAATTAATTTCATTAATTATCATGTTGTAACCAAGACAATACCCACATTGATACTACCTAAATTTGCTAATGGTATTCGGAACATTTTATTAATGAAATATAGTGGACACCCAATCTACAAATTCCTCCGAGTGTGGTCTAATGGAAGGCACATCGTTGCCGTTTACAGAGCTATTAATTACACTGACAAGAGAAATATTGAAAGAAAATGCTTTCTTAAAAAATTTTTTTGTTTTTATTGAGTAATTTTTGCTATATAGCTCGATGGAATACAAACCAAACTTCACTTGTTTAGTTTTATCTTGAATAATGTAGCACGTAGGCACTTACTTTCTTTGTATCTTTATTCAAGAAGGCACGTTAATTTCCATGTAAAATGGTAATGGCTGTAAAGGATAAAGGAGCCTTATCTCTAATCTTCAATTAAGGATTTGCCCTGGGTCGGGTATCCCTGGGCTCCACCCACCCTTGGGTTATTAGGGGCTAGAAACCCGCGCCAAAATGCTCTTTCTCGCCATTTCAAAGATTTTATACAGGAGACGGACATTTAGCCACAAACACTATCACCTCATTTGCGCAACTTAGACATATAATTTAATGAACATTTACATATTCTAGTTTGATTGGGATTATTTGTTAAGTACTGTATGGCACATTATTCTCTTGGAGGTTAGGTCAACAAGGATGAGAGAATAGGTTTCATGGCCAAGATGTAGCGTCTGTTTCATTCAAATGAAACGTGACTTCAACTTTCCAGGCTATTTTGTTGAAAAAACTTTACCTTACTTAGTTTTGACCCAAACAAACTGACAAAATGTTTTGGAGTCAAAGTTTTCGCATTAACAATTGACTTTCTTCTACTCCGCACTGTTTAAAGAGCGATGAATTAAATATTTTCAAGACGTGAATGTATTTATAATACTCACATTTCGTCCTATATTCTTGATTATTATTATACAATACCAAAGTACATCACTTGACAAGTGTAGGTAGCAAGATAAAATTGAATGAAAAATTTATTATGTAACTTGAGGAAACAATGTGTAGTAGGAGCCTAAATGTCGTCTACCAAGTTTTATTGTTATGTAGGATTAATACATATGTTTTCGGGGGAAAAAAAAAGAAATTTTGACAGTACAATAGGCCCTTTGGAGGTGTCGCTATTGCCACAGCCTCAACTTCACAGTCCCACATTTTTTTGGGGGATATGAAAACAAATTACTTGCAAAAATCATTCAATTAAATTTTCTCAAACTGTTTTTGGTTTTGAGCCTTATAAAATAAAACCTGTTAAGAGCAGGCCTTACTTTTAATTTCCAATTCCTCAATTGAATTTCATCCTGTTCCTTATTTTTATTTTTTCTCCGATTTTTACGATTATAAACGTCTTATATTGTATTAATTTAAATACCGATGTGCATTAAATCATTATCATGGTCAATATTTAGGTTTTAGCGCGGTTCCTCCCTCCCCTATAGGGAGGAACCCCGCTTATAAGGTTGATACAATGAAACAATCCGGAAGTGCCGACAAGAAAATTTCGCGTTTCAGAACCCCTAGAGACCGAAAATAACGGTGGTTCAAATTTGTATATATATATGTATATATATATATATATATATATATATATATATATATATATATATATATATATATATATATATATATATATATATATATATATATATATTTGTCTGTTCGCTCATTTCTGGCTTCCCTGATGGTCCGATTTTGATGAAATTTGGTACAAAAATCTGTCGTCCAATTTGAAAGGTCAAGTTCGTTGACCAGCAAAATCCGCCCACTGGAAGATGGCGTTTGGGGCGAAATTCGCGCAAAAAAAATCGTAACGCTTACGTTTTTGAGTTCATAAGCTTGTAAGTACTCGTTTTATAGGCTTCTTGGGCTAGGAAAACGAATAAAACCATTTTCAAGGCGATAGCTTTAACCGTTTTCGAGAAAACTGAAAAAATAATTTTTGAATGCCGTTTTTGGTTTGGGTACTTAGAATCATGGGATTCAGTTGAAACATTTACTGCATCTTCTACTTTCATTAAAACTAATATGTTGAAATTTTGGTTGCGTTTGGAGTTAAGGAAGGGTTAGAATAAAATATCTTATTAACAGACATAAAAAAGTTTTGGTAACTTTGTATACTTTCCCTAATATCTCGAAAAAGGTTAAGAATCTTGGGAAACGGAAGAATACCATTGGAACGCTTACTAAATGCTCTACAAAAAAGGTTCTAATGAAAGTTTTGATTAGGCGATGTCAATCGGAGAAATAAGTGCTTAAAACTTTAAAGTAATTGATTTCGCTTATTCGAACTGTTCTTTTTGTCTTTGATTTTGATACTTAAAATTATGGGATTCAGTTGAAACATTTTCTGCATGTTTGAATTTAATCAACACTAATATGTTAAAATTTCGGTTACGTTTGGAGCTAAGGAAGGATTAGAATAAAATATTTTATTAACAGACATGAAATGTTTTGGGAACTTCGTATACATTCCCTGATATCTCGAAGACGGTTAGGAATATTGGTAAACGGAGGGTTACCATGCGAAAGCTTACTAAATGTTCTACAAAAAAGATTCTGAAACAATTTTTGATTAGGCTATGTCAATCGGAGAAATAAGTTCTTAAACTTTGAAGTAATTGATTTCGTTTATTCGAACGGTTCTTCTTTTTATTCCTTGTTGTTTTTTCATTGGTTATAGTAGGATAATGTATTTGACAATAAAACAGATTAATTAAAATAAGAAAAGCAATTCATTGTTAAACATATATCAGGCTGTACCGTATGAAATGTCAGTTTTGGATTTGTCGATTTCCTTCAAATGTCTTGAAACTGTCGAGGCTCCTATTCCGAGTTCTTTGGCATATTCCCTAGTGTTTTTAATTGCTTATAGTAGTCAAATGTATTTGTCAATAAAACAGGATACGTATAATTAGAATCAATATTTTGTTTGTTAGAATTCGAAGATGCCGTATGAATATCTAGATTACAGTACTGGTGTTGATTTCGTTCTTTAGAATTATTCTTGGTATTCCCTATTTTCATTTGTTACCCATAGTTTTTTATTGTTAGTTTTTTCTTATTGATTATAGAATATAAATCTATTTGGCTATAAAACAGGTTACGTAAAATTAGTGACAATATTTCGGAGATTTCTGAGCGAAATACTTTTAAGATTTTCTACCACCACGAACGGCTTTTTTCCTCTATTTTTATCCACTAGAGAGGCTTTATTTTGCATATTATTCTATATAAGTTTTATTTAGCAGGGGATTCTGATGAAATGTCGTGTTTTTGCTGTGGATTTTAAATACGATGTATCTAAGATTGGATAACATTAGCGAGTCAACATAGTTAAGAACCGACGACGGAGGATTACTTCTTGCTATGATTTAGTCTACATATGTATATTAAGTCCTAAATCCAAAAAATAAACTTCACAACGGTTAGATACTATGAGCGAATATGGCGGTTCAATGCCCGTAGAAGCAGAAGGTCCGCAGGAAATTTACCTGCTAAGAGTTAATCCTCAAGAGCTGTAAATATACCCCAGGTATCTGCCGACACAAATCAAAGCCTAGGCGGAGAGCACCCCAAAAACTCAGATCCAAACATAAGGTTATATACTAAATATTCATAAAGACTACTTAGTTGTAAACCGATTCATCAATTAGCAATCAATAGTTTTCAACAAATGTTATATACTAAATATTGATAAAAAGTATTTAATTAGAAAAAAAAAAATATTCCACAAGACTTGTTTTTGGTCCATTTGTGTCTACTCCATAGACTTAATTAGATATATTATTCTATTTTAGTTGGGCAACTAAACTTTGTTTTATTTTGTTAAATAAAGTTTTTTTTCTTGACTTGTTATTCGTCAAGACTATTATTTGTCCTTGTGTATTAACTAGGTAGGTTTTATTCGGCATATTATTCTATATAGGCTATATTAGGCAGGGTATTCTTCTCAATCTTGTGTACTTCTTCTTGATCCTTCTGTACATGGGCGTATATAAAAACAATTTCGGGGGGGGGCTGAGACCATTTCCAGGGTATGGAATACTAAATATTTAGAGCTTGGAATAGTTTTAGGCAACTAAAACGCTATTACACGTAAAATAAAATATGTTTTATGAACTAAGTGATCTTATTTAATTTAATTTTAAGGGTTTTACGAGAAGTTTTTATCATCAATTCAAAATTTCGGGAGGGGCTGCAGCCCCGTCAGCCCCCCCCCCCCCCCTCATATACGCCCATGCTTCTGTATCCACTAGAAAGGCTTTATTAGGCATATTTTGTATTGATTTATAGACCTTTGCTTTAGAATGAGAGCCAGATTCTGTAATTTCCGCTTCTGTGTAAAAGTTAGCTACTGTCGGTGTCCCTGACGCCTTAATATCACTTTTATTCGAGATGTTCGAGAGGATTTTGAGAATTTTCACGAGATATATAAAAAAAATAAGTTTATTTCTTTTCTAAGCTTATCAAATGGCACTAGGGACATGAACGGAACAGCGCTAAGATGCTGTAGTTCCTGCGAGTCGGACTTTTTTTTCTTTCGGGTCATTATGAACCGAGGTGACGTGTTATTTTTTGACAGGTGACGGCTCAAGGGTTAAATATGTTGTGTCAATTCCGAATTTTCTAAAACCATTTGGGATAGGACCGGAATTACGCTATGCGAATAGGTTTCTTTTTGTGCAAGATGTATTCTAATTGAGAACTTCGATTTTTAACCGCAAGATCATAGATTATCTATTATATTATTATAATTAGGGTTGATTTGTGTTATTTATCTTTTAATTTTTCCACGATTCTGTTACCTTGATATTATATTTAGACGTCGTTAATTGTATTAAAATAATATAATATAAATATATTATATCCTAGAAATATTATATCCTTCAGTAGATGTTATAATACACCTTCCTGCTCATATTTATTCATGAACCATAAACAGGATAACATTAAATGATGTAATTAGATTCGAAAGATACTTTAATGTTGCATTAAAAAAGTGCTATAAGGATAAATCAAGTTAAAAATAATATTTGAAAAGGTCCTGTGAAATATTTTTTACAGGCATAAAAAAAGAGTAACATTTTAAAAACACACACATTAAAGCTTTTAACCTATAAGGCCTTATTTTGAAAGCAGTCTGAGTATAATATTACTTTTTAAATATCAAATTTTGTAAGAAGAATTTGGGCTGTTATTCATTAAGGAAAAACGTATAAAAAGGAAGCCTTTAGAAATAAATTTCGTTGAAATATTAAAGTGAGAAAGGAAGGACACAACCTCATAAGGACATGAATTATGAATCGCTTAGCCTGCGAGCTTACGGCTTATCTTTTTTTACCAGTCGTGCACTTAATTTACTGCTAGCCACTACTTAGTGAGGATTAGTGTTGAGAAATTTTCATGTTTATTGAACAAGAATTATTTCAATGTATTGATTTAATAATGTAAAAGTAGAAAGTACATGCAATCTCTATTTAGGAAAATTTACCACTTGATTGGCCATAGAGATGGCCAAATCAAATCAAATATAATAATACACAAATACAAAAAAAAATATGAATATTCACCTAAAACCGGTCTTATCGTAATGAATCCCATGATTCCAAGTATTCAAACCGAAAACTTTAGTCAACAACTAATTTTTCGAATTTTCTTGAAAACAGACATCGCCTTAAAAATGGTCTTGTTCGTTTTCCTTCCCGAATGAACCGATAAAACGTGTACTTAAAAGCATATGATGTAAGCGTAACGATTTTTTCCGCGCAAATTTGGCCCCAAAAACCATGTTCTGGTGGACGGATTCTGCTGTTTAACGAACTTTACCTTTCAAATTAGACGAGAGATTTATGTACCAAATTTAATTTAAATCGGAGGATTTTTGTGGCTGTGAGCGGACGAACAGACAAATATATATGTGTTTATTATGATATAGTCTGGTTGTCCTTTTGAATGAGTTATCTTTTCTGTTAATGTTGCCCCTTTTTTATGCTTGATATACTCTGTAAATCCTTATAAACACGTATATGTATTTATATATATATGTATATATATATATATATATATATATATATATATATTTAAATATAGATATTTATACATACATGTATACATACAATTTTAATCAGTATTTGCCATATAAGTACATAACAATTTACAGCCCAAATTTTGGGGCGAAACGTCGGCAAAAATGTAATTCATCTACTATATATTTGTCAAATACCACTCACTCACTCACTGACCTATCATCCCCCAGCCCAAACCACTCGACAGAAAATTTTGAAATTTTGTATGGACACTCCCTATATAACGTAGGCACTCACTAAGAAAGGATTTTTTGATATTCAAATTTTTAAGTATTTTTAGAAGGGTTTAAAGTTTTAGTTGGTTAGAGCAGCCAAGCCTAGGCAGCATGCGTTGCTAGGACGATAAAGAACAGCTGTTACCGTACATTATCAATTTCGAGGTATTATTTTTTTTTTTTTTTTTTTTTTTTTATCGTTCTGAAGGGTGTATTCAACCGCGGGAGGTCATGGGCACCCAACGAAAGGAAGGAACCTCTTAAATAAATCTTAAATACATTTTTTAATTTTATTATACAGAAAATGAATAATTGAATTAAAGAAGAAAAAGGAAAAAAATTAAACAAAACAAAAAAAAAATCTATAAGCCTCCAGTCCACAACACGCGGAAAGGGCACCGTCCGAGCCCAGAACCACCGCGACACCGCTGCACTGCTCTCCTTGCAAAAATGCTTTAACAGGGGAAACTTAATCATGCAAGGCTCTACTGGGAGTTGTGCTCGCCCCCTCCCCTGGGAGGGCGTCCACAATCTCCAGAGCCCGGGACTGTTACAGTCCAGAGAGTACAGCGATGTCACGGCAGGACCGAACCCAGCGGAACCCAGGCCACGGATAGGGAGAGAAGCTGCACCTCACCAAATAAACCTTGTAAATATTGCTGTTTCGCATTTACAACAGTAAATTATTTATGAAAGTTAGTATTTTTGCTGGAGTCAATTGAGTATTCTATATATAATTTCTTTACTTGTTGTTTAGAAAAAATAAATAAATAAATAATTAGAATATGAAAATAAATAAAGGTGAGGTGAGAAGAACGATCCGAAGTAGAGGAGCAGAGGACAGCCCGAGGACCCAGCACTAGCTCTCTCTTGGAGTCTATGATGAGACTCTTACAGGCATGAGTCGTGGGATGTGCTGGGTTTACATAGCATGGCTTCTTTAGTACCCACCACATCCCACCATGGCTGGGACCGTTCTGGTCTAGAGGCCGATGCAAGGCCCCCGGACGCCACCACATCTCCACCCCGAATCGCTCCTCATTCAAACTAATTTTATATTGAAATCCAAATTACTAAAGCTAAAATTTATCGAATAAACCTCTTGATTTTAAGAATTTTATCAATTTTGTTAAATTTGTTGAATCATCGCCTATAATTTCATCAATTGTTGTCCCTAGTTGATATAATTGTCTTTCCATGACGTATGATTGGCAGTCTAGAAGAATATGCTTGACTGTTATGATTGTGCCACAAACTTCACAAATCGGCGGATCTTCCCTTGACATTAGATATGAGTGAGTAACTTTCGTGTGGCCTATACGAAGACGGGTTATAACAATTTCCTCCCTTCTCGTCCGGCACACCGATGACCTCCACGATTGGACACTAGATTTAAGTTGCCTCAATTTATTATCAGTGATTAAAAACCATTTCTTTTCCCATGGTTCACGTGTATTTCGTTTTATGGATAAGGCAAAATCATTGGATGTGATAGTTGGAACACGAGTCCCTTCTCTAATGGCTCTTTTCGCTAAACAATCAACTTCCTCATTTTCCTTTATACCACAGTGGCTGGGAATCCAGCAGAATGTGACTTTGCAGTTATTTTTACTGAGAGATGCTAAAGAAGTAAATATATCTATAATTACCGGGTGCCTGGAATAGGAATTTTTTAATTCTAGAAGAGCCGAAAGTGAATCGGAAAAAATTGTTAATTGAGATTTTTGAGGGATAATGCTATTGAGAGCTTTGGATATGGCAACTAATTCTGCGGTGAAGATGGATGCTTCAGGACGTAAAGAAAACATGCATGAACCACTGTCGGACAAAAATGCTGCACCAACACCATCATCGCTTTTAGAACCGTCGGTAAAAACTACAGAAGAGGATGGCATTTCGCTACGGATCTTATTATATACTTGTAAGAAGATTTGTGGAATCGTTTGCTTCTTAATGTACTTAGTTAGAGAAAGATTCATTGTAACAGGAGGCAGAGTCCAGGGTGCATCATTATAAGGTCTTTCCTGTAGGATTGGTGGGTTTTCTAAGAGATTTAGGGTTTGAAGGAGATCCTGAATTCTGATAGTGAAAGGTTTTCTTCTATTTCTGTAGTTATGTATATTATTGAGGTTCGAAAAACATTCATTAAGCGGGTGGGAAGGATTGGCTTTTATAGATATATAATAATTAAGAGAAAGCTGGTTTCTACGTGTTTCAAGGGGATGTTCTCCAGATTCCGCGTAGAGACTAAGTACAGGGCTGGAACGGAAAGCTCCGGTAGCAATTCTAATGCCAGAATTGTGAATTGTGTCTAACATTTGTAGAGTTTTCGGAGAGGCAGAGCCATAGGCCATGCATCCATAGTCTAACTTGGATCTGATAAGGCTTCGATAAAGCATGAGCATACTTGTGCGGTCACCACCCCAAGAGGTATTTGCTAACATTTTAAGTATGTTTAATGACTGAAAACATTTATTTTTTAAAGTTTTTAGATGGGTGCACCAATTTAGATTACGGTCAAAGATGAGACCCAAAAATTCAGTATTTTGATTAGACTTAATGTAAATGTTATTTAAGTAGAGTGAAGGTGGATTGTCGACTTTACGAGGGGCAAACAAGACGGATACGGTCTTTGTAGAGCAGATCTCAAACCCATGCTCATTGAACCATTTATTTATTGCATTTAAAGCAGACTGCATTTTATTCTGAAGATTTTCTGTGCTTCGATCAGATGAATATAAAATGAGATCATCAGCATAGAGCATACCTTCTACCGGAGGTTCTATGATCTGTAGGACATGATTGATAGCGACGGAGAAGAGAAGAGGACTCATGACGCTTCCCTGCGGTACACCGTTTGCCTGAATAAATTCTTCAGACAGTACTGTTCCGTTTCGAATTTGATATGATCGGTTTCTTAAAAAATTCTGGATAAATATTAGAATATAACCACTTATTCCGATTTCGTTCAAACAATCTAAAATATATCTTCTCCAAACGGTGTCAAACGCATTTTTAATGTCCACAAAAACAGCTAGTAGTTTTCTCTTTTTCCTAAAAGCTTCTCTAATTTCTACCTCAAGCTTCACCAAGTTGTCCCGCGTGCTTCTACCTCGTCGAAAACCACTCTGCCACTTAGCCTGCAAACCTTTACTTTCCAAATACCAGTGCAGGCGATTGAATATTATTTTTTCAAATAGTTTGCACAGGGAACTCGTTAATTAAATTACTCTGTAACTCGATGCAAGGAAAGGGGGTTGGTTCTTTTTGGGGATCGGAATCGAAATTGATTTGGTCCATAGCTCGGGAATTATACCGGTCTGAAAAATTTTATTAAAATATTTTAATATAATGATTTTATTTTCCAGTGTTAGATGTTTTATCATTCCAATGCAAATATTATCCTGACCGGGAGAGGAATCTTTGCGAGTTTTTAGTGCTTCTTCAAGTTCTATGTACGAAATGGGGAGATTTAAAGGGTCAAGAGGATCTTTGTGTATATATATTGGTTGTGATTCTTTTGCTTGCTTGATCTGAAGGAACTGTGGACTGTAATTTGAATCAGAGGAAATGGTTTCATAAAATCGGCCGAGATGGTTGGCTATTTGGAGAGGATCTGTTAGAATTTCGGTTGGTGTTTTTATATGATTGAGAGGATGTTTGCTACTTTTGTAACGGCCTATTATTTTTCTGACTGTATTCCAAATTTCTGTGGGGGGCGTGTGTATATTAATATTCGAGACGAAATCTCTCCAGCAATCTCTCTTTCGTGTCCTAATTATAAATCTTGCTTGTTTTCTGCTGTTAATGTATTGTTCTAAATGCATAGAACACGGATGTTTCTTAAATTTTCTAAGACATTTTTTCCTTTTCTTAACAGCAGATGCACAATCTTCGTTCCACCATGGAACTAGGTCTCTACTACTATGAGGTTTTGTTTTTGGAATGGCCATCTCAGCTGAGGATAATATTACGCTATTAATTTCGTTTGTTAAAGTGTTTATACAGCCGCTATTCATATTTAAACGAGTAAGATCGGTATTGGCTTTATATTTGTCCCAATCGGCTTCATTCAACTTCCAGCGGGGTAAACGCAACTGGGGAGAGGAATGTCTTCCCAGAAAATTGATTAGAATTGGAAAATGGTCCGACCCATAAAGGTCGTCCATGGTGGACCAAGTCATCTAAGAAGAAGGACAGGGCTAACTAACGAAAGGTCGATGGAAGATAGAGTTCCTGTAGAGCTGCAAAGATGGGTCGGCGAAGAGTCATTCAAGACACCTAATTGAGATGAGTTAATAAAAGACTCAACAATACGCCCTCTGGTATCTGTTGTATCTGAAAACCAAACACCACTATGACTGTTAAAGTCCCCAAGTAAGAAAAGTGGAGATGGAAGTTGAGCAACAAGATCTGTTAATTGGTTCTCATTAAAAGGTTGTCCTGGAGGTAAATAAATGGAGCATAATGTGAATGACTGGTGAGATTATATCCGTACAGCCACAACTTGCAAATCCGACACTAATGGAACCTCAGTGCAAGGAATATCATGACTGACTAACACACTAACACCACCACTAGCAATAAGTCCATGACAATAATCTTTTCGGAAGTGACTAAACCCACTAAGATTGAAATTGCTATCTTCCTTCAGATGCGTCTCCTGCAGACAAATTACACAGGTCTACAACCAAAAATTTGATTTGATGATTTTGGCTAATCTCTGTGTTTCTCGGTGTGCTGAGGCCGAGAATGAAGTCCGTTTTTCTCTATCACGTACAGATTTTTTTCAAATCCATAGAACATAATATACCTGCTATACACATAAATTTGGTAAGAAGTAGGTTTTTTTTTCCCCCAAACGATTTCTCTTTTTATAAACAGACATCTTTCACTAGGTGGTGAAGGCAATGACACCCTCAGTAGATGTTGTAGGCCTGAGGGTGTCTAGGCACGACCTGTTCAGACAGGAACGTACTTGTTTGGTCTCAGATGTCACCGTCTGAAGCTAAACGAGATTGAACCTGTTGTATCAGGAACTTGGAGCTATATTTCTGTTCATTCTCTCAGTTCAGTAGTATCAACTGAAGTGAACACATTCACTGAGGTCTCTTAGTTGTGTCAAAGTGATTAAGAACGTATTTTAAGGTTTGAAAGTGCATTTTGACAAAATGTCTCATCGTCGTTGTGTTACCAGTCCAGACTACTTCTGTTTTATCTGTGGTGAGTACACAGTTAAGAAATACCAACGAAATATAACAGGTTTTGTCAAAAATGTATATTATGCATATTTTGGCTTGAGAATAGGAGATCAAGATAAAGTGTGGGCTCCTCACAAAGTATGCCATAGCTGCGTAGAAAAACTTCGCTTATGGTACAAAGGAGAGTTAAAATCTTTCGGATTTGCTATCCCAATGATGTGGAGGGAGCAAAAAAACCACGTTAATGACTGTTACTTTTGTAATTGTCATGTTCAAGGCTATAATTCCAAAAATCATAAGCTCATTAACTACCCTAATGTGGAATCTGCTAGTCGTCCGGTACCACACGGTCCTGGATTGACAGTTCCTCAGCCCCCTCGTGACTTGGGCAGTATAGATAGGGAAGCTAATAGAGAAGACTGTATGTCGGAGAGCGATGAAGTACACAATGAGTTCAAAGCAAGCAGTTCAGATGAACCTCAGCTTATTTCTCAACAGGAGTTGAACGACTTAGTGAGAGATCTTGGACTTCCAAAAGATGCAGCTCAGTTACTTGGCTCCCGTCTTAAAAACAAAAATTTATTACAGCCAGGCACTTCTTTTTCATGGTATCGACACCGTGAAGCAGTTTTTGTTCCTTACTTTGCTCTGGATGAGAATCTTATTTATTGCAAAGACATTCTTGGTCTGATGGGTCAATTTGGTATACAATATGACCCGATTCATTGGCGTCTATTCATAGCCTCATCAAAGCGAAGTCTAAAGGCTGTTTTGTTGCACAATGGCAATACTTATGCTTCAGTTCCAGTTGGCCATTCGGTACATTTAAAAGAAACATACGAAAATTTGTCATTAGTTCTCGAACGAATTCATTATAATGAGCATAACTGGTTGATATGTGGAGACTTGAAAGTACTTACTATGCTCTTAGGTCAGCAATCAGGGTACACCAAGTTCCCTTGTTTTTTATGTTTATGGGATAGCCGAGACAGAAATTCCCATTGGAACAACAAAGACTGGCCATCACGAGGAGCTCTGTCGCCAGGCCAAAAAAATGTAATTAGGAGAAGTTTGGTTCCTTCTGACAAAATCCTGCTACCTCCTCTACACATAAAGCTAGGGCTGATAAAACAATTCGTAAAGTCTCTCAATAAAGAAGGTGAATGTTTTAAGTACTTATGCTCCAAGTTCCCACGATTAAGTGATGCAAAGCTAAAAGAGGGGATCTTTGTAGGCCCAGATATTCGGAAACTTTTCACAGATCCACATTTCACTCAGACCATGAATGAGAAGGAGAAGGAAGCTTGGAATTCTATTAAAGATGTTGTTGAGAAGTTCCTTGGTAACATGAAGGATCCCAACTACAGAAGTATCGTGGAACGCATGTTGAAGGCATTTCAATTACATGGTTGCAACATGAGTTTGAAGGTTCACTTCTTACCTTCGCATGTGGACTATTTTCCGGAAAACTTAGGGGAAGTAAGTGAAGAACAAGGGGAAAGGTTCCATCAGGACATCCAGGAAATGGAACGTAGGTATCAGGGCAAATGGAACGTAAACATGATGGCTGACTATTGTTGGATGCTGCAGCGTGAATCATCTGAAGAGTCCTACAGCCGGAAACGAACACGGAGAAATTTTCAAGAGAAAAAAATACGTTTTCATAAAAATAATAACTAAATATGCCACTGTTAATTCTGAAGCTGTTATTTCTACACATTTATGTATTTTGTACAGTAAACAACATTGAAATAACTAAAAGATCATGGAAATAAATGAAAACTCTTATTCCCAATTCTGTTTTCTTTTAATGGTAGTACCTCTGCCTTTACTTGAGATTGAACAATTTCCTTACGTGATAGAGAGGGACTGACCTCATGTTCGGCTTCAGCACGCCAAGGAGCATAGAGATTGACCAAAATCATCAAATCAAATTTCAGAAAGATTATTTTTGTAGACCTGTGTTATCGGACAACATTTTTCCTTTAATATTGATAATAGATCTGCTTTATGATAATTTAAACCATTAATGTTCCATTGCAGAATGGTCATGGAGTGTGCTTGGAAGAGTTTAATATAAATGTATTATCTGAAAATCGCGGAAAAATGTGAAAATCAATATTTATACGCGATTTATCTAAAATAGCAAAGCTTTGGAGATTTAAAATTTTTATGATGCTAGCAATATTGAAGTAATTATTTCGAATTATGTTCATTAATAAATTTATATAGGAAATTATTTCAAGTACATTTTTATAAACAAAATATGTTAACTCTAATATGACTATTGTATTATGTGCTTGTAAAAATAAATTGTTGGGAAAGAGTTCTAGAGACGAAATAGTAGTAAGTATTTGGGAGTACATATTTAGCATTATTGTGTAAGGAAAAGGAAAAACACATTGAACTGATGTTGGAGATTGAGAAGACATAACCATGTGTTTTTGTTTAATAAATAAATAAATAATTATTATAATGGCGATGTTCATTTTTTTTGTTGTTTTGTTTTTGTATGTATTACGAATTTTGGGATTCGAATCCCCGTCATCCTCACGAGAGGATGTTGGAGAGCCACATGACGAAGGAGTAGAATTCTGGGAAGGAGGTCTAGTCCTTTTATCTCCTATTTTCGGAAGGGGTAGTTGGCTTGATTCAGAAATATTCTGTTTAGAGTCGGGAATTATTGATATTTCCAATGTGTTTGATAATTTTTGGTTAAAAGGAATTTTAGATTTATTTTTATTTTCAGTTTTATTTTTAACTAATTGGGGAGATTTATTACCTATTGATGATTCTAAAAAAAATAATTTTTTCAGCAAGAGATTGTACTAGACATGTCAGTTTTTCGAATTGTTCTAGGAGTATATTTTTAGTTGGTAATGCTGAGGCGACCTCCGAGTAACTATAAGAGGTACTAGGATGAACCTGTACTCTGCTTGGAAATAAGATACTTTATGCTTCCTTCTATATTCCTCTATCTGTTTTTCCTTTTTATGTATCGGACATGAGGAAAACCAGGCCGGATGGGGACCCGTACAATGGAGGCACTTCGCCTCACATTCTCCCTCGTGCTTTGCCAATCCACATCGACCGCACAGGGAAACTGGTTCTCTGCACTGACGTCTTCCATGCCGATATCTATAACAATTAAAACATATTAGAGGTCTATAATACGGAATGACTCACACACTTAAAAAATCTAAAACTATCTTTTCACGTAGATCAGACCGATTAAATGTCAGAATGATAGATGGAGTTGGAATTTTTGATCCGTTTATAGTTTTGAATATTCTCTTAACTTCGACTACATTTTGTTTTGCTAATTCTTCCTTAAGCTCATCCTCTGTACAATGAAGAAATTCATCGCAAGTGATGACTCCTTTGGAAAAATTTAGTGATCTGTGTAAGGAGAATTGTATATTATAATTTTCATAAGATTTAATTTTTCCAAGATTAATAAAATCTTTTTCGTTTGAAATTTCTAAAATTATTATACCTGATGAATGGGGGGCGAGGTTAGCTCAGTGGTAGAGCACTCGACTAATGAACTGGAGGACCAGGTTCAAAACCCGAGCGCGCACTAAAGATTTTTTCTTCTAGTGCTGCCGTTCGAGGGTTTGATTTGGGGTCCCAGATCGTCCCTAGGCTCACCCAGCCTTTAATTAATTTAATTAATAATGGGTACCTTGGGTGCTAATGACTCTAGCAGTCGAAACGGCCAAGGGGAAAATCAGGCGGCCGGAGCATAGTGTTGACCACACTATCTCCCTAGTGTGCCGTATGGTCAAGAATCAGATACCTCTACAGTATCTGCCCCTCTGGGCCCTTGTGGCCTGTTACGGGACTGATTTTTTTTTTTTTTTTTTTTTATACCTGATGAATGAATCTACAAATTTTAAAAGGGCTGAAATCGCGAAAGGTTTTCTTTTCTCTATTAGGGGCTAAGGTCATAACAAGAAATTTTTTTGTCCACCGACCGGGTGGTAACTCAAATTTAAAGCTATTTATTGAAGAAACCCCGGGATCCGGGGGTTTAGGTTCTATAATTATATTATTTTCCATATCCATGGAGTGAGATGTACTTTATATTAACAGCACTAAAATAAATTAAATATAAATACAAGAAAAAATGATAAATATTTAAAAAAAATGAATTGTTTATAATGTAGAGTTTACTCCCTGAGTGAAGAAACAATTGAAGGAAGCCTCCTGTCCCAACAATGTAGCCGGCTCCTCCTCTAGCTTCAGGTTAGCAAACTTCAATATTAAATATCTTCCCTCATAGGCTATTACTAGGTGAAAAAACTACATAAACTTGATCTAAACACTTAAATGAAACTATTCTTAATAAATATTAAAAGAAATTTAAAGAAAAAACCACTTGAAATTGAAAAAAAGAACCACTGAAAATTAGCAAGCGTCACTGAGTATTATTTTTAATTGAGGTTAATTTCCACTATGAAGGCAGTCCTTGAATTACGATAAATTGTTAAGTTAAATACTTTCGAACTAAATTAAATTAAAGTTAAATAAGCATTTTCAGCCAACAAGCCAGATAGCATTCATTTATTTTTTTTTTCTTCTTTAAACAATATAAGCTCCAAAACATATGATCGAACATATGATCTAATTTCATTTAACAACATATGATCTAAATACAATTAAATATATTCCTAACATAAATAAAATGTGATTTTGTCTCTCATAGAGTTTACGCCCTGGTGATGGCCCATCCGAGGTAATAATATCCCGAACCACTTGACACAAAAATTTGATATTATGCACGGACAATACGTTTAGAGTGTAAACACACGCTAAGAAAGGTTTTTTTGATATTCAAATGTTTAAGTACTTTTAGGGGGGTTTGAATTATTAAGAAGTTCCTCATCGGCTCAAAAATGGTTCGATTTTGATAACATTTGCTACAAAAATCTTTCTTCTCATTTAAAACGTCAAGTTCATTAACCAGTTGAATCCGTTTACTGGAACGTGGTTTTTGGAGTGAAATTTGTGCGAAAGATTCCTTAACGTAGGAAAACGAATGAAACCATTTTTTAAGCGAGTTCTGTAGCAATTTACGAGAAAAATTGATAGAAATACTTTTCAAAACTAATTTTCTGTTTGGGTATTCAGAAACGAAGTATATGGAAAAAAAATTGTATGAATGGTGATAAAAAGTTTTCGGATCTCAGTATATTTTCTAAAATATCTCAAAAACGTTTGTACAACTTGTAGTAAGTGGAAGTGGCTATTCGAAAGGTTACTAAATTCTCTACAATAAGATTCTGCTGTAATGTTCGGTGGGGCGATGTCAATAGAAGAGATAAGTGCTTAAAACTTCAAATTTGTTAGTTTTATGTTTTTCAACGTGTATTTGTCTCTATTTACTTAACTTTTTAAGCGTTTGTTTTATTTATTTTTTTTATTTTTTTTTTTACTGTTACCTGCACATGGTGTTTCCTGGGTAACTCCGTGCAATAATAAGCTGTGCAAAATTATGTAGTAGCGTCAATTTTGATCATATCTTATTTAACTCTATATACGTTAAAATACTTATCGGCCGTGGTGAAGCACGGGTATTCAGCTAGTTTAGTTATAAACTCTAGATTATTTAACGTACGATAAATCAGGACTATCTAAAGCTCATATAAAACATTATTATATTCAAAGCATTAAAATAACATTCGGAAGGTGTGATGTCAGTTGGTAAAATGTTGAACAGCCAGGTAGCAAAACTATTTTTTTTCATTTATATTTTTTTATATCCTATATCTTTTTGACACGTTTTATTAATCACCTGCGTCGTGGAGGCTTTATTTTTCTATATGTTACGCACATATAACAGTCAACACCGGCGTTATGCGTCAATAGGAAACTTGAGATATGCAAACAACACTTTAAAGTCCTATTACAGAGATGAGAAGAACGATTACTATGCGATGAGAAGAGTCTATTTCCATAATATGACTATAGAGCAAAGATTCTATACACTAATAGAGTCTATAGGCAGTCCCTCGATACTAATAAAGGATCTCCTTCCTACTTCACTCAGGTATCCTGACTCCCTAAGGTTCACCGGGAACGTGGGATGAGTGGTTGTGCGTTGCAATGACATAGTAGGGCGCTGACGACCGTGAGGTTTTTCGCCCCATATTTTCTAAACAAACAACTCACGTATGGAAATGCATCTCTGTATTCGGACACTCTTGCCTATCTCAGCATTTACGTTCAAATTTAACGGATAATTCGTTGAGTATAACTGATGTGCACGTGATAGTAAATTTTGAATTCGAATGGACCACTGAAACTACAAAACAAATCAATTTTGCTAAAATAAATTATTATTTGGCGAGACTATTTAAGGAATTGTGAATATTATAGATTGGAAATAGGAACAAACCTGTTTAATATCGCCCTGGTGGAGTGGTTGGATGACGCTTGACAGAGGACAACAGGTTTTTGATGAATTGAATTACATTTACAGGTCATGTAAACAATACTTTTAGCAAGGAAATAAAGGAAAAGTTTATTGTGTATCCCTACTTCAATAGACAATCCACAATTTCTAAGCAGAAATGAAATCGAATTTATAAGCTATGCATTAGACTAATGCTTCTCCATTCTGGAGCTGCACATCAAATAGTAATTCCAAATAAATAAAAATCATCAAAAATTATTAAAGCATACGATAATATGAGCTTAAAAACGTCCGTCCCACAGGAACTGCATATTCGTCAGAATTTGGGTGGTGTAAACTGCATTCCTGAATAGTTTGTTTAAAATAACCCAAGTAAATAAAATAAGAACATGAGTAGTTCTACTATTCCAAGAATTGAATGTTAAATTATAACAAAAACTTCGGCTGGCATGCTCAAATTTGTTTTTTGGCTCCGGGGTAAAGCCTTCCTCCCGGTGGACCCATTTTCTTGGTTAACGAACTCGTTCAATCGTTTTGCTAAATGAACGCTTGGGACGAAAAACAGAATCTGGCACCTTTCGTGTTAACAGAATAACACACACAAATACATATATATATATATATATATATATATATATATATATATATATATATATATATATATATATATATATATATGGGGGTCATTTTCTGTGTACTAGGTAGGATCGATAAAAACTTGAAAAATTCATGAGTGCAACCTCAATTGCTTGCTGCTTCGGAGGAAAGTGCTGAAAAAATAAAATGAGACCCATTGCAATGTGCTGCAGTAGAATTGTAAAAATATATTTATATAAATAACATAAATATATGGTTATGGATAATAGTTTAATTGGATATTTAGTCAATATAATATGATGTGAACGAAAATAATTTATCAAAACTGGTTACAATGGGAAATGGATATTACAATCTTCTAATTGTGCTTTGCTTGGAAATATGAATTTAAATTTATTAGTACTTTTAAAAATATGTGTATTTAGACAATTAGCCAACGGCCATAGCCACGTTGAATACACCGGCTCCCGTAGATCACCGAAGTTAAGCAACGTCGGGCGTGGCAGTACCTGAATTGGTTGTAGATGCGCCGTAAAAAAAAAAAAAAAAAAAAAAAAAAAAAAAAAAAAAAAAAAAAAAAAAAAACACAGAAAACTCGAAGGTTTTATAGTGATTCTTTACGTTACGAGTCTATTGCTAAGTAGTAGTTTCTTAATTGAACTAGTAAATAATTGTAACCCGATAATACTATGTTGAGATTGTTGATTTTGGCAATGATATTTTTCCAATGCTAATTTCACATCATATACTTCTCTGTAAATGTACTTATTGAGAATTGGAAGAACTTCATCTTCGAAATATTCTGTCAAGTCTTTGTGATCGTAAGTCGAATTCGAAGCGAATAATTCCATTTTTCCTAAGTGGTCTACCTTCAAAGAACTCACTTCGACTTCACAGCCTCCCTTTTCATCGGGTTTTACTTTATAGGAAAACATAAACGAATGTTCACCAATTCTGAATGACCCGGAGAACTTGGTCCTTCTGATCGTCACCCTCCGCATGAAAGCCTGAACGAAACTGAAACCGATGCTGTACGAGAAGTCCAAAGAATGTTCCTTTTGTGTCATCGTGCAGTCTTGCGTTCTTCTGAGCGAGTCTAGGCCGATGAATGTGACGTCTTCGTACGTTATGTTGTTCAGCATACCGATCTCGTAGTCCATGAAATGGGTTCCGTCCTTAAACGTGTTCATGTTGTATTCATCGAGGAACATGTCCACGTCTTTATTTAGGCTTACTGAAATGTCACTTGTACTTACTCGTATGAGTATAAAACTCAAAATGTACACGAAAGTATGCGCAGCTCGATGATGGTTCATAGTGATACTGAGTTCTAAATTATAAAGCAATGACGTAATTAACAATGTGCTTAAAAAGAAAAAAAAATCAATTTGAAGATTATTAGAGTCAACATCTGATGGATTTAAATATTTAGTTAGGAGCATTAAATCTTAATCATTGTTTGATTGATACGACAACTAAAAAAATTGGAACAGTCATGTCAATTTTGGTATAAGAAGTTAATATTATTATCATATTTTATCTTTTTAATTTCATTTTTTTATATCTGAGTGTCTATGCCGTTTATTAAGGGGACCAAGCACCAGTTTAAACCGTATATTTTTTCGCAAATGTTTACTTTAATATCGCACATACATAGATAAAATATTATATCCATAATCGAATACAATATTTATTCAATTTGGAGAAATGATATTTATATAAAATGTGCTACAATTTGCATCATTAAATGTAAAAAGAAAGCTAGTTTCTTCTCTATAAGAAGGTCAAGAATATAAGATTTCGTTACCTGATCAAAAATAAATATTGTTATGATAGGAAATAGAAATAAATGTATTCCCAATATATCGTCCCTGCCACGTGAAACTATTGAATATGAAAAATCTCGTTTTTATATTCGGGACTTTACTTTTGGATTATGGACGGTACGGCTTGTCGCAAATTGTCGTAACTCAAACCGCCATATACAATAGCCTTTAATCTCTTAAATAAACTATTGAATAAGACAATTTCTTAATATATTACCTCGTCAATGGATAGAATATGTTCGTTCCTATTTTGCTCCGATTTTTATATTCGATAGTTTGACATGGTAGGGACGTTTATGAATCTGTTATATGATCTTTTTCCTGCTTTATAAAGACCTCGACGTGATCAGGAGGGGCCCCCACTGCTAAACCCTGCATCGGGCGCAACGGTTCTATTGGACGGGTGGGTGGTTTTTAAGGAACTTCCCTCAACACAATTTTTAATTTCTACGATATCAGTGATCATAATAAGTTCGATGGAAAATAAAATATTATTTTATGTTCAATTGTAAATGTTCGTGAATTATTTACAGGTAATTTAATAAACAGGGGAAACAAAAATAAAAATGTTTTTAAATGGCTTGGTTTTTTAAATTTTATTAGCATTCATTTAAAAAAAAAATCATTGAAATCCGTTAAGATGTAGAGGATGTAGCGTTTTTTTAAACAAGAAATGCCGTTTGGCCCCACTGTGCGCCGTCACAAATTCTGAAGTATGTGAATTTTCTTAAAAATATTTTTCTCTCATTATTGGGGTACTTTCAAAAGTAATTGCTAAACCGTTTACTGTTATAATCGGAAAATTTTAAAGAAAAAATTCTCTCCTTGCACAGATTTTTCCCATAATGCCAATAAACATCTGACCATCAGAGTAATGGGAGGTTCAGTTCTAATGTATTTTCGAGATCTAATAGAGCTCAAACACAGAAAATATGTTTATTCATAATGATAATTAGCTCACATTTACCCAACATTGAAGAGCTTAGAAAAGTTTCCAAACTTTCTTTGATTTTCATGATTTTGACGTTGAGCGATTAGAATACATCCATAGGGAGTTTTTTTTTTTTTTTTTTTTTTTTTGCAATGAGGGGAAAACCTAAAAGGCCCTCAGGGGATTCGCCTCGTACAACTCCCCCAGTGTGTGTGGGACTCTCACCCACCAAAAACCCCTCATTTCTGGTATGATTCCCTCTTGGAACAGCTGCTATGGCCAATCTTCAAGAGGGTACCTTATTTTCCCCTAAAGGGGACCAACCGTATTCTCATTACATTTATGGGGGACTAACTCTGTTCCCCTCCCACTTCTTTTTTAGCAAGACTCTGCTTGTAAAAGTCACAACTGCATTCCACTTATCAGGGCTTGACAGCATCAACTTGATTACTGTTTCCGGCAAGAAAGGATCAATGTCAATGCTTAGTCTTGTCCGTTCTTTTTCCCATCTTTTGCATTGAAAAAAGGTGTGGTAGGCGTCATCATAATCTGAGTCACCGTACTGACATTGCGGGCTGTCGGTCTTTCCCAACTTCCAGAGGAATCCTCGAAAATTTCCGTGGCCGGTAAGGAGCTGGGTGAGATGGTAATCCACCTCACCAAACTCCCTGCCGACCCATGCTCTTAAGTCCTGCACAATCCGGGCAGTCCACCTCCCTCTGGTTTCGGAATCCCATCGCTCCTGCCAAACTCTCAATGTTTCCATGCGGGCCACTCTCCTAGCGAGGATACCGTCGTAGACGAGTTTCCTTTCTCTAACGAGGAGGTCGATTGGTATAACCCCGGCCACCACCAATGCTGCCGGCTCCGAGACAGTCCTGTAGGCCGAAGCTATACGAAGCGCCGCTCTCCTCTGTACTGAGGCCAGTTTTCTGCGATGGCATTCCTTTTCCATGGCGCACGCCCAGACCTCGCATATCCATAGGGAGTAAATACGTAACTTTTCGGGTGATAGAGCTCTCTGAGAGCTCCTTTTACTTTTTATTTTTTGTCAACGAGCTGATTCATCTACTTGCAACATTTTAATTTTTATTTTATTTCTTAGATGTCTACGAAGGTTCACAATTTCGTTTAGACATTTAAATGCAAATTGGAGTTTTTTAAGGCCAAAAAATGTTGGCTGTCCTATTAGGACGGTTGCGTACGATTACGGTACTACGGAGATTGCGCCCGGGTTAAGTGGTCTACTACTTCCACGATGGGCTGAATTTCGACCGAAAATTAACAATCATTCATGAAATATATTGCATATTATGCCAAAAACAACTCAACATTTTTTTTTTTAAATTTAATTAAAGCATTTTTACATTCAATCAAAATGATTTTTCACAAAATGCTCAGCAGTTTAAAAAAAAAGCTAGCATTTTTGTAAACTTTAAGATTACATCACATTGTTAGGTAAGTATTTCATAACAGAGGTTTTTATTTCGTTTTGATAAGCAAATCATTGATAATGGATTTTGTCTTGTGGATTTCTTATACACATATATCTAATACCCTAATTACTGATAATCGTTAAAAATATTAAAATCATTCATAGATCATCTGCTATATAAATAATATTCATTGTCTTTCTAAATACTTTTCAATCTGTCATTTAAAAATGGCTGTTGGAAAAGTGTTTACTATAGTTATATTATTGTGGACTGTTGATTTGTGCATTTCTGTGAAGCAAAATTCCAATTTTCAGATGGATTATAGATTATTTGCTTTAAATAAGTATTTAAGAGAAACTGGACAAACTTATTTGTATAAATCTTCAGGAGGGTTTTCGAATATTGAATACGAAGGCATGACAGTTCTCGGGTTGGACTCCCTTCTACGAATAGGAGACTGCGCCAGAGTCAACGAATCGGGACAAATAACTACCGAATTGCGAGTTGGTTTAAAGTTGCTCCAATTCTTCTTCCATAAGCTTTATACCGACGGGAAGGTGTTTTCTGCTTCGACCAGAGTCCCGACAAACTCCATGAAATTTGTTTACACAATCAAGAACCCAACAAGTGACGAGTGCAGTGTTACGGTGGACAAATTGGAGATTGAGCGAGCCGAGGATGCTATACTTCGTGCTTCGCATCCAAAATATGACGGGGAATCTCTTGATAAACTCTTCTCCAAAACACTCATACCCGCGTTTAACGATAATTTGAAGAAAGATAAAACTAAAGTAGAAAAAAAATTATTTGAAATGTACTGCGGTGGTGTCTCGTTCGAACAGAAAAGCTATGATTCGTACATTGATTTTATCGGCATTCTCATGACGCAATTGAGTAATGAAGAGGAACCTTCATTTATTTATAAGAGAGGTATGTGAAAAACCATAATTCCAGAATAGCCAATGTAGTTAATTGAAAACAGTTTTCACAATTTATATATTAACTTTATTCAGTAATACTAACTGATCGGTAAGAATTAAAAAAAATACATGTTATTTGACTCCTAGATATTAATTTGTAATCTTTCGCAGAAGAAAACTAGAAAAACAAAACATGATTTTGTAGATATAGATCTCTTATTGTATACATTAGATTTTTATATAAATTCTAGGTACCACACAAAAGAAATATTGTAAAATTAGTATCATGTACTATTCTGAAATATAATATTTTTAATTATTGGAATACATATTCAATTTAAAAAGCACTATTTTCTTTTAGCACTTTCCTCCGAAGGAAAGTAGCTATTGAGGTTGCACTCATGACGGAAGTTTTGAAAAATTTCTTCGAATCTTTATCGATCCTACCTAGTAGACACCGAAAATGACCCCCGTCCAAATTTTTATATATATATATATGCATATATAGTTATATATGTGTCCGTTAACACGATACAGGCCAGAGTTTTTGTTTTTTCGCCACGAAACTTGGAATGTAGTATTCTTCCATCAAACGATTGAACGAGTTCGTTAAGCAACAAAATCGGTCCATGTGGAGGGGGGGGGGGTTACACCAGAGCCAAAGTAGTTATTTGCCAATGCCAGCCATAATATTTGTTATATTTTAACGAAACTCGGTATTCTTTGTGGTCAACTAAAGAGAATTTTTTTTTATAAAAATAAACTAAATCGGTTGACTAGAAGGGGGGGTTTACTCCGGACAGAAATTACCTATTTCCTTATACCGGTCGTAATTTCTGCTGTATTGTAATGAAACTCTTTATACGTCCTGGGTATCTAATAAGAAAGAAGTGTTGTAAAAATGACCTAAATCAGTCTATCGGAAGGGGGGGGGGTGTTACTTTGTACTATGCTTGAATTGAATTCTTCCGCCAAACGTAGGTTCGCGAAACTCATCAAGATCAATAGATCAAAATAGTGTAGTACCCTGCATACACAAATTCTGGAAGGAAATTAATTATAAAATTAATAATTGAAACAGCTGCTCATAAAAAATGCAAAAGAGTAGAACTATTTATATTTTTATTTTATTTATCTATATAGGTTATTTTAAGCATATTATTCAGGAATGCACTCGACACTACCCAATTCTGACGAAAGTGCTTAGTTATGCAGCTCCTGCGTGATGGAGTTTTATTTTATCATTATTTTATTTTCATAGACTACATCTAAGCATATATCTTGGATATTTTTAGGTGTCTTAACATTGACTTTTTAGCGCGGTTCCTCGCTCTTTCCAGAGGCAGGAGACCCGCTTAGAGGTTGACTTAATAATGCAATCCGGAAGTGCCGATTAGAAAATTTCCTGTTTTAGAATCCATATATCACAAAAATAACAGTCGTTCCACGCATATATATATATATATATATATACTTAAAGGAGGTTGATATATTTAAAAGAAAGGTATGCGAAGAGGTAATATTCCGGAATAGCATATGTAGTTAATTGCAAACAGTTTTAACAATTTATTTTTTTTACTTTATTCAGTACCATTAACTGATCGGTAAGGATTCAAAATGACATCGTTAAAAATTTTGTATTCCATTTACCGGGTTGTATTTCAATGTTAAATCCTTTCAATTTTCAAAAAAAAATTCACAAAATAAGACATTTTCAGATTTCAAACCGTTTAAAATACGCCATTTTATCAAAAGTTATGGACGACAAGCTAACTTGAAATTTTGTAAAACCGGAGTGGTTCTCCTGGAAGTCTCTTCTGAAAAAGATTTTATTAATCTTAAAAATATAAAAACTTATGAGAATTTACCGGTTGAATTTTCTCTTCACCAAACCAAACTGCTCTGCAGAGTAGCTTGTTAAGAAAATGGCAAAACAAGGAATAGTTAGGGTAAAGCGATTACATAACAATCAAAATGGAAGGAAAATTCCAACATCTATATATATACTCACATTTGAGAGACCCAAACTTCCAGAAAGGCTTGTTTTGGATTTTCTTGTGATTAAGGTTAGGCCTTACGTCAAGCCTTTACAATGCTATTGGTATTATGAATGGAAAGGCTTCATGTAAATCTGAAATAGCAATATGTGGTAGACGTGGAGAAGTGCATGCCGAAGAATGCAATAAAACACCTAAATGTAAGAACTGTGGGGTGTCTCATCCAGCATGGGTTGCTTCCTGTTCCATATATCAACGGGAGAAAAGAATCCAACAATTAAAAATCGTAAATAAAACTCCTAGAACCGAGATACATATATACTTAAAGCCATGTGCATTCCAAGCACATCCAGCTACTCCCAAGTCACATCAAGCGTGCCTTCCACTAATGCAATATTAGAAAGGGTTAAAAAATTGACATCAGTAGTAGAAATGCTTTTCACTAAAATCACTGCTTTAGAATCTACAATCTACTATATATTTGTCAAATACCACTCACTCACTCATCTATCAACGCCCAGCCCAAACCGCTCGACAGAAAATTTTGAAATTTTGCATGGACACTCCCTATATAACGTAGGCGCTCGCTAAGAAAGGATTTTTTGATATTCGTATTTTTAAGCATTTTTAGGGGGGGTTTAAAGTTTGAGTTGGTTAGAGAAGGCAAGCCTAGGCAGCCTGCGTTGCTAGGACGATAAAGAACAGCTTTTACCTTAAATTATCTATCTCATAGTTTTATTTCTAATTGAGGTTAATTTCAACTATGATGGCAGTCCTTGAATTACTAGAAATAAAATGTGATTTTGTCCCTCATAGAGGTTACGCCCTGTTGATGGCCCATCCGAGGTAATAATATACCGAACCACTTGACACAAAAATTTGAAATTTTGCACGGACAATACGTTTAGAGTGTAAACACTCGCTAAGAAAGGTTTTTTTTTATATTCAAATGTTTTTGAAGTACTTTTAGGGGGGTTTAAATTATTAAGAAGTTCCTCATCGGCTCAAAAATGGTTCGATTTTGATAACATTTGGTACAAAAATCTTTCTTCTCATTTAAAAAATCAAGTTCATTAACCAGTTGAATCCGTTTACTGGAACATGGTTTATGGAGCAAAATTTGTGCGAGAGATTCCTTAACGTAGGAAAACGAATGAAACCATTTTTTAAGCGAGTTCTGTAGCCATTTGCCAGAAAAATTGATAGAAATACTTTTCAAAACTAATTTTCTGTTTGGGTATTCAGAAACGAAGTATATGGAAAAAAATTGTATGAATGGTGATACAAAGTTTTCGGATCTCAGTATATTTTCTAAAATATCTCGAAAACGGTTGGGAACTCTTAGTAAGTGGAAGGCGGCTATTCGAAAGGTTACTAAATTCTCTACAAATAAGATTCTGAATGGGTGACCGACCACGTGCTGTTGGCATTAGAAAAGGGTGGCAACTTGTAGATAGCCCGGCGCTAATGGCATCTACATCTTGATGCGCCGTTAAAAAAAAATACTATAAAATAAGATTCTGTTGTAATGTTCGGTGGGGCGATGTCAATCGAAGAGATAAGTGCTTAAAACTTCAAATTTTGATCATATCTTATTTAACTCCATATAAAAAATACATATTGGCCGTGGTGAAGCACGGGTATTCAGCTAGTCTACTATATATTTGTCAAATACCACTCACTCACTCATCTATCAACGCCCAGCCCAAACCGCTCGACAGAAAATTTTGAAATTTTGCATGGACACTCCCTATATAACGTAGGCGCTCGCTAAGAAAGGATTTTTTGATATTCGTATTTTTAAGCATTTTTAGGGGGGTTTAAAGTTTGAGTTGGTTAGAGAAGGCAAGCCTAGGCAGCCTGCGTTGCTAGGACGATAAAGAACAGCTGTTGCCTTACATTATCTATCTCATAGTTTTATTTCTCATTGAGGTTAATTTCAACTATGATGGCAGACCTTGAATTACTAGAAATTAACTGTCCCTCATAGAGTTTTAGTTGCGTTTCTTTTCTGCATGTCCCCGTTAGATAGGCTTGCTATATTTTTGGAGAGTTCAACCGAGACACATTAATATGGGATGGGCATACCGGGGGGGGGGGGGGTAAAAAGAGTACAAATTGTAAGCAAAATGGTTGGTGAGTTTTAAGCCTAGCAACTAACGGGAAGGGGGAATCCTAAACTGTTAGTCTACCCAAACCTTAAAAATAAGAACGGATCTTTTTTTTGCTACTTGATTTTCTTAAAACAATCTCTCAGCCAAATAGTAGTGTCTGGCAGCTGGCAGCGCTGTTCAGGTAGTTCCAGCGTTTTACAGTTAGATTACTTCTCATTTCTTTGACACTGTGCGCAGTAGTAAAAATGTTAATTGTAGAAAAGTAACCGATTTAAAAAAGATTCTTATAAACATGAATTCATTACTTTTTACATCTTACAGCCTTTTCCGGGACATTTATAAAACTGGGCGGGACACCGAAACAACAACAAAGAAAAAAAATAATATACCATGATAGCCGTTAGTACTGTAAGATATTTAAGAGATGAATTGTACAACATCTTATTGATAATAGCTGGTATTATGACAGTTACATTCATAGTACCTCCGTATTTTTAATAATATTCCAAATGTTTATCAACATATGTCCAATTATAACTTTCACTTCCCTAAATTCTGATAATGAAGTAGTTAGTTCATATATGGGACTAATTATATATTTCACTTATTCACCCTTCAAAGATTAGCTACATAATGCTATTCTTCAACAAATTGTCTTCATGACTTTCATTCAACTATTATTGCAACAACTTGAGAGCAGCGAAAACCTAAGCTGTACGATCTTTCGTATTTCAAAATAATTATCTATCTACATTTGAATATACTGATTTTGCCTTCTTCGTTGATTAACATTTCTATTGCGGGTCTGGAGATTTTAATAACCATAATCATTTTTATATTTTACCATAATTCAAACCATTGCCATGATCATTGCTCAATGGAATATCAATGGATTACTCATTCACAAAACTGATCTCTTGCTTCTTTTAAAGGATACAGTAGAGTAAAATACTCTGCATCCAGAATACTCATTTAAAAGAATCCACTACTTTCAGACTTAACGGTTTTAAACTTTTCAGAAAAGATTTTTTGGATGGTTTCATTGCATGTGGAGGAGTGTTTATAATTACTTCTGATAGCCAGCCGTGCAAACAGAGTCCACTGAGGACAAATCTACAAGCCGTTGTTACACAAATCTACAATCTACAATATACATACCTCCAAGCAATCCATTCACTACTTCCCAGCTGAACGACCTCTATGCTCAGTTAACTTCTCTTGAACTCCTTTTGGGGGATTATAACAGTCACAACAGTCTGTGGCATTAACCGACTACAGATAGAAGAGGGCAACTGCTAGTAGCTTTTATTAACCCTGGATTGATACTGTCATTGACATCTACGTTAATGACACCGTGGGGTAAATTTCACCCCATACTTTGAAAATATATAAAATAAGTAAATTTCAATTTTTTCTTTTGCTTTTTTATACAAGAGCAACGTATAGAGCAGGAACATCAAAAAATAAATTCAAACAGGAATAAATCTGCCGAATAAAAATTAAATTTTACAAAATAGCTAGGAAATCCTAAAACTCAATATTGTTCATACACCAAATAATTATCCTGTAAAAATTTTACTAAACTGAAAATATTGTTTACGAACAATAAACTTTAAACTTTAACAATTGAGACTCGTTAACATTTAGCACATTTTGGCGATCGGTGTGTATGGCCCTTCTATACACAGAACAATTCGTTTTCGTCTTCCTGAATGTTTTCTGTTACAAAATAAACATTTCAAATGTTTGTACAAGATAACAAAAGATGTTGAAGGTCCATCAGGTGTTTATTCATCTTCCAAAACAACAAGTATGAGTGGTTTTGGTATGTTCTCCAGTTGGACACTTAACTGCCACCTGAGCTTTCACCAGTTGGTAGTCCAAATCAAAGAGAAAATCTTTTCTGGGCAGTTTTCAGATCATTTTGACACTTGCTTTTACACCGTGGGGGGGGGAAATACCCCATACACATTTCGCGACCTTCTTATGCAGCGATTAGCAGAGAACTGGCCTTGTTTATATGAGGTTATACCATATAATATACTTCCGATTATTTAGGAAGAAGGAGGGAGTCTCTATGATTTATGAATTAAAGAAACACGCCATTGAACAAAGTGTGGGATATTTTTCATCCCACAGTGTCAATGCAGGGTTAATATCAATCAGTTCTGCATCCTGAATGATGATTCGCCAACGCATCTCAATGCTCGAACTGGATACGGAAACAACTGATATAGATCAAATTATCCGTCTTAATTCTTCTCTTATAAAGGCGGAAGAACAAACAATTCCAAAAAGTAAAAATAATAATGAGAGAAATTGAGTGTCTTGGTGGGATAAACAATGTGAAGAGGCAATCAAGAATAGCAAAAGAGCATTTAGAAAATTTCAACGGCATCCTTGCTCTGATCATTTAGATATATATATGATCGCCTGGAGAGAAGCAAGAAAACCCGTAAACATTGCGTAAAGGAAATCTTGGCGAGAATTCATCAGTAAAGTCAACTGCCATACTGCGAAATGTGACACATTGTAAAGAACATTATAGGCCGTAAAGGAACAGGCACGATAAATGTACTTAAATTTGGACCATCAGTTATTAAGAGCCTTGTAGATATTGCAAATCTTCTTGCATAACATTTTAGAAACATCTCATCTAACTCTAACTACTGCCCTGAATCTTAGTAACAAAACATCTAGTAGAATCACAGCCAATAGAAATCCATAGAAACTACTTTAATCTACTAAATTTGCCTTTTGAATATTTAGAATTGACGCTAGCTATAGAATCTCGCAAGGACACCTCTCCTGGTCCAGACAACATTACTATTTCCATGGTCATAAATCTATCAACAGCTAAAGATATTCAACTACATTTTCGTTTCTTCTCGTTTCCCTAACATTTGATAAAATCGGTGTGCATATCTTTAATTAAAAATGGCAAAACACAAGATGAAACCGCAAGTTATCGTATCATCTCCCTGACCCGTTCACTCTGTAAATTAATGGAAAGGATGATAATGAAAAGGCTAAATTGCTATATGGAGAAAATAATCTTTACACTAATTGGCGGTAAGGCTTTAGGCTAGGACGCAGTACTAGAGATAATCTAGTAAGGTTAGAGGCAGATATCAACTCTGCTTTTAACTCAGATGAAAAAGTTTTAGCCGCATTCATTGACATAAAAAATGCATTCGAGGAGGGTTATACTTGACTAACTCGTACAAATCGGAATAAATTGTTAAATCTTGAATTGTATTCAAATATTTTGACGAATAGAGCATTTAGTATTCGAAATGGTTCTTAGTTCTCCTTATAGTCAATACGAGGAAATGGGGCCCCGCAGGGAAGTGTGATTAGTGCCTTTCTGTTTTCCATTGAAATAAATGATTAATTTAATCACGTAGAAGAACCTGTTATGGCATTGCTCTACGGTGATGATATAGTCATTTATTGTAATGGAAAATTAATCAAAGATATGCACAGGAATGTGCAACTGTCTCTAAACCGAATAAATAGATGCTTAAAAAGTCACGGGTTCACTGTTTCGAATGTTAAAACTGAATGCATATTCTTCCTCGTAAACGTGTAACTTAATTGCTTCGCATCAACCTCCCTTTGACGTACTTAACAGCTCAACACGGAGCTAAACCAGACGTGACTTGTGAGGGGCGTAAACCTACCATTACTACAAGTGGGAGACTTGTCATTTGACCTTTGTGAGCTCGGGAAATAGAGGGCCTTTTCCCAGAACAATACGCCAATTCGTGGAATTAATGGCGGAATTTACTGGTTCCTGTCAGGTGGAGTAGGTCAAATGGCTGGTCCAGACCTGTCATTGTCAGTCAGCAGGTATGGTCATATTCCACTCAATGATGGCTCCTCTGGATGTATTCATAGCCAGACTTATTGTCCGACACTCCTCTCTGCTACCCTAAATACTCATAATAATACTATTAATGATAATTCGTCGTCATAACTCACATTCTTTGTCAAAAGCTTTTATTAAAATTTAATATTGATCCCTCAATACAAAAATAAATGATTAGTGGCTCCACGAAATTTAGAGGTTTTTATGTTTCTCATTTTTGTGAAACCAAAATAAGTTTTAAAAAATATATATTTTAATCTATGTAAAAATATTCTTGTTACTTATCTATAATGGTGATGATTACGTTATCCAGGCGATGGAATACGTGGTTGATTCTTGAATCTACCTCGTTCTTGACTCACGAATAAAATATGAATGATCGAAGAATATGTTATGGAAAAAGTTGTGAATATAAATAAGACGTAATATCATTATGTTCTTTTCCTCAATGAAAAATTAATGTAAAATTCATTCACTAGAGGAAAGCTAGAATTAACGATTGGAGCTGCATCTTTCCTGCACCAAAAAAAAAATGTTTTTTTTAGTACATGACAAAGGTTATAACTTGAAACAGCCAAAGGATAAAGTTACCAAATGTTTGGCAAAACCTTCAATATGAAACTTAATTTATGAATGTCCCCAAAAAATACTCAGTTTTGCGTTCCATACAAAAGATAAGTCTAAGCAGCAATATTTTACAAGCACATTGATATTCATGTAAATGTATCCACACCTTTAACTCGTAATTCAAAAAAAAGAAATTATGAAAACATAAAAAAAGAAGAAAGTAACAAAACTAATTACCGCGTTCACCAAATATTAGATGCTTTTGTGATTATTTTAAAAACAGTTTCTATCTTCATAAAGGTAAATAGTTATAGTATGTAAATTTGTAATTATCAAATCATACTACATATGAATCTTGAAAAGAGATCGTTGATTCTTAAAATTTCCGAAGTGGAGAATATTTGATTGTGGTTTTGGTAAATTTATGTATATGTTTGTTGTAAACTTACTCGCCTCACCATACCCCCGTGATGTCATTACCAAGACTTCAAAATTTATTAATAACCAGGAATGTACTCCTTTTCGGCCAAAATAAATCCCCAACAAATCAATGTAAATTATCCGATTATATTTAGTTATACTATGGGTATATGTCGTGTACATTTTATCATTAACAACCCCCTAAAAACAATATGCTTATTTCCAAGGTACCTTTAGGACAGTGCACCGCAAACAATATGCTTATTTCCAAGGTACCTTTAGGACAGTGTACCGCAAACAATATGCTCATTTCCAAGGTACCTTTAGGACAGTGCACCGCAAACAATATGCTCATTTCAAAGGTACCTTTAGGACAGTGCACCGCAAACAATATGCTCGTTTCCAAGGTACCTTTAGGACAGTGCACCGCAAACAATATGCTCGTTTCCAAGGTACCTTTAGGACAGTGCACCGCAAACAATATGCTTGTTTCCAAGGTACCTTTAGGACAGTGCACCGCAAACAATATGCTCGTTTCCAAGGTACCTTTAGGACAGTGCACCGCAAACAATATGCTCGTTTCCAAGGTACCTTTAGGACAGTGCACCGCAAACAATATGCTTATTTCCAAGGTACCTTTAGGACAGTGCACCGCAAACAATATGCTTATTTCCAAGGTACCTTTAGGACAGTGCACCGCAAACAATATGCTTATTTCCAAGGTACCTTTAGGACAGTGCACCGCAAACAATATGCTTATTTCCAAGGTACCTTTAGGACAGTGCACCGCAAACAATATGCTTATTTCCAAGGTACCTTTAGGACAGTGCACCGCAAACAATATGCTTATTTCCAAGGTACCTTTAGGACAGTGCACCGCAAACAATATGCTTGTTTCCAAGGTACCTTTAGGACAGTGCACCGCAAACAATATGCTTATTTCGAAGGTACCTTTAGGACAGTGCACCGCAAACAATATGCTTATTTCCAAGGTACCTTTAGGACAGTGCACCGCAAACAATATGCTTATTTCCAAGGTACCTTTAGGACAGTGCACCGCAAACAATATGCTTATTTCGAAGGTACCTTTAGGACAGTGCACCGCAAACAATATGCTTATTTCCAAGGTACCTTTAGGACAGTGCACCGCAAACAATATGCTTATTTCCAAGGTACCTTTAGGACAGTGCACCGCAAACAATATGCTTGTTTCCAAGGTACCTTTAGGACAGTGCACCGCAAACAATATGCTTATTTCCAAGGTACCTTTAGGACAGTGCACCGCAAACAATATGCTTATTTCCAAGGTACCTTTAGGACAGTGCACCGCAAACAATATGCTTATTTCCAAGGTACCTTTAGGACAGTGCACCGCAAACAATATGCTTATTTCCAAGGTACCTTTAGGACAGTGCACCGCAAACAATATGCTTATTTCCAAGGTACCTTTAGGACAGTGCACCGCAAACAATATGCTTATTTCCAAGGTACCTTTAGGACAGTGCACCGCAAACAATATGCTTATTTCCAAGGTACCTTTAGGACAGTGCACCGCAAACAATATGCTTATTTCCAAGGTACCTTTAGGACAGTGCACCGCAAACAATATGCTTATTTCCAAGGTACCTTTAGGACAGTGCACCGCAAACAATATGCTTATTTCCAAGGTACCTTTAGGACAGTGCACCGCAAAAAATATGCTTATTTCCAAGGTACCTTTAGGACAGTGCACCGCAAACAATATGCTTATTTCCAAGGTACCTTTAGGACAGTGCACCGCAAACAATATGCTTGTTTCCAAGGTACCTTTAGGACAGTGCACCGCAAACAATATGCTTGTTTCCAAGGTACCTTTAGGACAGTGCACCGCAAACAATATGCTTGTTTCCAAGGTACCTTTAGGACAGTGTACCGCAAACAATATGCTTATTTCCAAGGTACCTTTAGGACAGTGTACCGCAAACAATATGCTTATTTCCAAGGTACCTTTAAGACAGTGTACCGCAAACACTATATTTTTGTAAGAAAATAAGTTTGTATGACGTTTCGGCCTAAAACTCTAGCATTCTTCAGATCTATAATGAGAGAAATAGCTGATGTAATGACATCATTGACTGATCAGTTCTTCTTTTTCACATAGCCCTGATGAATTCTTGAAACCCTTGCCGAAACTTTGGCAATAAAACCAATTTTCTATCGAAGTATTTAGTTTTATTCACTATTATAATGTAAACAAGACAATACCCACATTGATACTCCCTTAGTTTGCTAGTGGTATTCGGGATATTTTATTAATGAAATATAGTGGACACCCGATCCACAAATTACTCAGAGTGCACAGTATTAGGATTAGAGAATAGGTTTCAAGGTCAAGATGTAGCGTCTGGTTTATTCAGGTCACATGTACCTTCAACTACCCCAAGACCATGCTATTCATTTAGTTTGTTGGCAAGAATTTGCCTTACATAGTTTTGACGCACAAAAGCAGACAAAATGTTTTGGAGTCTAAGATTTCGTATTGATAACACAAGTGGACACTGATTTTGTAACACGGAAGTGAACCACCATTTTGGGGTTTTTCGGGTGTGCTGAATGCGAATCTGATATTAGTTTTCCCCCCTAAAAAGTCAAGTTTTACAAACACAGGGCTTTTAATTTGTTTATTATAATACTGAATCTTAAAATTTGCTCTATCTACAGACATTTTTTTTTGGAGTTCTGGTTTCTATAGTTTTTAATGTTTTTTGGGTTGGAAAATACGAATATAAAGTTAAATGTTTGATGAGTTGGTTCTTTTTGTGTATAAAATATACTTTTATCCCAAAAACATGCAAAACTGCAGTAAAATGCCAATTTTTCACAACTTTAAATGAATTTTTTCACTGGTAGGAAGATTTTAATTGTGAATTTGGATTCCCCATAAAATTTCGTTTAAGAAACAGCTATTAGAATTATTATTATTATTTATTTATTTTTGAGCTCTCGCAAGCAAGGCGACTCACCCAATATAACCACAACATACATACATTGACTATATTGAAATTATAACATCTAATGCAACATCATATACTTATTATCACACAGTTTAATATATTAACTCAATATAAAATAAAATAATTAATTAACTCAATATAAAATAAAATAATTAATTAACTCAATATAAAATTTTCACTTAATAAATATATAATTTAATATAAACAACCTATTACACATATAACTTAAGGATGAGACTGGAAGCAATACTAAACAAATATTTTGTTTAAGAAAAAAAATAGAATTTTTAAAATTACAAAAATGACTTGTTGAAAAAAAGTCCGACTCGCAGGAACTGCAGCATCTTAGCGCGGTTCCGTTCATGTCCCTAGTGCCAATTGATAAGCTTAGAAAAGAAATAAACTTATTTTTTTTATATATCTCGTGAAAATTGTCAAAATCCTGTCGAACATCTCGAATAAAAGTGATATTAAGGCATCAGGGACACCGACAGTAGCTAACTTTTACACAGAAGCGGAAATTACAGAATCTGGCTCTCATTCTAAAGCAAAGCTCTATAAATCAATACAAAATATGCCTAATAAAGCCTTTCTAGAGGATACAGAAGCATGGGCGTATATGAGGGGGGGGGCTGAGGGGGCTGCAGCCCCTCCCGAAATTTTGAATTAATGATAAAAACTTCTCGTAAAACCCTTAAAAATAAATTAAATAAGATCACTTAGTTCATAAAACATATTTTATTTTACGTGCAATAGCGTTTTAGTTGCCTAAAACTATTCCAAGCTCTAAATATTTAGTATTCCATACCCTAGAAATGGTCTCAGCCCCCCCCCCCGAAATTGTTTTTATATACGCCCATGTACAGAAGGATCAAGAAGAAGTACACAAGATTGAGTAGAATACCCTGCCTAATATAGCCTATATAGAATAATATGCCGAATAAAACGTATCTAGTAAATACACAAGGACAAATAAAAGTCTTGACGAATAACAAGTCAAAAAAAAAATTTTATTTAACAAAATAAAACTAAGTTTAGTTGCCCAACTACAATAGAATAATATACCTAATTAAGTCTACGGAGTAGACACAAATGGACCAAAAACAAGTCTTGTGGAACATTGATTTTTTCTAATTAAATACTTTTTATCAATATTTAGTATATAACCTTTGTTGAAAATTATTGATTGCTAATTGATGAATCGGTTTACAACTAAGTAGTCTTTATGAATATTTAGTATATAACCTATTTTTGGATCTGTGTTTTTGGGGTGCTCTCCGCCTAGGCTTTGTATTTGTGTCGGCAGATACCTGGGGTATATTTACAGCTCTTGAGGATTAACTCTTAGCAGGTAAATTTCCTGCGGCCCCATTGTGTTCTACGGGCATTGAACCGCCATATACGCTCATAGTATCTAACCGTTGTGAAGTTTATTTTTTGGATTTAGGACTTAATATACATATGTATACTAAATCATAGCAAGAAGTAATCCTCCGTCGTCGGTTCTTAACTATGTAGACTCGCTAATGTTATCCAATCTTAGATACATCGTATTTAAAATCCACAGCAAAAACACGACATTTCATCAGAATCCCCTGCTGAATAAAACTTATATAGAATAATATGCAAAATAAAGCCTATCTAGTGGATAAAAATAGAGGAAAAAAGCCGTTCGTGGTGGTAGAAAATCTTAAAAGTATTTCGCTCAGAAATCTCCGAAATATTGTCACTAATTTTACGTATCCTGTTTTATAGCCAAATAGATTTATATTCTATAATCAATAAGAAAAACCTACTAACAATAAAAAACTATGGGTAACAGATGAAAATAGGGAATACCAAGAATAATTCTAAAGAACGAAATCAACACCAGTACTGTAATCTAGATATTCATACGGCATCATCGAATTCTAACAAACAAAATATTGATTCTAATTATACGTATCCTGTTTTATTGACAAATACATTTGACTACTATAAGCAATTAAAAACACTAGGGAATATGCCAAAGAACTCAGAGTAGGAGCCTCGACAGTTTCAAGACATTTGAAGGAAATCGACAAATCCAAAGCTGACATTACTTCGCTTATTCAAAACTTTCTTTAGAACCTTTCTTGTAGACCATTTAGTAAGCTTTCGAATGGTAACCTTTCGCTTCCCAAGATTTTCAACCGTTTTCGAGATATTAAGAAATTATACGAAGTTCCCAAAACTTTTCATTATTTCTGACAACAGAAAATTGGTCTCATTTTACCTATCCTGTTTTACAAACACATACATTTTCCTTACAAATACAACATAAGAAATTAAAGAAATAAAAAGCAATAAAAAACCTAGGGAAAGAGACAAAAATTACAAAAAGAACGACAAAAACCCGTTCATAAGAACAAAACAGACGTATTTGAAGTTTTAAGCATTTATTTCTCCGATTGACATAACCTAATCAAAAATAGTTTTAGAATCATTTTTGTAGAGAATTTAGTAAGCTTTCAAATAGTTTCAATCCACTTACCACGATTTCCCAACCGTGTTCGAGATATTAATGAAAGTATACGAAGTTTCCAAAACTTTTCATATCTGTTCATAAAATATTTTATTCTAACCCTTCCTTAACTCCAAACGTAACATAACTTTCAACATATTAGTTTTAATGAAAGTAGAACATGCACATAATGTTTCAACTGAATCCCGTTATTCTAAGTACCCAAACCAAAAACGGTATTCAAAAACTATTTTTCCAATTTTCTCGACAACGGTTAAAGCTATCGCCTTGAAAATGGTTTCATTCGTTTTTCTAGCCCAAGAAGCCTATAAAACGAGTACTTACAAGCTTATGAACTCAAAAACGTAAGTGTTACGATTTTTTCTGCGCGAATTTCGCCCCAAACGCCATCTTCCAGTGGGCGGATTTTGCTGGTTAACGAACTTGACCTTTCAAATTGGACGACAGATTTTTGTACCAAATTTCATCAAAATCGGACCATTCGTCTTCTATTTAGAGAGCGAACAGACAAATATATATATATATATATATATATATATATATATATATATATATATATATATATAAATAAATATATACATATATATATATATACAAATTTGAACCACCGTTATTTTCGGTTTCTAGGGGTTCTGAAACGCAAAATTTTCTAGTCGGCACTTCCGGATTGTTTCATTGTATCAACCTTATAAGCGGGGTTCCTCCCTATGGGGGAGGGAGGAACCGCGCTAAAATAGTATCCTGTACGGGAGAAACAGAGTCCTAGAGTATGGCCCAGCTTCATCTTTCTTAATTCTCAACTAGGTATACTCCACATTCCATGCAAAATAATTCAATAGTATTTTGTTGTCCTAATCCTGATGTTAAATTGTTGTATAACTCTACAAATTATTGTAACTCATAAAAAAAAATATTTTGCAGAGGTTACATAGTTGGGGGTGAATAAAAAGGGGCTAAGCTTTTAAAATGTAATATTTGTTTAATATACATTTTTTTATAAGGGAAGTATTTTTTATTTATTGTTATTATTAAATGATTTTAAGATTCATTATTATTAAAAACAACCTAAAAGCTCAATATTTTAAAAACTTGACGTATAGGGAAAAAATAATGTGATATTCTTATTCAGCACACCCGAAAACCCCCAAAAGGGTGGTTCACTTCCGTGTTACTTCCAAAAAGTTAAACTTTGTTGACTTGTGTAATTGGCTTTCTTCTTCTACTCCACACAATTTTAAGACTTAAATAATTTCAAGACATGCATGTATTTATTATACTCACCTTTCCCCCAATATAAAATTGAATGCAAAATATTTTATGTAACTTCAGGAAACAATGTATAGTAGGAGCTTAAATGTCGTCCACCAAGTTTTATTGGTATGTGGAATGACTACATATAATTTCGGAAATTAAAAAAATTCTACAGTACAATACGGCATTTATAACATTTTTGAGGAGTTTGGATGCTACGTGTCCTCAGAGGATTCGATAGATAATGAACTTGATATTATACCGTAACTGAAATATTTTCAGGAAAGGTAATCTAAAAATAAGAAATAAGGCAAGAATGTAGAGCTAAGCCTTGGTGTTGCAGCTGGATGTAGGCTAGGACTCTGAGCTGAATAGCGTATCGGCTGAAGTTCACCTTCAGACTACAGCCATCTCTTGTACACATACACCGACACACTCAATACATAACACCAACACAGTACACCAACACACCTCGGCTCTTCAATAACCTCTCTATCACCTACTGAGCCATTTTATCACTTCAATGTCTACAAATATCAGTCACACGTCCTACACTATTTTGCCTACTGCCCCACCTATCCCCTGGTATTTTTCCCAGCATTTTGTATTTTTGGACAGTATTTAGTTCCATATTATAGTTTCATTTAAAATTGTTAAATTTCCTTATTTACCCGATGAGTTTCATACAAAAATTGACCTGCTCGAACAAAAATAATAAAAAATGAATCCTCATGAAATCATAGTAACCCGGCCCATCAGATGTGGTACTAAGGCAGGTAATTCCACGCCCCCCCCCTTCTTTAATACCTAGAAACATGAACATCAACATGTGCTTAGAAGATAACGAGGCAGCCATTCTACCGCGATGTATCCAATCCCAGAAAGGGATGAAGGTGGTAGCTTTTGCCACAGCATTAAGTAGCGTCCTATATTTCTTTGGGACAAATTTACATTGTGGAAACAATGTACCTTCAAAAATCAACCAATTAATATTTCCAAAAACCGTAAAAATTAGTTTTAACCCAAATACCGCTAGAATAAATTTGATGTTATTTGGTTTGAGCCTTATAAAATAAAACCTGTTAAGAGCCCGCTTTACTTTTAATTTCCAATTCCTCAATTGAATTTCATCCTGTTCCTTATTTTTATTTTTTTTTCTCCATTTTTACGAGTATAAAAGTCTTATATTGTTTTAATTTTAATAAAAATTTTCATTAAATCAATATTATGATCAATATTTAGGTCTTTGTTTTCGGGTCACTATGACCCGAGGTGACAGCTTGTGTAATTTTTTGACAGGTGACGGCTCAAGGGGTTAAAGATGTTAATTGTGTCTAATCCAAATTGTCTAATGTCATTAGTAGAGCCCGGCAGTTAGGCATTTATTTTTGGTTAAAATGGGCAGGCAAAAAGACACTTAGAATACCGGAAATAGGCAGTACTTTAATTAAAATAGGCATTTATTAGGAGTGATAGCTAAAAGGAATCTCACTCATTATTATTGAAAATATATATTTTAAATAATCGTTCATTTCTTTATTATCAATTTATCACATAATTAAGGTAATTTCTTCTCTTACTTTCCTTGGTTACTAGCACAACATGGTTCTTTTTCAAAGTATCAACTCCCAAAGACAGACGCTTGTTAGAAAGAATGTTTTTAATCATGGAAAGGAACGTTCTACTTCTACTGAACTGATTGGCAACAATTTGAAACAAGCTATTTCGGAAGGACACATTTCAGTTAAAACAGACACACATCAGAACATTACGAATGTTCTTCATTTTTTCAATGTCCAAATTAGCACTCAGAACATGTTTACACTTTTTGCTAACACTGCTTCCTTTTTCTCCTAGTGCTTATAGATGATAGTAGCGAATCATCTCTTTTCCCCAACTTCAAGATCTGGTCTTGGCTTCTGGTATCACTCTATAATTTTCTGTTAAAAATTAGGCAGATCATTGCTGAACACTTCATGGTTCAGCAACGTTTTTACCTTGCGAACTAAACCAACTTCGTCTCCTGTTACGGCACGAAATACCTCACGTATCTGGTCCAAATTGTTGCTGTAATATATAACAGCGGAGATCCAGGTTCCCTATCTGGTGAGAACTGGCTGTGGAGGTAAAGGAAGTTGTGGTGCCACGACCTTGAAAACCCGGAGTCGGGAGACTTTCTTGGTATTCAAAACTAACGTATCCAAGTGAGAATACAAACTTTTTATCCCTTCGTCAATGCTGTACAGACCATGGGCTAGACATGGGCGGTGGCGAATTTTAGGAATGAGATCTTTTAGCTGCTTTTTCCATGTAAGGTGCTAAGTCAGTGATAGAAATGAGGTTCATCATCATACTGTATTCCATCCGGACAGAGTAACATTAATCAATTTCTGAAAACTGTGCCACAGTGGAACAAATTCAAACAAAAATAAACGATTTAAAGGGAAGAAGATTCTAGATAAATATTTGCGACGGCAATAAATAATTTTATTTTTGTCTTCGACGTATGGAAATTCATTATGTGATTTTTAAAATGTGTAAATCGTAAAAACAATTACATAACGATTAAAAAAGGCATTCAATTTTAAAATGGGCATTGGAAGCCAAAATTCCAATTTCAATATCTCCTTTATTGATATTTACAATCTGTACAAATATGTACAATAAGTAAATTTGAACTAACAATGGCAACACACTGGATGAGATGAGGGGAGAAGGCAGACATTACTGCTACTCCCAATAAAATTGGTTGAACTGTGTACACTATTTACAATATTTACACAATTTCTTGCAATAAGTTGTCTCGTGGCCAATGGCGGTGGAGGCGGCGAGGAGGATTATCAGGAATAACATTGGAAGAAAGGGATCTGCCAAGAGGATTAGGGTAGGCTGGGAGTTTAGAGAAAAAGGTCAGGAATCGGGATTTGGCTAAATGGTTAGGTTTGAAACGTAGAAAGGAGCGTTAAGGATTTTACGGAAGACTTCGGATTGAAAACGTTGGATAATGTTTATATTTGATGGCTTAGCTGATCCCTCGGAAGCCAAAATAGGCAACAAAACATTTGCGCTACACTAAAATGCACGAAAACATATTTATCTCTATTTGATTTGTCCATTTATCCAGTGAGATAACAAAAGGCATTTTGCCTAATTCCGGGCTCTAGACATTAGGAATATGACCCGAATTATGCTATGTGAGTAGGTTTCTTTTTGTGCAAGATGTATTGTGCTTGTGGACTTTGATTTTTAACCAAAGGATCTTTAAATTTTTCCAAGATTCTGTTGGACATACACATATACTATGTATATTACATCAAATATAGTAGTTAGGTAACTATCTCACAACAGAGGTTCTTCTTTCTTTGTGATTAGCAATTGTTTGATCACGGGTTTTATCTTGTGGATTTATTATACACACATTTGTAATACCCTAATTACTGATAACCATAGATCTTCTGCTATATATAAAATATTTATTTTCTTTCTATATGCGTTTCAATCTCTCGTTTAAAAATGGCGGTTGGAAAAGTTTTTATTATAATTATATTATTATGGACATTTGATTTGTGCATTACATTAATGGGAAAGAGTGTGAAAGACATTAATGGGGAGGTAGATACGAGATTAGCAAGGATAAATAAGTTTTTTCGTGAAAAGGGAAAAACCTTTGTGAAAAAATCTTCAGGAGGGTTTGCGAATATTGAATACGAAGAAATGACATTTCTTGGGTTGGACTCCCTTCTACGAAAAGGAGACTGCACCAGAGTCAACGAATCGGGACAGATAACTACCGACTTGAGATTTAGTTTCCATTTTCTTGGTTTTATATTCGGGAAGTTACTTACCGATGGGCTTGAGTTCTCTGCTTCGACCAGAGTGTATACAAACTCCATTAAGTTTGTTTACACAATCATGAATCCAACAAGTGACGAGTGCAGTGTTACGGTGGACAAATTGGAGATTGAGGAAGCCAAGGATGCCAAACTCAGTGCTGCGCATGAAGATTATGACCACAAAAATCTTGATGAACTCTTCTCCAAAACAATCATACCCGCGATGAACGATAATTTGAAAAATGATAAAACTGAAGTAGAACAAAAATTATTTGAAATATTCTGCCGTAAAGTGTCTCTTCAACAGAAAACCTATGATTCGTACATAGATTTCATCGGCATACTTATAACGCAATTGAGTAATGAAGAGGAACCCTAATATATTTATAACAGAGGTATGTGCAATTCCAGAATATCGTAAGCAATTAATTGAGAATAGTTTTCACAATTTATATTTTTACTTTATTCAATAACATTAACTGATCGGTATAAATTTAAAAATACATATTATTTGACCCCGAGATATTCATTAGTAATCCTTCACCAATATAAATTATGAAATACGTCTGTTATTTCATATATTAGATTTTTCTCTAAATTGTGAAATAACAGAAACCATAAAAAAGAAAAACTGTAAAATTAGTTTTATGTAATCTTAGTTAGTGTAATAAATATTCAATTTGAAAAGCATTATTTTGTTTTATTTTAGCCATTAGCGCCGTCTTGTTCTTATCAATTTTATTTTTAGTGAAGCCGGATATTATTTTGTAATAGTAAATGTCTCCTGTTTCGAGATTGCTTAGTCACTGAAGGAATATCAATAAAAAGTTTGCAAATGTTTTGGTATTTTTTTTAATTTTTTCAGGATCCTAACACAAGCCAACAAAAATAACTCACGATAAAATTTCTATGTATATATATATATATATATATATATATATATATATATATATATATATATGTATATTCATTGCATTCTGCGTCTTTGGTGAAGGGATTTCCGAACAATTAATAGTTATAATCCTAAGTTTACATGTTTATTTTTATAATTCCTTGTTATTATTATTTTTTCTGTTTATCAAATATCAAAATATAAATGGAGATTATAAATGAGGGATTCAAGTTAATTTGATTATATGTTATCTAAAGGCGTTGATAATACAACATTATTATGCTGCAATATACGCAATTAATCGTCTCAGAATTGTTAATGTTTTTTTTTTTTTTTTTTTTTTTTTTTTTTTTATTTTTGAGCTTTCACCACATTTAAGTGAATATAGCCATCCTTTAACTCACATTATTCATAATAAAAATAACGTTAGGATAAAAGTTGGGGGAAAAATAGAATTTTTGGCTTCGGATGTTCAAAGAACAATGGATTGACTTCAATTTTCGTTTACAAGTTTTACATCATTCAAACTAAGACATAGTCGAATTACAAGCGCATTAGTCACGTTGGGGTAAATATAAGCCGTATAAGAGAAATGTACTCCTGCCCCGCGGCTTGGCGGCCATTACAAGAGAAGGATGCTCCTGATGGTAGTTATTTATGCAGTGGTTGGTAGGAAGAGTATCTGTGGGGAAGGAGGGGGGTCAGGGGGACCGCTCGTTAGTCACAATAAGGCCTGCTAGGGGGCAGCACTCTTCCCGACCACAGCACGTACTCGTGCAATACGTGCTTCTAAAATGCCACATTTAACCCTTTTCCCTACTCGAATTGCATGTTTTATGCTTCGGGGAACTCCGAGTAGATCGATGTAAGCAAACTTCTCGCGAGCGAATTATTTTTATGAAAATGAGTTGTGTGTTGATTTTTCCTGAATTATCTCCATCAAGGCCATTATATCCGCTCTTATAAACATTTTTTTTTTTTTTATTTTTTTGAAGATCAATACTTAATTTCTCACTCCCTCCATCAATAAGTAGTATTCTACTCTTCTCTAACAATTTAACCAAAATATAACTTCTAAACAGGGGGGCGAGGTTAGCTCAGTGTGAGAGCACTGGAATAATAAGTTGGAGGACCTGAGTTCAAATTCCGAGCAAGCAATAAAGATTTTTTCTTCTAGTGTCTTCGTTGATGAGAGGAATTCGGCCTCTCTGACCGTCCCTAGGCCAACGCAGCCTTTTATTAATTTAATAATGGGTACCTTGGTGCTAATGACTCTAGCAGTCGAAGCAGCCAAGGGGAAAATCAGGCGGATGGAAAATAGTACTGGCCACACTATCTCCCTAGTGTGCAGTATGGTCACGAATCAGATACCTCTATAGTATCTCCCATTGATGGGAGGAGGTTTCAGGGGGTTATAATGTGAGTTACAGTCTGGGGACAGTCATATTTACCTGTTTGTAATAATGAATGACGAGCAAAATTGTGATATTTTTATGATATGGTTTTTAAGCTGTGATATTAAAGATTTCCTGATGATGGCATAAGCCGAAATATTGTTTAAAATTATTTAAATATAAAATTATGAAACTGGGAGACTTGATTGGCATTTTTCATTTGTTATGAAACCTGGATAACTCAGTGGAGGTCTCAAAGAAGTGGCAGCACTTATCAACTCATTGCAATAGTAAACCATTTTATACCAGCTCTTTGAACATTCTTCACAAACAATATCTATTAAATGTAATATTAGGAAAAAAACAATTTTGCAAAACAGGGGCCTGCGAGTCTTGCTCTCCTGAATAAGGCCTTCAAAGAAAGTTTAATCCATTGACAGCTGACCCCGCATAGGTGTGGGCTACCTGGCTTCTTTTTTTTTTGTTTGGTTATTTTAGTAGTTCCACTAGTTCACTACTAGATAGTACGTAAGTAAAGATGGAATAGTTGGGATTCGGCTAAAGAAACCTCAATACGATTTTTGCTTAATAAAATCTATATTTAGGACGTTTCGGCTACTCATTGGTAGCCTTCGTCAGCTAAAATGACAAGAAAAAACAGAAATTAATACAGAAAAAAAGTTTATAATTGATAAGTAACAGATCTATAAATACAATTAACTTATTATAAAAGAACAATTTGGTGTTAAATTATTAGAATGAGTTCTAATTTTGAGATAAATTAATTATTTCAATGTTCAAATTATAGGTATCTTACAATTTTTATCTTGATAAATTTTTTTCGACGTTGTAAGTAGAATTTTCAATGAAGCCGAATCTTTCATGGAGCAAAATTATGAAATTAGAGTTTTTTCCTCTTCCAGAGAGATTTGAAAGAGTTTGATCCTAGGAGGATGACGTCCCGCGCCCCTGATATAGACCTGGCGTGCGGTGTCGTGATTAATACCAGAGGTTTGAGGTAATCAGGTTAGCAGGCTGAGGTAGCTGTTTATTAATTGACGGGTTAGCTTCTCCTCGGCTCGGAGATTCCTCTAAATAACATCCAAGCCCGGGTACACCTTGTAGTACAATCTCAACTACCTCCAACACCTCTCTTAGTTGTAACTTGTATCCTCGTTTTCTTTATCTGAGGATTTAAATTAGCATTTGTGTACTCAACGTCAAAATTATATTCAATGCTCAATTTGATATCATTAAACTCACATAGATGCGGCGGAAGGTTGACTCATCCGGTATTGATGGTGACCTGAAATATATTTTTACTCTTAAGTTCCTAAGAAGAGCTTGAAACATTTCGATCATTGAATAAAGTAGAATTTTCATACAATCGGGACTGGTGTATGGTTTTGCCTCGTGATCTGACTATATTAGCGGGGTTCCACCTTCCCTCCATAGGGAGTAAACCCGCTTATGAGGATGACACAATTCGGAAGTGCGACTAGAAATTTTCACATTTCAGATCCCATAGATAACGAAAAAATCGGTGGCTCAAATTTGCATATATAAATTATATATATATTTGGAGGCCCGGTGGTGGCAGTCTTAAGGCGTGAGCACAACACTCTCTGCTAAGGGTCGTGTGTACGATTCCCACTAGGGATGGAGAATTTTCTTTAGAAAAAAAAATCGCATCAGCCATATCCTGACTTGAAAATAATTCTTATCTATTTATAAACTGTCCTAAAATTCTGAGTATATTGTAATAAACGTTAAAATTTAAATATATATATATATATATATATATATATATATATATATATATATATATATATACTATCAATAGACACTCAAATTTTTGGGATCTTGTTTTTTTTTTATCTTTTCTTCATGGTAAATTATGTAGTATTATATGTGAGATTCAATGAATATCAATAAAAAAAATCATTATATAAAATCGTTTAATTATGGAAAATATATAGCATAATAATAATATTTATATTATTATTATATTATTAATAATAATAATATTTATATATATATATATATTAGATTCCGCTAGAGTTACTGCAGTTATCATTTCGACCAATGGTTTGATACCAAATACTATAGTTAGTGCCACCAAATATTTGAAATTGTCAGAGGAACACCTAATATTATCCCAGCAAGCAGTTCAACTCGACACAGCTAGAATCGTCAGAAAATTTCTTAATGCCCATAATTAAAAAAAACATATATTTAAAAAAAAATAAAAATAATTCTTTTTACTGGTTGGAACTATCCCCCAGTAAAAATATTCTCCAGTAATCTGAGAGACCCCACCCCCATGTTTATAAGTAAAACCTCATTAACGGGAGTTTCAAACGTACAACATACTTCAGTTAATTAAGTCAATTCGTAGAATTAATTGAAGTACTTGTCTCCCAGAAACTTAATCATACCGAGTAAAAATAATGTTTACATGAGCCCGTATGAATTTTGACTTAATGAAATGGATTGGTCAAATAATTTCAGTTTATCCTTCTGCTATGTCCTGTGAGTGAGGCTGAGCCGGGGTATAATCAATTGATGGGGCAAACATCGGGTTAGCGAGGGTAAATACATTTGCTCTAATTGGCTCTCCATCCCTGCAATGGGTTCCGAGACATCAAGGGTCACATGGGAATGATTACATGGGCTATTTGGCAACAACAGAGCTCTCTTTTTCTTTGTCGGAGAAACAAAAAAAAAACAAAAAAACTATATTAAATAAAAGTAATGTTGTTACTCTTTAATATAAATATGAAATAAAACAGATTGTAGCCAAGAAGAAGGGTTCATAGACAATGGACTGTACAATTAGAACTATAACGCCTAAATCTCTTAATATTTCACGCATTTGCCATTAGAGGTTGACAGTTTCAAGTAAACCAAGCAGCCACCTTTCATGGGCGGCTACTGTAATGCAGCCACTAATCCGCCAATTATCTCATGAAGCGTATTGCCGGTTGCAAGTTGAAATTTGAGGGTTTTTTTAATGTAATTTTTTAGGATTAAAGCGATTCTCAACTCATTGGGATGGAATAGACTTCTTGACCCCTAAGAACTTAGTAATCAGTGGTCCTCTTATTTGTCATCGGGAAGTAAATGGATAGAGTAACAATTATTGTTTGTTTTGATCTTTAGTGAAAAATTTGTCTCGAATAAAAGCAATATTTCAGATTTCACAAGGCACAGGAAACTGACATTATCCAAATTACACAGAAGCGGATGTTGTTACTCTCTCAGCTTTCTCCCTCATTCTTAAGGAAGCCTCTATAAGTCAATAAAAAAACTAGAATACACATTTCACGGCCCAATGCATTTTATAATAACCACCAATTAAGAAGCGAGGTATATAGAAACAAAAAAAAAGTATATTAGTAAAAAGTATTCACACGGAATCTTCGAATTTGTACTCGTAAAGATCTGTTTCTATGAAACAGAAATTGTTTCTAATTTTTCTTATCCTGTTTCATTGACAAATACATTTTTCTACTATAAAACATTACAAAAAGTAACAACCAATAAACCTTTAGAACCTTTTTTTGTAGAGAATGTAGTAAGCTATGGTTTTACCACATTCCATTGCCCAACCGTTTTCGAGATATTAAGGAAAACCCAAAACTTAATCCAACCATAAATTTGGATATATTAAATCCATATATTTGGTATCAGATACATTGCATTGTTTTTGTGAGTATATATATATATATATATATATATATATATATATATTATTTATTTATTTCCTTCCCTAAGTAACGCTTAAGTAAGGGAGTTTATTTTATTTTCTACATGAAAAATATACAAAGCATGTAACTGATTACATCTTAATAATTTTTTCTATTATTTATGATTACATTCTAAATGTATAACATAAAAGAAAAAAATGAAACAAAATAAAAGAAAAAAAAAAGGAATAAGAATACAAATAAAAACCTCTATCTCCTATATGAAAGAAATCAAAGGATTTTTATTTTCAACTATAATGATTTTTCCAGTATCATATTTTTGTATAAATATGTTCAGCATATTTTTGTAAAGCCCTCTCACACTTATGAAATAATATTTTTTCAGCAACAGGCCAATGTCCTAGGTGTTTGGTATGTTTGTTGGTGTCACGTACATCTGTTATGTTTTTCTTTCTTCAGTTAGAAGTGTGCAGTCGTACAGGTAAATGGTGATATGTGTGTGTTGTATTGAAGACACAGTAACAACTTTCATGCTGGCTCAGTACAAATCTGTAAAAGTTTGAATTAACGTTCCCATGTCCTGTTAATAATTGTGTCATATAAAATTTGTTCTTGTATATATACATATATATACATATATATATATATATATATATATATATATATATATATATATATATATATATATCGAGTTAAATTCCAATTCGTTGCTGTATTCCTGACATTTGTCACCAAGGATAGAGTAAAAACTGAAGAGAGCCTGACAAATAGTGGAAGCTGGAAGTATATTTTTTCCACCCTTATATCATTTGTGAGAGAAGGCAGGATAGGGTTTTTGTTGTCCATAGTATAGAAGGCCTTCTGAGTGCAAAAAAACAGGAATGCCTTCCTTGAGGTCCACCAGGAGGTTACCAGTCATCTTGTATAATTCTGCTTAATTTATAAACATGTTTTTGCATACGTTTGTTCCTATTAATCAAGTTGCAGGGAAATGTAATTGCATTTCTATACGTACGAATATCTATAGCAAAAACCGTGCGAACCTTATCCCTTCCAAATGTCCTTATTACTGTTATTTATTTTTTTTAATTTACAATTTATTCAGTATGCTTATTAACCCGCAAAATTTGCCTAACTGGACGGCGAAAGGGATTTATTTTACAGGCAAATGAGTAACAAAATGGTTCGAAGTTTGACTTTAGGGTGATGTTTTCATGTATCAACAATTTATTCAATCATTATGTATACTATGGGGGCGAGGTTAGCTCAGTGGTAGTACAAATTCCAATTTGTATATATATATATATATATATATATATATATATATATATATATATATATTCGCCTGTTCGTATTCTAGCTACCTAATAATTGGACCGATTTTAATGAAATGTGGTACAAAATACTTTGTATGATTTCAAAGACCAAGTTCGTTAACCAGCAGAATTCCCGGAATATGGTGGTATCCAAATGTCAATAAACTTCAAGATTTCATGAGAGTAGGTGTTTAACGTTTCTATAAAATATTATTCACACTTATTCCAAGCTTTCCAAATGACAGCAAGGATATGAAGTTATGGAAACTCGCTAAGATCACGCTGTTCCTGCGAGTCGGACCGTTTTAGCGCGGTTCCTCCCTCCCTTCATAGGGATGAACCCCGCTTATAAGGTTGATCTCATGGCAATCCGGAAGTGCCGACTAGAAAATTTTCTGAACCCCTAGAGACCGAAAATTATGGTGGTTCGAAGGGTCTCACCGTGTTTCCATGTGAAATCTGCACTGGCGTCTTGCTTGACTTTGATGTCATTATTTTATTTCTAGTGCCTAGAAATAATTTTTCGTCAATTATCAAACCTCTAACTGTACTCGTTTTGCAGGAATAAGGCTTGAAACCCCTAACTTCAAAGTCGTTTTTCTATGAAACTATACTAGATATTTAAATGAAACTAATGTGAAATGAAGCTCTTGATTAGGTGTACCTTGCGTATTTTTTTCATGATTTTCGGACTACTTATAAGACAAGAAAAAAAATTTGTGAAGATTTCAAGGGCTGTTTTCCCCAACTACCCCTCCAAGTACACCTACCAAAAAAATCACGTGAAATCAGTAATTTCTCAACTATTATCCGTAAAAGTTTCATACATGTGTGAATGGTGCATCATATATAAAAATTACAAAAACCCTATATCGATAGCTAAACACGAAAAACCAGATGTATAGAAAATATCTCAGGTTACTCTTAGGATGTTTTTGATATTTAAATATGAACCCTCACATTGCTCAGAGCATAAGCCGTATTATTCACATCGAAAAACTATTGTCGTATAGTCGTAAAAATAATAAATACTAAAAATATTCATTTTCTACAAAAGATAATTAATCTTAATCACTATTTTCCTCAATAGTTTTGGTATCACTTGTACTTCGAATAAACGTGCTAATATTTCCACGAATTTAATTGTTTTTATTAGTAACGACCAAGTGATAAGAAATAAATTATCGAGGCTACCTGTGAGCAGCAACCTATGGCACGCCTATTTCCATTAGCCTAATCACACGTGTATCTTTTTATGCCCTTGTGATTGTATTTAAAAAAAAAACAAAACAACAATTTGTTTTCACAAGAGAAACATCCCATGTCTCTATTATATTCAAATAAGTACAATAAGAAACAAAGCGAAGGTATTTCGTCACTTGGTAAACTGTAAAGAACTAATAATATGTAGTGAATGAATATGAAACATTATGGAATCAAATTTATAAATAATTGATCAACCAGATGTATACGAATAATACCACTTGTTTATAGATGTATATCTGTAATAGTGCAACTGATGTATATATGCAATAACTGTTTGGAGCGAAACGCCTTAGATGCACAAGGATGCTCATAAATAAATATAAAAAAAAAAGTTAAAAAAAAAAAAAAAATTGTATTCAATGAAACATTCCATATTTCTTGTTATTGAAGTGCCAATAACGAACTTTAATCCTTAATATGTTGCCATTTTCTTATAAGTACTCAACATGAATATCGTTTTTATTGCCGTCTAATAGAGCGGCGAGGTAACATTTTTTCCAGTTTCATCTCATGTTACAAATCTTACCAAAACTATTAGGGAAAATAGTGGTTAAGATTAATTATCTTTCGTAGAAAATGAAGATTTTTAGTATTTATTATTTTAGTGGCTTGTAATATGACAATAGTTTTTCGATCTGTATAATACAGATTATACTCTGAGCAATCTGAGGGTTCATATTTAAATAACAAAAACGTCCTAAGAGTAACTTGAGATATTTTCAATACATCTGAGTTTTAGTGTTTAGCTATCGATATAGGGTTTTTGTAATTTTTAAGTATGATGCACCTTTCACACATCTATGAAACTTTTACGGATAATAGTTGAGAAATTACTGATTTCACGTGATTTTTTTGGTAGGTGTACTTGGAGGGGTAGTTGGGGAAAACCGCCCTTGAAATCTTTATAATTTTTTTTCTTGTCTTATAAGTGGTCCGAAAATCACGAAAAAAATACGCAAGGTACACCTAATCAATAGCTTCAATTCACATTAGTTTCATTTAAATATCTAGTATAGTTTCATAGAAAAACGACTTTGAAGTTAGGGGTTTCAACACTTATTCCCTCAAAACGAGTACAGTTAGAGGTTTGATAATTGACGTAAAATTATTTCTAGGAACTAGAAATAAAATAATGACATCAAAGTCAAGGAAGACGCCAGTGCAGATTTCACATGGAACTAGAAATAATTTATATATAGAAATATATATACACAAAGAGACCCTTTGTGTGTGTATATATATATATATATATATATATATATATATATATATATATATATATATATATATATTATTATTATTATTATTCTTGTGGATGACCCAAAATATTTCTTAATGCGTTCCGTTCTTTTAGGCTTAGGGTCGGGAAAAAGTAGTACTTCCTTGTGTCACACCACTTTATTTTTTCCTGCCCTACATGTTTCGTGCTTAATTCATTCGCACCTCATCAGGGGCACTTCTTGCTAAGAAGTCCTCTCGTCTCCTCATGTACCTTCTACGGAGGCAGGGGTAATACTATTACAGGCAGTATTACCCCTGCCTCCGTAGAAGGTACGTGAGGAGACGAGAGGACTTCTTAGCAAATAAGCACGAAACATGTAGGGCAGGAAAAAAATAAAGTGGTGTGACACAAAGAAGTACTACTTTTTCCCGACCCTAAGCCTAAAAGAACGAAACGCATTAATATATATATATATATATATATATATATATATATATATATATATTCGCGGCATACATCAGTGAATAATGGTCCGATTTTGATGAAATTTGGTACAAAAATAGTTCGTCAAATTTGAAAGGTCAAGTTCGTTAACCAGCAGAATCCGCCCGCCGGAACATGGTTTTTGGAGCGAATGTCGCGCGAAATAATCGTTCCGCTTACTTCATATGCTTGCAAGTACTCGTTTCTTCTTCATTCGTTTTTCTAGGCTTCTTGGCCTTGGTCAAATACGTCTTTATAGTTCTTATGATCGGGTTTTTGTCGTTATTTTTGTAATTTTTGTCTCTTTCCCTTAGTTTTTTATTGCTTTTTATATTTGTAATTTCTTGTGTTAGGAAAATGTATTTGTGTGTAAAACAGGATAAGTAAAATGAGACCAATTTTCTGTTGCTAGAAATAATGAAAAGTTTTCGTATACTTTCATTAATATCTCGAAAACGGTTGAAAATTTCGGAAGCGGAAGGTTACCATTCGAAAGCTTACTAAATGGCCTACAAAAAGAGTTCTGAAGAAAGTTTTGAATAAGCGATGTCAATCGGAGAAATAAGTGCTTAAACTTTGAAGTAATTGATTTCGTTTATTCAAACGGTTCTTTTTTTCTGTTTTTATTCCTTGTTTTTTTTAATTGTTTATAGTTGGATAATGTATTTGACAATAAAACAGATTAACAGAAAACAGAAAAACATTGCATTGTTAGAAATATAGCTTGCCAAGAGAAAGAGATTCGATGACGTCTTTTGAATATTTTCAATTGCCTTTATGCTGTTGGTTTTTTATTTTATTTTTTAATTGATATTATTTGTAGAATTATTACTACAGTAGAAGAACACAAGAAAATGTGAAATTTTTTGATATTTTTCAATGCATTCAACGTATGAAATAGGTATCTCTAGAAGGGGATTCTGGGGTCTGGCGGACCCGACTAGGTAAAGTCATAAAACCCTTTGGACAAAGGCCGAACCAAATACTGTCTGTTTCTATTCTAAGCTTTTCAAATGACAAAAGGGATATGAACGGAACCGCGCTAAGATGGAAATGGCAGTTTCTGCCAGTCGGACTTTTTTCTTTACATTTCCTTTTGGGCGTTGGGTTATCTACGGGTTGAGACCCGTTGGATACCTGACGTTCTGTCACTTTTCACCCTTGATTTCGTGTGAAATGTCCTCTAATCATTAATCAGAGCAAAAAGTTCGTGTACCAACTGTGGGAAGGATGGGGATATCACCATTATCTCGTGAAACTAAAGAATGTGGTCGGAATAGCTCCTTCACGCTAAAGCACATTTATTGGTTTTGACATAGAAATCAGAAAAAAATTGACTCAAATAATACCAAACAGGTGAAGAATAACCCTTCAAAAATTTTTCAAACTTTACATTTATTCCTCCATCACAACGTTTCGGACACACAGGTCCATCCTCAGGCAATCATGTCCTGTTCATTACTATAGTTACACTAAAACAGTCATGCAATAAATAAAAATGATTCCTGTAAGGAACCAAGTCAAATTACACCTACATCAATTAAACACGCATTATCACTAATTGATGTAGGTGTAATTTGACTTGGTTCCTTACAGGAATCATGTTTATTTATTGCATGACTGTTTTAGTGTAACTATAGTAGTGAACAGGACATGATTGCCTGAGGATGGACCTGTGTGTCCGAAACGTTGTGATGGAGGAATAAATGTAAAGTTTGAAAAATTTTTGAAGGGTTATTCTTCACCTGTTGGTATTATTAATTAATACCCTTCATTTAGTAATCGTAATAGACTCAAATATTTTTGTTTTTCTCAAACAACGATGTATCATTTTGAAGCTTATTAAATAAGGCAACTTTTGAGGTGGAGGGAAACCTCTATGACTAAAAATAGCTGATTACGAAAATATTGAATAATTTAAAATATTTCACATCTACGTGGCCTTCAGTATTGCACCTAATTTACGTGGCAATAAATCAATAACAGGTGTCCCTTATTGGAAATTTAATGCAAATTTTAAAAATGTCGTCGATATTTACGATACATTAACCTGAAATCCGGAAGTCTTTTAAATAAAAGGCCAAAAGTTTTGAAAATAGAGAAAAGTTTGAATAGCTCTGCGAGATGTTGAGGCAGAACGCTTATTTCTGCGTCCCTGAACTACAAATAAGTTGCAGAATAAACCCCTAAAGTTACGACTTCTTAATGCTGGACACCCTGTGTAGGCTCAAAAAGCAATATTTCTGGTAATCCAAGTTCTTACCCATCATGTAAATTGTGGTGTTATATTAAAATATATACATTCTACGAATAAAAACTGTACATAAGTATAACTTATCAAGGGAATAAAAAATCGTGATGATACTATTACTACAGTAATTGGAGATTGTTAAATCCCGTGACTTTGCTTCTCTGTAATTACAACCCTCTCCAACTCTCCAATGGACCTGGGTGTTCGGATGCTCAGACCCTGCGGCTGTTTTCCTTCCGACTTACTTCCCCTAACAAAAAGGCGTCCAGTTTCTCCGAGGGTTCAGGGGAGGGAAGGAAATTTTTAAGGACTCCCCTCAATATTATTTTCCATTCTAGTGACGGCCCCTCCTTTTTGTTCCCTTACTTCATTTTCTATTGTCATAAACTTGAGTTTCTTTTCCTTTTAATCAAAAGTCAAGAACTAATTAAAGCGTGAAATGACGACTAATTTTCAGAAGTTCTTCTGAATATTTTTAATCAGGAATTCCGTGGAAGAAATTGTTATCTTTGCAAGTCTTGTCTTTGATGGTGTAAATTATGGAAACTTAATTCTATGGAAACTTGATATTTATGACCTTATATAATAGTGGGGCTCTCGAAATGGTATCTCATACAACATATCTGGTCAGAGGCTCTGTAATACTTTCTCTTAACTCTAGATTATTCTTTATTGAAAATCATAAAACAACACAATCTAGGTTTAGATAAAAAAAAATCAATAAATAGTTTAACACAGATTACTACACACAAGAAAAAATCTATTTCATTGCTGCAATAGATAATAAATAGGACTAATCATTTTATCTCAATTCATACTTCCCTCTATAGGGATCTAACCAAGAATTTGGTCCATGGTTCTGTTTACCAGGCATAAAATAAAGTGAACCATAGACAAAATTCGTGGAAATAATGCAGCTGATGTATTCGAATTAATGACTTTTATTAGAAAGATAGGTTTAATTAGCAAAATATAGACTTCGGTATATTGGTGGCATCACCAGGTTCCTGCTCAGGTGTTGGCCGCAGTGAGGCACTGGCTGGTGCTCTAGGTCCTGTTAGACCATGGACGCGGGGGACTGTGAACAAACATGCATCTAGAATCTGGAGGTCTGGAGACTTTTGGTGTTCCTGCAGAGAACAACCCCTCATGGCGGGCTGCTTCGGCAGATTGGCAAGTGGTGTTCGGTGCAGACGGGCAGTGTTTTGGCAGACAGGCAGGCGGTGTTCGGTGCGGACAGACAGTGTTTTGGCAGACAAGCAGGCGGTGTTCAGTGCAGACAGGATGTGTTTCGGTAGACAAGCAACGGTGCTTCGTGCAGACAGGCAGTGGTTCGGCAGACAGGCGGGAGGTGGTTGGTGCAGACAGGGAGTGTTTCGGCAGACAGGCAGGCGGTGTTCCGTGCAGACAGGCAGGCGGTGTTCCTTGCAGTTAGGCAGTGTTTCGGTAGACAAGCAACGGTGCTTCGTGCAGACAGGCAGTGGTTCGGCAGACAGGCGGGAGGTGGTTGGTGCAGACAGGGAGTGTTTCGGCAGACAGGTAGAAGGTACTTCGTGTAGAAAGGCAGTTTTTCGGCAGAGAGGTGGGCGCTGGCCCTGGGGGGTGGGACAACGATACCTATCACCCAAAGCATATAAACAGGCGTATATTTCCTCATCTCTATCTTCCACTTATGAAATTATCATTATTCAAATTAAAATAACCAAATTCACTAGGCAATAAGAAGATCGATTCCATGCCATCGGAATAGAGAACTCATAAATATCTCTTACTTCACTGGCGTTTATGGCTGATAAGCTGACACGCAAAAAAAAAAAAAAAAAAAAAAAAAAAACAGGGATCAAATGCGATTACAAAATCCGGAAGCTTTTAAGAACAAATTTTCACAATATTTATACACACACACATATAGTCTGCAGAATATTCAAAAATAAAAACATATTCTTACATACTTATTGTATAGAGAGAGGAAGTGAGAGAACGAGAGAGGAAAATTTGGATTTATTTAAAACTATCTAATTGTAACAATGGAAAGAGTAAGGGTTGAGAGGGAAAGCATGTCGAGGGCCTAAAACCTCTAAAGTACACTCCCCTGTTATCCGATCCACGAGGATGGGGACGTCACCATGACCCGGCCAACTCTTAGTCTCTCTATTTCTACTTAATCCTCTTTCACTCTCTTTACTCGCCTTAGTCTTCTTCTTAGGCTGGAGGCTTTGGTCTCTAAAGGGTTAATGGCAGAGAATCAATAATGCCAAGAGTCCTGTTTATTTATTCATTTACTTGAAGAGTTCCATAGCGTTGTGTGATAGGCTCAAAGAAAATAAATAAAGTAAAAAATGTAATATTTTATAAATTATTTGTTCACAATCCCCCCCCCAAAAAAAAACTAAAATAATTACATATCATATAATAAGTAATAAAAAAATGCTACAGTAGTATTTTTTATTTTTTTATTTATTTATTCATTTAATGAAATTACTTGTAGTAGTAATCGATTTATATCTATTATGTACTATATGTGACGTCTAACAGTGATGGGTATCTTTTTCATTTTCGTGATTTAAGAAAAGGAAATCTTATGGTTTGGGCAAATATTGCGTTAATAAAGAAAAGCTACTTGGTGTTTCTTTCTAAGAAAGTAAACTCACAAGAGTATCAAAACTTATCAGAAGAACAAAAAACAAAACAAAAAAAAAAAAGAACCTTTTAATGACATGGCAGAAGGTTCACCTGTAGAAAGACAACGCTCCAATTCATTTGGTGAGAATTATTAAGGAATGATTTATACAAAACAACATAGACAAACTAGATTGGTCTGCTATTTCTCCAGATCTTAATATTATTAAAATGTCTGGTGAATTCTTACAAGAAGGGTATATGGGTAGTCTAAAATGTGCAATTCTATTTTCATGGGAAGAGAAAACTCAAAAAAAGATTATTTTGTTCAATTCCAAAAATAATTTTTGAAGTAATAAAACGTGATGGAAATGCCACAGAATTTTTGATTCCTCTTTTATTATTTTGCTCTTCCAGTGTGTCTAACATTTTGACGCCAAATTTAAATGATGAATCCATTTTTAAACATCTTTATTTTAAATTTATTTTTTAATGGGTTACAATAAATTAAATGGTATGGCCAGATAAGTGTGAGATAAGTTTAAAATAATTGAATTAGTGCTTTTTTGTCAATCTAGTCAAGTGAAGGTCAGAAATAGTTTTGTGCATAGTGTGTCTACCATTTTGACGCTGAGTATATAGCAGTATCAAGGTTATAATATTTGATTGCTGTTGCTGCACATGTGGCTTGCAAGAGCTATTTACGAGGCTATTTACAAGAAGCAGGTGTACCTCAAGGGCTTAATGTAAGCTCTCATTATCGTAAGCATGAGCAACTATCGAACTTTCAATAGCAAAATACAGGAAGCTTAGCCCCAAAGCCCCACTCTATAGTTGCAAGTCGCAACAACTAATTGGTCTCGGATCTGTCTTTCAATTAAAATAATCCTATTAAGCAAATCCGATTGGGAATGTTTAGTTTGGCCGCCCTGAAGGGCCCCAAGTCTGTATGCTGTGGGGATAAAGCAGTCTGCAACAACTGCACAATCCTATTAAAGCACTAACTACATTACCAACAGACAACAAATACTGATTGATTCGTCCAAAAGGGACAACGACAACAATCGCTGTCAGCTTTCACGCTGATTTCCGTTCAATTGGAGTCAATTCAATGCAAAGCTTTTGATGGCTGTTCAATGCTGTTTGCTTCCATTTCTCCTTAATTCCTCACTCAGCTAGATCAATAATCTCCCAAGTTATAAATTGAAATTACGAAGAGTAACGTTCTGATTTACGATCAACTAGTATTCGGTTGATCCACGACTGAAAAAGATTAAACCTGACTCTGCGACACTCAGCTGTTATAAGCAAATATATTTATGGAAGAAATTTCTTTAACTAAATGAGGACAAACGTTATGAATTAAAAAAAAGCTAGAGTCACACGGACTGCGTCATCGTAGCGCGTTCACACTCCTATCACTTGTTAAAATTGGAAATATTTGAACTGAAATGGTTAATTTTTTCTTTAACCATTCGAGAAAAAATATATCTTAAAATGGAAATGGAAATATCGAAGCGAAGCATCATAGGAGGAATTTGGGAGCAGACAGATGAGATCACTATAAAAAATCACATATGCATCTTGGTTGTAGGAAATTAAATAAGCTTGCAAATATATGCTTTACATTTACTACGATTTTCAACCTGTTTCGATATATAAACTAATATAGGTATTCGAAAATTTCAAGAAAAATCTTGTTTTATAGCAATGGTTATATTAGATATGGCCTTGAAAATCGCCCATCACTACTTCAGGTCTTAACCCGCAACTCACCAGAAGCTCATAGCTATTTGTGTAAAATTTATAACAACCAGATGTTCTTTTTATGCGTACTCTTTTAAATGATTTTAATAGTTATTAGTTCATTCTTCCCGGTGGTAATATTTTCAACAAATAACTCTCTAAAAGAAATACAATATTTCTAACTTGCCTGGTTAAAAAAAAAAAAATGAACATCAACTGCAAAGGATTTTCCTAAGAGAGTTTTTCGTTTATGAAGCAAGAAGATATAAATAAGGAGGGTTGGGTACCATTAATCACACATCAATTACGCTTTGAGAAGTATTATGACCTTTTCTTCATTCTGCCTCTTTTTTTTCTCCTTCTTCTTTTTTTAGAATAACGGCTTAAATATATCAAACTTCCCCTTCTTCGAGTGGTGCTAAAGGTGGTTTCCACCTCAGGAGACTTATGCAAACATGAGGCCCTCCCTATTGCACCCTTGTGATGAAGTGCTATGCATTATATCTGATATAGGTTAGAATTATTATTTTTTCTGACATTATTATCCCCATATTTTTTTCCGTTTTTATTATAGCCTTATATAACCTTTAAGTATGGGGGTGGTTTACCCAAACGTAAGAAGGAAGGCTAGGTGTTTAGTTTTCTCGCTAAAGATAAATTCGGCACAAATAAAACATTGCCAAGTTTGAGAATTTACCTGGTTGAGGAAAGTGATATTTTAGTAACTGGATATAAGTATTTTTATTGTTTTTTTTTTTTTTTTTTTTTTTTTAAAGGTCAGTTTAAGTGTCTTTACTGTTCTTAGTAAGTAGCTATGAGGTCTTCTAAGTAATGAACTAGGACATTTCTTTCTTGGATCATCTCTTGTATTGGCAAATATTTTTGGTTGAAAATATGGTACACTTAATACACCAACTCATACTAATTTTTTGGAGTGTAGGATGGTAAGGCTTTTTTGGGGTGTTTTAGGAGGGGATATTTCTCGCTTTTTGGCGTGGGGAGTATTTCTTTGGGGGGTGGGAGGAACTTGGCCTCTACAGTAGAACCTCTCATATCCCCGACTATGACGGGACCGGGCCATGGTCGGAACGGCCAAAAGGTCGGGTATAGGGAGGAGGAAAAAAACGCATTCGAAATTTATAAAACCAGCTATAATGTACCGTACATACTGTAATGTAACTTTATTGTATTGTAATTGTAAAACTGTTGCTATATGCATCTCAAACATTTACTTTTTTGAAAATATGAACAAAATTTTAGCATACTTTATTTAAAGAATTCAGTTATGGATTTTTGTTTTAATTTTTTTAATCTTGACTTTGCGGAAGTGTTCCTCTACTTTTTATTCCAACAATACCTCCATTGGGGTTGCATTTTGATGTAGCTCCATGTATTTCATCGCTACGACGAAGGCGTCCTTAGCAGCAGAATGACACTACATGATCACTGGTGGTTTTATCTTCATCCGAGTCGATTTCTTCGTCCACGGGTTTGTCCTGCACAACAGCAATGATTGAGTCATTGTTGAGATCTTCATTGGTAACTTCTGAAACATCAGCTTCAACAAGTCACTCGTCTACATCTGTCATCTTCAGAGCATGGTGATATACTCGTAGATTTTTTAATTCTTTTGTTGTGTTTCAACTTCTGCTTCTGTCTATGTCGGTTCATGTTCAGTCTCAGCTTCGTCTTGTTTCAATAGTGGTCAAATCTTTTTCCAAGCCTTTGAAGACTTGCCTTGTTTGACTGATTTCGTCCCCACCTGAAGCAAAGAGCACTAGATCGGATATCGGGAGGAGTCGGATATGGGAAGGTCGGATATGAGAGGTTCTACTGTATTTCACATTTATATTTTTTTTGGGGGATTATACCAATTTTACAGATAAATGCAAGTTAAAACAAAAAAAATCAAGTAAAAAGTGATTTAAATAAAGACAAAAACCCGTTCAAAAGAACAAAACAAACACATTTAAAGTTTTGAGCTCATATTTCTCCGATTGACATCGTCTAATCGAAAATTGCTTCAGAATCTTTTTTGTAGAGCATTTAGTAAGCTTTTCAATAGTAACCTTCAGGTTACTATGATTTCGAACGAGATATTAAGGGAAACATTCGAAGTTTCCAAAACCTTTCATGTCTATAAATAAAATATTTTATTCTAATCCTTCCTTAACTCCAAACGTAACCAAAATTTAAACATATTGATAACATCAATTTCAAACATGCAGAAAATATTTTAACTTATAGAAGCTAAAATCAATTAGAAAAACAACATTTAATAAAACACTGAGAAAAACAAACGTAAAGAGCAGTTCAAGACAGTGGATTTAACACATTTCATGTTTAAGTATTTCTTTATCGGCCTGAGACCCTTCTCTAAAAAAAAAACAACGTTTTTGTAGGAAATTTATTGAGCTTTTGATTGGGTACTGTAAATCAGGTATTGGCAGCCTTTGACATGTTGTGGGCCAAACTCTTGTGTTTTAAAGTACTGGTCAGAATTGTTAGCCATAGATATCAGATATGAAATAATTCGACGATGTTGTTGTAATACAATTGATTAAAATAACAAAATGAAATTTAAAAAAAGCTAAACCGATTCCGCAGGCGCAATCCATGTAACTCGATCTTTCTGATTTGGAGTGAGTGTGAGTAAGTAGTGCACTGAATATTGTTTTTTTAACACTAGATTTACCAGATCAGTCATTTTGACTGGACGTGCAATTTCAATTCGAAATTCCTTCTACATATAACATTTGCTTTCCTAAATGATATATTTTTTTGTTATACTAGTACCAGGTCTGGTAAATCTAGTGTTAATTGGATTTCTCAAAATTTCTCTCTGGCTGGATCAAATCTTGTTAAATTATATTAAATTTATACTTGAATGTAAACGTTTTTCCCCAACATAAAAAGAAAATAATGAAGCGCTTAAACATAACTTTAACAAAATAAAGAAAACCGAGCCTGCAGTCATTTTAATAATAAAGCTCCTGTGGAATGTAAGAGCGAAGAGTGTAATAAAGACATTCCTTTTTGTTTTGAAGAGGAAAAAAGGAGAAGACTTGGGCTGCTTTAAGTAAAGTATAAAACCTTTATTCTGGTTAAGAAAGAGATCAAGCCAAAGCTTTCAGGTCGGGGATGGGGAGGCTAGTGGAACGCTTATTGAAAGAATCTCTCCCGGGTTAGGCCACCGCCGCCTACGGAAAACGGGATAAAAAATATCCCCTGGGATGATCCTGAGTTAAAGTACCTAAGTATACTTAGTGTAGAGATTATTGGCGAAAGTATGAAGCCTAGCTTACCTCAGGATAATCCCATCGAATCTCCTTCTCTCTCCCCCACCCGACTCCAATTATGAATTTTGAACTCCTCAGATAGAGAGAGAGAAGCGATCGGAGAACGAACCCAGCCACAACAGCAACTTCTCTCTAACTCTAGCTAGGAGTGGGAGTTTAATCTGTTTAACAGGGTTCTCTACTCAGCAGCTCTCGAAGAGGGCCAACTACCGCCCAAAACACTTACCAACTCTGGCTGGAGAATTAATTCGTAATAAGTGAAGAGTTTCAATTCGTGAAAACACTTTTCCTTTGAGAGGAGAAAAAGGAATTCTGTGTAGTATAGAGTTACTTAAAATAATTTTTTGTGGAAAGAGTTCTTTAGCCCCCTGCCGCAGAGGTTTTATTCCATTTCATTTTATTTTATACAAAATATATTTTTTAATTAAAAAATGTCTATCACATTAAAACAGTGTAAAATATACAATATGCGTCATCTTAGCGCGTTTCCATTCAAATCACTAGTGCCATTTGTAAAGGAATATAAGTTGTTATTAGGTGGCTTGGGTTTGGGTTGGATTAGTAGTTTAAGGGCAGAAAACTGCTTGGTCATCTCCGCCCTAAGAGTATAATTAAATTGTGCAAGTTTAATGTTAGGATGGAAAGTGTTTTCAGTATTATGTGTATGAGATAGGGTTGTGTTACTAAAGTTATATTTGTTAGAATCTTGCTTTATTATTATTATTATTATTTAAAAATTATTGTTATTGAAAAATTGGATAGATATAAGAACCAGATTCAAATGTCCGTAAAAAAAAGACAGAAAAACACACATAAAAAATGTATATATTTTGTTTCATTATTTTATTTTTTTTTATTTATTTTTTTATTGTTTTTTTTTAATATTTTTTTTGTCATTACTTTGACATGTGGGTAGTGGAAGTATGTCTTTCTTGATGTGGCTGTAAACCAATTTAATTTTGTATGTAGTATTTTTCTGATAAGATATTAAATGAGTGACACTAGTTAAGATTGTATCAATAAAAAAATTGCATTAAACCTCATATTTTATTTTTTGGCCATCTTACTGATGAGAAAATTTAAAATTATATTTACTGCTAAAGTATGATTATGTATTTAATAATAGACTACAAGAAAAATGTAAGATTTAATGTAATTTTCCGGCTGAGCAGTGTATGAATTTCATGATCATTATTACATTATACCGTGTGTAAAAATTTCCGAAAACTAACTTTTCGGGCGCACATTTTGTATTTCATACTGAGCTGAAGTTCGATATATTTACTGCTAGTTGATTTTAACAAAATTCATATTTAACACGTTAGTTCAAGAAACCATTAAGTTTTTTCAGTTATTTGTAATCCGTAAGAGGCTTATGTTAGAATGTATTTTGGCACAATTTAAAGTTATCTGCTGAGGTTGAAAATATGAAGAAAAAAAAGTGGGTCTTGAAAAAGAATTTTGTTAAAAGCTTTTAGTTTGAGAGGGTTTGTCCATTACCTTGCTGATGGTATTGACAAAAATAACTCCAACATAAAAGAGTTTCTGCGCTAATGAACCGTGTACTCATACTGAAAGCCTTCTAATTCAACCATTCGATCCAATGTCCTTACCGATGAATAAAGTACACATTCTATGGATAAATATGAATAGCTATATTTATATATATTTTTTTCATTGTTTAAACTATTACTTAGTTGCGGTACAAGTTGAGGCGCCTACCTTTAGCCTCGATATTGTCATCCAAACCGCATATTGCATGCCTGTACTCAACGCTCAGCCGACTCCAAAAGCTGTCATAAAAGCGCTTAGCGTGTTTTCACTCGCTACCTCTATAGGGAAGAAATCCGTGCACATTATTGACTGGATGACGCGCAGTGGGACCGAATGGCCTAAAAGCGGAAATAGTACAATATTTCACCAGCAAGCACACCTTCTATCATAGACCTGGCTGCCAGTCATCAGATGCGGGCCACTAAGGTAGAACTGGCAGGGGGACTCTATTCGACCTTGACTAGGTCAGCCTCCCGTTGGCCGTCGGGCTTTGTCTTCCAAGCTACCAACGGACCGACCAAGAGGCATAAATGACCCAATAGTGGTTGAGTGGCCTTTAAAAATCAAGGAAAAAAAATACAATATTTCCAGAACAGATTAACAAAGAAACCTGGGGCAGGTCATGTTCGAATCATACCAAAAAATACATCACGTTTAGTGAAATTTTGAAGATAATTTAAGAACTAATGAGGAAATGAAAGCCTATTGGCGAGATAAAAATGTCTATCTTTTTCAGAAAAGGTTGTATAAATTAAGTATTTTGAGGGTATATTCAAATTATTTTGGGGTGATTTTGTCGAATGATTACGTAAAAACTTGTACCACCTCAAAAGCACTCACACAAATCGCAGTATTTAATTTTGATATATGTATATGTAAATCATGACTATATAAACGTTAGCAACAAGACTGAACTTTACTTATTTAAGTATTTTCACATGCGGACATGTATTATCTGAGCCAATTGTGTGGGCTAGACAGTGCAACAAAAGGGTACTCCGTTCCTTTTCTCTTTTTTGCGGTGTTATGATTGTATAGGCAGATGATTTTTTTTTTCTAATCTTTACTTTAACACTAGAAGAAAAGTGATCATTCCCGTCTCGGAGGAGCCGCGATGAATGGAGCAGGATGTTGGCAGAGGCCCAGGTCGTACAAGGACTGTAGCGACCAACAGTGAATGAGTGAGTGATATTTTTTTCTAGGCTACAAGTTTTTTATTTTTTTTATTTTTTATTTATTTATTTTTATTTATTTATTTTTAAAGCGTAGCTGTTTTCAATACTTATAGTATTGTCAAGTGCTCTAATTTTTACACAGTTTGATTGATCTCTGCCTAAATTGTCCATCGTAGAGCAGAGAAAAAATAATTATTTTCTCACTCTATTACAATTATATATTATTCATTAAAAATAGTAATTTGGGAAAATTCTGTCATTGGGCGTAAGTATTTGGAATACCCTTGAAACAGGGGGAAAAGTGTGAGAATCACAAACTAGATACTAGAGAAGATGGTTTCAGAACTCCTCCAGAAAACCTCTCTGGTTATTGTTGATGTTTGGTGTAAAAATGTCCTGTCAAACATATTCCTTTTGTTTCTACTACTAGTATACACTTTGAGCAAGTCGAGAAAGAATTAGCACAAATCACTTCAGTAATGTGTAAATCCACAAATAAATAAATAATTTTGTTGGACGAAGTATTCATCCATGATTTGAAAATTCCCGAATAAAGAAAACATTTTCCCCCAGCGGTTCATATAGTTTCCCCTTAGGATATTCTCGGGAAATGGAGAGTATATAAAGCTAAAAGGGAGTGAATTCAAACATGAGGGATGATTCGACGGAGTGTGAAGGAACAAGAAGGGAGAGTTAGTGGGAGCATTAAAGCATAAGAAACACGTAATCATTTTATACATCCGATCGAAGATCCAAGGCTGGAGAAAGAGAGATAACCTGTAGATATTGGTATAACCTCCTCTGTAAGGTTATTAATCATGCTCGGATACGCTTGAGCAACTACACACTTTCAGTAAGATTGGAAGTTCTTTTAGTTCCGCCCTCTTCTCAAACAAATATGGGAAGTAATGGCGCATGAATAAAAGAATTAAAAAAAAAAAAAAAACACAAAAAAAAACTGTAAATGAGAAAGATCATCACTAGAATTGCTGTCCATAAATCTATAGAGATTTATCACAAAGAAAGCTATGCTTTTAGCACATTCCGGAGTAAGGTGTCTATAGTATCTATAGAAAGCATTTTTATATATATATATATATATATATATATATATATATATGTATATATATATATATATATATATATATATATATATATATATATAAAATGCTTGTGATTGTAACCTCTATAGATACTATAGATAGATACATTTTTTTATATATATGTATATATATATATAAAAAAATGCTTGTGATTGTAACCTCTATAGATAATATAGATAGATACATTTTTTTATATATATGTATATATATAAAAAAATGCTTGTGATTGTAACCTCTATAGATACTATAGATAGATACATTTTTTTATATATATGTATGTATATATATATATATATATATATATATATATATATATATATATATATATAAAATGCTTGTGATTGTAACCTCTATAGATACTATAGATAGATACATTTTTTTATATATATGTATATATATATATATATATATATATATATAAAAAATGCTTGTGATTGTAACCTCTATAGATACTATAGATAGATACATTTTTTTATATTTATAATTTATGTGAGGCTTAAGGCCTGAGCACTTAACACTCCGTGCCAAAGGTCGTGGGTTCGATTCCCACTAGGGGTGGTGGCTTTTCTTTCGATAAAAGAAAAGGCATCACCCCTATCCTCGCTAGAAAAGGGTGGTAACCTATAGATAAGCCGTCCTAAAATTTGTAGTTAATAATAAATGGACGTTAAAATTTAAATTTTATAATTTATTTAAATATTCACCTAACAAATTCCGAACAGATTCCGAAAAATCACAGTTAAATATATATATATATATATATATATATATATATATATATATATATATATATATATATATATATATATTATAAGTATGCAGAATATCTGCCTATTTTTGCTACAAAACATGGTGAATAGGGGGGTTTTCTCCAGGTCAAACTAAAACGCCCAAACCGGCAAAACGTTTTGCCTCCTTGCAACAAAACAGGATATTCATCAAGCTCATCAATAAATAAAGATGAGGTGTAAAAATGAGAAAAATAAGCACTTTAAGAGAGTGTTTACTAAGGAACGAAATTACAATAATTTAATAATCCAGTCAGCTGTTAATAAGCTTAACTGTTAATAAAATGATTTTTTTTCACATCCACGTAGTATTAAACATATCGTTGATACAAATGCAAAGTATTGTATGTGAAAATCACCACTTTCCAGAGTGAAAAAACTTTTATTCATTACTTTGCTTTTGGACAGTCAAATCGTCGGCAGATTCGACCTTTTGACAATGAGTATATTCCCTTTTCACTGAGTGAACTTAGATTCGAGAGATTACCGTATATCAGTCGAACAGCAATCAGTATAGATTGAAAATCAAAAAGTCCGGCACGCAGGAGCTGCATAACTAAGCACTTTCCTTAGAATTTGGGTTGTGTAGACTGGTTTCCAGAACGATTTGCTTAATATATCCTACATAAATAAAATAAAAACATGAATAGTTCTCTTTTAATTTTGTAATGAGTAACTGTTCAATTATTAATTTGCTTCCAGAGTTATGTTTACACAAGGTACCTACTACACTACTTAATAAATACTAAAAACTTCATATTTTCGTCTTTTGATCTGGCGCTGGAACAGGATACAGTCCCTCTAGTGTGAGATAGCGCTCCTTGCGGCGGCCTTGCGAACCTACGTCAGGCGGGCTATTCTATCGAAATATATTACAAAGTAAACCCCCATTTCCGATTGACCGATTTAGCTCATTTTTACAAAACTTTTTTCCCATGAGTTACCCATGACGTATACCGCGTTTAGTTACAATACAGCAGAAATTACGACCGGTATGAGTATATTAGTAATTTGGGTCCGGAGTAAACCCCCTCCTAATTAACCGATTTAGTTTATTTTTACAACACATTTGTACCTGTAGATTACCACTACAAATACCGAGTTTCGTCGAAATATAACAAAAATCACGGCTGGTAGTGGCGAATTGGTATTGTGGGTCCGAAGTCCCCCCCCCCTTCTAGTGAACCGATTTAGTTTGTTTTTACAACACATTTGTACCTGTAGATTACCACTACAAATTCCGAGTTTCGTCGAAATATAACAAAAATCACGGCTGGTAGTGGCGAATTGGTATTGTGGGTCCGAAGTAAACCCCCCCCCCTTCTAGTGAACCGATTTAGATTATTTTTACATCTCACTTTTCTCTCTAGATTACCACTACCAATACCAAGTTTCGTCGAAATATAACAAAAATCACGGCTGGTAGTGGCAAATTGGTATTGTGGGTCCGAAGTAAACCCCCCCTCTAATGAACCGATTTAGTTTATTTTTACATCTCACTTTTCTCTTTAGATTACCACTACGAATACCAAGTTTCGTTGAAATATAACCAATATTACGGCTGGCATGGTCAAATTAGTGTTTTGGGTTCAGTGTAAACCCCCCTTCCGGTGGACCGATTTTGGTGGTTAACGAACTCGTTCAACCGTTTGCTAATTGAACGCTATATACCACGTTTCGTGAAGAAAAAACAAAAACTCTGGCCGCTATCGTGTTAACAGACACACACACACACACACACACATATATATATATATATATATATATATATATATATATATATATATATATATAAATTTTAACGGGGGTCATTTTCGGTGTCTACTAGGTAGGATCGATAAAGATTTGAAGAAATTTTTCAAAAATTCCGTTTTTTTCTAAAATGCGTTTTTTTCACATTCGATACTTTGCGTTTGTATCGACGATATAAGAAGTAAATTTAGATATTTACCATTTAAATAATTAACTTTTTCCGCAAATTAGCCAATCTTTTACAAGTCCTTCTACTTACTCTCAGGCGACCTGAACCCTGATGAAAATTTGATCAGTTCTGTCTAACCTGATCAGGTCTCAGTTTTCAACAATCTTTCGGTTCGTTTTCAATTTTGATTTGTTTTACCGTTGTGCCCTTATTATATTTCTTTTTTTAAATACTGAAGTTTTATTGAAATTTATAAAACAGAACCTTACTTGTGGAAAGTAAGAGATGTCGACTATCACAATAGAGGCAAGTGTATCCTTCTTCTGTACACTTTCGCTGCGGCTGTCATTGTTTTGGAATACCTCAGTATCGAGAGCACTTATTGTTTGAATTTTTCATGTTGGCATTCTTTTTTCATAAAAAAGCCTTCCAGTCAGCAGATTTGAATACGGAAAATACTGTTGGAAAGCCCAAAGAATACTGAAGACAACTGGAGCAGTAAAAGTGGATCCCCTCCATTTATGAGCCTTTTGAATCTAAAGAGAAAAGTAATGGTGGGGTGTCCTTCCGAAGCAGGTAGGATAGCTAGTGTCCTTCCGTAATGACACCCGCAGCGAAAGTGTTAATAAAAGAAGATACAAGTGGCAATAACTCGATGTAAACTAATCCATTCATGCACAGGAAATTGTGATAATCTGATAGTTCATCTCTCAAATCATTCAGGAGATTAATATGTGTAAATTTATTTCTTTTCTCCAACCATTCCTTTCACATTTTTTTGCATTATCTCCGTTTAGTATTACGTGTCAGCAAAGTGCAGCAAGTAAAGAGATATGAAGTAGATCATGTCCTGGAGGAGTTAATGTTGAAAACCTACAAACGTGAAGACTGCTGGAGAAACATCAAGACTGCTGGGGAAGACTGCTGTGATACATCTGACAGATATACCGTACAGATCAGGCGTACCTCTCAGACCTACTTGATAGTCTGTGGTCAGCTGATGAGCATTTTGGAAGCCATCAAATGAGCCCGTAAGTCTCACGCCAACTTGACCCAAGAATATGATTTCTTTGCCAGTGCATAATAAGTAGGTAGTGAGACGTGAGACTCAACCTTCGTCGTCTCATCGATTCTCGTACAGGTAGTAGCCCTGTCCTCATATTTTCATCGAGAAATTCCCTCCAACCAACCCCTGCCTCTTCTCTCCATCTTTTTACTGCTCTGCTGTAAATTTTATCACGCTTTTTATCACCCCTTCTCTGCACTGCACTTCTATTTCCTAACCGGATTCGTTTTCACTCTAGCTTTCATACGTACTTCCTGCATCTCACCTGTCCTCTATTCATTCTTCGAAGCCTTTATTTCTCTCTCTCTCTCTCTCACACACACACACTCTCTCTCTCTCTCTCTCACACACACACTCTCTCTCTCTCTCTCTCTCTCTCTCTCTCTCTCTCTCTCTCTCTCTCTCTCTCTCTCTCTCGTAAATTGTAAAAAAAAACACATAAAACTCACAATTGTTTTTCACCTTCGTTTGTATGTAATAAACTTGAAAATCTTCTTAGTATTTTCTTTTAATATATATAAAACAAAATAAAAAATTAAATGTCAACCGTAAAAAACAATATTAATATAAGACGAGATTTGATCCAGCGATCTTTGGGTTTTGAAAGTACAACGCTACCAGCTGAGCTACTGAGGCGCTTGTTAATGGTTTCTTCCGAACGTATTAGTATCTCCATGTAAATTTTCAACACTTGTTTTCAGACGAACGCTTGAGAAGTGCGTTTTCTCTCTTTGACAGATCCTTTTCCTGGCTAAGTACTACACATACAAAAATGTGCGTTTGAATTGGCGAGGGGCACGTCGTGCACTATATATGTTAGACAAATATATAAGCATATACAGTAGAAACTCGATTATCCGGATCCCCATTATCCGGACGACAGGACGAAGCATTAGAGAAGGGGCGGGAGGAGATTTTACTAAAGAGGGGTGGTCGTGAGGAAGCGCAAATGGCGAAACTCATAGGAGAAAGTGACGAACAAGATGTAATTGAGTGGCTAAATTCTGATTTAAATGACCCAGGATTTCAAACTCCCACGGACGATAAAATCTTGGAAACACGGAAGAGGAAGAGGACATTGACGAACCACCTGCCACAGTAACACCACGTCCTTCTCATGCAGAAGCTCTTCAGGCCATTGACGTGGTGTTCAGGTGGCTTGAGAGCTTCTACAACTCCAGCGACTTAGATATGGCGGCGTCCATGAAATGGAAGGCAAAGAAGCAAACAAAAATAATTGATTTTTTTTAAACCTTCCTAACTGTTTTAAATTAGTTTCTGTACTTAACTGTGAACATAGGTTATTACATTTACATACATACAAATATTATTAACTATTATATTGCTTTAAATTTTCAATGAAGGGTTCATAGTTTTTAATATCCCATTATCCGGATTTTCGATTATCCAGACTGACCTTGGTCCCAATTAGTCCGGATAATCGAGTTTCTACAGTATGTAAGTAGAGTGTGGACCAATTTCACCACACAGTACTAATTTAACCCCATTTTGCGGTACGCGTAAATCGTTATTTGTTCAAGTCGTACTTAGCAATTATATATAAAAAAAATTATCAGTACTCACCTTGCGTGCACTTTCCGCCGAAGGAAAGTAGCTATTGAGGTTGCACTCATGACGGAATTTTTGAAAAATTTCTTCAAATCTTTATCGATCCTACCTAGTACAAACCGAGAATGATCCCCGTTAAAATTTATATATATATATATATATATATATATATGTATATATATATATATATATATATATATATATATATATATATATATATATATATGTATGTGGCTGTTAACACGATAGCGGCCAGAGTTTTTGTTTTTTTCGCCACGAAACTTGGTATACAGCGTTCAATTAACAAGCGATTGAGCGATTGAGTTCGTAAACCACCAAAATCGATCCAACGGAAGGGGGGGTTTACCACGAACCCAAAACACTTATTTGACAATGCCAGCCGTAGTATTTAATATATTTCAACGAAACCTGGTATTCGTAGTGGCAATCTACAGAAAAAAATGTGTTGTAAATATAAACTAAATCGGTCCATTAAAAGGGGGGGGGGGGGTTACTCCGGACCCACATAACCAATTTGCCACTACCAGCCGTAATTTTTGTTGTATTTCGACGAAACTCGGTATTCATAGTGGTCATCTACAGAGAAACATGTGTTGTAAAAATAAACTATATCGGTTCATTAGAAGGGGGGGTTTACTCCGGACTGAAATTACTAATACACTCATACCGGTCTTAATTTCTGCGGCATTGTAACGAAACTTGGTATACTTCGTGGGAAATTCATTAGAAAGAAGTGTTGTAAAAATGAGCTAAATCGGTCTATCGGAAAGGGGGGTTTACTTTGTACTATATTTCAATAGAATAGCCCGCCAGAAGTAGGTTCACAAAGCCGCCGCTAGGAGCGCTTTCTACCACTAGGGGGATGTCCCCCTACAGTTCTGTATCCTTTTCCCGCGTCAGTTCAAAAGACGAAAATGTGAAGTTTTTGTGTATATTTAAGTTCATGTTTTTATTTTAGTTATATAGTTTGTTTGTTTGTTTTTTAAATTATTGAGGAATGCAATCTACACTACCTTAATACCGAGGAAAGTGCTTAGTTATGCAGCTCCTGCGTGACGGACTTTTATTTATTCCTTTTTATTTATATTATTCGTATAAGTAAGCTGTATTTAGAAAAATAATAAAACATAATAGAACACTGGAAACGTGTAGGAAACAACAATAATCGATAAAGATCTATTAATTATTATCGTGCAGGTTGAGAGTAGACAAGCTGGAACGAGGAATGGAACGGGCTCCAGCTAGGATCGTTTATTACTCTGGAAGATGTATCACCTCCCGGCTTGGACAGGGATCTCACCTGTCCACCTTGTCCGTTATATCTCAGCTAGCTGATTTTATATATATATATATATATATATATATATACATATATATACATACATATATAATTTTGTATTCACTTTTGATTAAAAAAAAGTCCGATTCATAGGAACTGCGTAATTTTAGCGCGTTCCAGTTATTATTCCTAGTGTCATTTGGAAAGTTCAGAATCGAAACAGTGAATGTATTGCGGTAGTATTTCGTGAAAAATGTAAACACATGTAAAAATTAAATCACAACGAGAAAACGAGAAACAAGATCTTCGGCACCACAAAAGGAAATGACAGTATCCCAAGCAAAAATTACACCTTCAAGAACCGATTTCGCATTACAAGATCGCTCTCTAAAAAATAATATAAGAACAGTATTTGTAAGAAACTTAATTATCTTTCGAATAGATATTTAACACTTACAACTATTTCCTATCCATTTCTAGATATATAAGAATACACCAAATAAAATACCGAACAGCCTTATTCAATCTTTAAGTTCGAAATAACCAAATAAACCTGTTAGAGAATGTTAAATGACTGAACGAAACATATTGAAACGAAAAATAACAGAACATTTGAACATTTTGGAAAGTTATAGGAGCGTTAAGAAATAAATCACGAAAAATGCGCGTCACTAATTTAGATAGATACTAATAATTAAAAAAAAAAAATAAGTCGTAGAATAAGGACACATTTTTTTTCTAATTTGCCAAAAAATGTCAAATCCTACTCAAACGAATTCTCAAAGGTAAAGGATCATTTAAGCGTTTAAGCAGATGTTTACTACATAATTATACGTATGTAGACATTTGCTACATATAATTGTACTTATTTCGAATGTAAACCCGTTAATTCTTTTAAAAACACTCCTGGTAATTTGTACATTCTGTCGAATCTGATGGTGTTGTTTTTGGGATTTCATTGAAAAACTTTTCAACGGCTTCATTTGCATTTGAATGCTCGAATCCATTCTGACAATCCAGTGAAGCTTGAAACAGTCTTCACCGTGCCTTATAAATATCGATTATACATTCTGATGGGCTTCAAGTCCAAAACAAGTTTACAAAACTTTCGTTTGGGCTGCGCAACTAAGTTGTGAACTATTGAAACTATTCGACTCAAAATTCATGAAGGTCTTATTTCCTTGCAATAATGACAAAGCAGCTTCTTTCGAGGTTGCACTCTTGACAGAAATCTTATTTTATTGCACAAGAAGATAAAGTAAAACAATATGTTCACTTATTCATAATGATTGGACGTTCAGGATTTTAATGAGAAATAACGATTTCTCTTTCACCAAGAGCGCAGATATTGTACAAGGGACTGCGCGGCACTCGTGGGACATAGTGCCGACTAGAACATTTCCTGTTTCAGAACTCATAGATCACGAAGATAATGGTAGTTCAAATTTGTACATGTATATATATATATATATATATATATATATATATATATATATATATTTGTCTGTTCGCGCTCTCTTCGGCTCAAAAATTGTCCGATTTTGATAAAATTTGGTAAAAAAATGTCTCGTGTAATTCATGAAAATTCTCGTGAAAGGTCAAGTTCGTTAACTAGCTGAAATCATCAACCGGTCCATGGTTTTTGGAGCGAAATTCGTGCGAAAACAATTGTAAAGCTTACGTTTTCGAGTTCATATGCTTGCAGGTACTCGTATTTGTTTTTGAGAAAAGTGAAAAAAATATTTTTGTGACTTGTAATTTTCGGTTTGGGTCCCTCAAAGCTTGGGAATTATTAGAAATATTTTTTGGCTGTTTGCAATTCATCTAAATTATGATGTAATTAAGTTTTTGAAAAACAATATGTTATTAATACACATGAAATGTTTTGGGATCGTTGTATATTTCTATAAGTATCTTGGAAACGGTTGAAAAATCGTGGTAAGTGAAAGGTGACTACTCGAAAGTTTACTAAATTCTCTACATTAGAGGATTTGAAGCAATTTTCGATTGGGCGATGTCACTGGGAGAAATGAGTTCTTAACACTTTAAAGGAGTTATTTTGCTCTTTTGAACTGGTTTTTACCCACTTTTTTTTTATTATTACTTTTTTTTATAAATTGCATTTATCTGTAAAATTACTACTATAGTAAAAGAATACAATAAATTGATTAACTTTCTGGTAATTATATTTTCCAAGAGCAAACGTTGAGAAGGTCGGGAAGTAATTTTTTCAAGTAAGGATACCCTCCCCATCCGTCATGTATCTCGGGCCATAAAAGTATTTCATAAAAGGTCTTACCAAAATAATGACTTTTTCTATTTGAAGCTTTCCACGTGACACTCGGTATAAGAACGGAAACGCTTATATTTATTTTTTAGCCAACGAAGGCTGCCAAAATACAGCTGAAACGACAGCAATATAGTTTTCCTAGAAGATCTTATGTCCTTCATTTCTTATATGTATATATATCCTATATATATATATATATATATATATATATATATATATATATATATATTATTAGCCAACGAAGGCTGCCACGTTGGCTAAAAAATAAATATAAGCGTTTCCGTCTTATCCCTAGTGTCATGTGGAAAGCTTTAAATAGAAAAAGTCAGTATTAGTACATTATTACAATTAGTCAGGATATATACATATAGTATAGGATGAAACAGAATTGGCGGACCACGCACACGAAGTGAAGCTAAAATTCATTTGAAACAATGAAGTCCAGACCATATAGAACGATAACTTACAGTTTTGGAGAATTCCCTCTCTTTTGATAATGATTTTGATGATTTCCAAGTTCCAATGAAACAAATTAATTATTATTGCTAAAATATTTGATCAGGAATAATTTTGGTATGAACTAGTTTTGAGTTGAACAGATTTCCAATCAAAAGCCCTTATGAAGCAGACATGAATAGCTACTGACAAAGGTTTATTACAGTGCTTTGAACGCAATTGAAAACATAAATTAATAAAACGTTTTTAACTAATTAATAACGTTTCGGGGAAGTTTGGAAAATATTGAATTCCCACTTTGCTAGAGCCATTGCAAACTCATCGGAAATATTACTTTCATGAGAAAATTCAAGGATCTTTACATTGGAGTATTCTAAATGTATTAAGGCCAAGTAGGAGCTATTTATTTGTAGGGAAATTTAAAATTGCCAATAAAATTGAAAAGACGCGATGTCCTCAAAATGGTTATGAATCGGATAATTGTCAAGAGTGATGGTGCCCAATGAGGTCTATATTGACCCATACGAGTCATTTCTTATTTATTTAAGAACTATTATTATTAAGGGCCAAGAGTTTCGCAACTTTTGGTGATTTACTCTATAACAATGTATCATGATATTAAAAAAATGCCTTTTACATATTGTGTATATATATATTATTAAATGATGTATTATATTAATACTTTATAGTGATATTATACCTCAGTACTGTTTATAAATCAGGAATTAATTAGTCAATAAATTATATAAATCGTAATGTAATAGATTAATACAAATCTTGTAGGAGAAAAAAAAATGTGAGGTGGGGTCCATAATATGTAAACGGGGGTCCACTATATTGGTTCTCATTTAAGCAGGTCGCAAAAACGAAGAACTCAAGCGGTACAGTGTAATAATGGATATCAGCTATTTTGGCTTTAAAAATATATATCTGTTACTTCTCCCATATTAATCAATATATGTAATTAAGAAGTTTTTAATTAGTTTATTATCTCCGTATCTACTAGAAAGAAGTTGAAGTCAATATTGTAACAAGAAGCAAAAAATAACTGTACGTCACTAACCTAGGAAATTTAAGAGTAAACCTAACTAATTTGATGATAAATATTGGACATTTCTTATCAGAGCATTAGAATCATCCGTCTCTCTAAAAAGCTGTTATTTTTTGCTTAGTGATTTTATGTTAAGGACACTAAATTATATTCCGTTTCTTCATAATTTGACTTTAATGATTAAATGTATGTACATTAACATGACTTTGCTTATTATTTTAATTTTCCCTCTAAGCTTTACTACAGTAACACCTAGTAACCTAGAAAAAACATATCAAATTTATTATCAAATATCTGTAATAAAAAGTTATTTGAGAGACCGGTGATTTAACAATATTGACTTGGATAGAGTAGAAAAAAATAGCGTAAATTAAAAAAGAGTTTAAAAATAAGAAAATGTATAAAGGTGATTTAATAACAGTATGGAACCACTCATGTATCGTATTGAAATGAAGAATCGTTTAAAACACTTTTTTAATTAAATTTTTAGTGTTTGTATCTCTCGTAATTTGATTATATTCCAATTGTATTTTTTTTTAAGTACTGAGAATTTTCTATTAAAACGATCATTGCTTCCCCATTTAACTTTAGTAAGTTTTGATAATTCGGAGTAAAACCTTGTATTTTTATTACAAGTTTGTCGTGGTTTGTTTCGTAATAATAACTTTTAGGTTCTGTTGATGCAAAATCTACTATCAAAGTTCCATTGAATTCATCGATCCGTTCTCCAAACATTCAATCAGGTTTTACAACAGCAATTCCGTTATTTAGTGTTAGTACTCGGAAGCCTGAAATTGGCAAACATTAAAAAGAAAAACAAACAACAAATTATTATCTGTTTCTCATAAATTAATCTCCTTTCACTCACTACAGGATGTAACATAATTGGCCTTAAATCGTTGGAAGGTTTAATTTTTAACTGATTATTAAAATCTTATCATCTGAAATGACATAGGTTAATTAAAATTTGTCGTTTAGTGTTTATTACCTGAACCCCGGATTTCCAAAGCTGACCTATACACATTAAATTCCTCAGCGGGCTTTTGTGAGTCAATTTATGAACCACCGAGGTAGAGAGAGCGTCACTCCCTCCCCTTCTGACGCCCAGAGAGTTTATGAAGTAACTAATTACCTCGCTCAGGGGAGGAGCACAAGGAAAACCTTTTAAGAGGTTATTAAATTATTTCCTGGCTTCGTGTTTTAAACATTTTGTCCATAATTGGTTAAATTTCCTGTGAACGGGGGTGGACTTTGTACGGGGGTAATTTCTGGTATATGACATTATACATGAGAGCACCCATCCTCTCCCTCCCTCCTGCAAATAATATAGGATAGCTTTAACAAAAAGCTTCTCTTTTTTCTAACTTCATACATTATATTCATTTATAATTTTATATATTCTCCATGTTAATTAGGTCATTTCTTTTTATTATTACGAAATTCAGACGAAATTATTTTTTAACCTGTTTCACGCATTCTCCTTGAGAATCATTGTTTCTTGCCCTAAATGTTTGTCGATTTCTTTCCTTTGGCAACACTTCTACACATAGATACAGAGATTTTTATCTGAAATGTATGTCCCACATAACAGCCAATGTGAACGCCCCTTCTTCATTATGAGCATTTACTGGCCTTATAAAGTGGAAAGAGATGCATGGTGCAAACCATAAAGTAAATTTTAGTATCGCGGCTTTCAATAAGTGTTTCTGTAATTTAAATGTTTTTAATACTCTAAATAGTCTACTGAACGAACAATCAATTACTTGCACTGCCTCAGATAATGATTTAAAGTGAAATCTAAATAAGGCAATTATTTTGTGTCACTGATTGGATTCAGTGCCTCTTAGAATCTTTATTACGATAGTGCATTAACCCGTCCTCAGTCTTCAGGTGTACTAAGAAAAATCAGTCCCGTAACAGGCCAAAAGAGCCTTAAGGGGGAGATACTATAGAGTTATCTGATTCATAGCCAAACGGCACACTACGGAGATAGTATTGTCAGTAATATTTTCCGGCCGCCTGATTTTTCACTTTGCAGGAACCATTAATAAATTAATTAAAGTCTGGGTTGGCCTAGGGACGGTCAGGAGGACCGAATCCAACACATGAACGAAGGCACTAGTTGACAAAAATCTTGATTTGAACTAAGGTCCTCCAACATCATTGCTCTACCTACAGGTGTACTACACCACCAAATCTTGGATTGAGCGGAGTAATTGCTTGTTCCACAAATGTACATAGATGTCTTATATTGTGTAAACGCAGTTTTACTATCGGTATAATGACTTATTAATATATTTATATATATATATATATATATATATATATATATATATATTAATTCTTGTGAAAGATTACCCGATTTATAAGGAAAGCCCCTGAAGAGGTGCAAAAAGGCACGAAACATGTCGGGCGAAACAAACCAAATAAAGTAGTTAATGTGAACCAAGAGTGTACTACTTAATCGACCCCCTGCCAGAAAAATAAACAGGAAAAGTGGATGTATATATATAAATATATATATATATATATATATATATATATATATATATATATATATATATTCTGGCGGTTTTTACTGCTCGCTGCTCTGGTTGACGTACAGACATTTTTATATGCCATACTTTGTGTTACTGATTTGACCGTAGGAACAACGGGTGGAGTTACTTTTTACAACCGTAGTGTGCGGGTTTGGCCGTATCTTGTCTTGCTCAACCTGAGGTACTGTCCTATATACATTAAAGGTACAAAATAGCGTTCGCAGGATGCGGATTCGCTCGTAGAGGCCTGATTTGTGATATGTATATGCATTGAGATATGTTTATAATATGCCATTTGTATTTCGTTTTCACAATACTCGATGTAAATTATACAGAAGTATGCTTCGTCTAGAATTTATGATTTACCGGATATATTTTTGTTCTTTTTAAATTTACGGCTTCTAGAAGCTAAAAGGAGGAAGGAAAAATGTAAATGAGGTAGAATGATAACCTCATTTCTCAGAGGTGGTGCTCTCTCTTTTTCTTTCTCTTTCCCTCTCTCTTGCTCACCCCCTCTCTCTCTCTGGTGGTTTTCACAGCACAGTGGGGTAAGGATCGCTAAATTTACCTTATATTTCGTTCCTTCAAAACCTTTGTCCCCATTTCTTATTCCCTTGATGGCCTCTCTGCAGTTAAATAGGAAAAAGCGGAGTCGGGGACTGAGGCAAAGGAAAAAAAAGGAGTGGAACTCTTTGTCAGAAATGAACCACCAGTGGAGTGTCCCGTTTTTAATTTACTTAATGAAAAGAGGACCGGGAGAAGAAGTCAGACTGCTTCTTCATTCCCTTGTTGCGGCTAAGGGTGACGAGCGTTCCGTTTGTCTTATAGGGACATTTTCTAGTGGCAATTAATAAAGTGTAGAGTTGGGAGTGTGAGAGAGATTGAGAGAGAGAAGGAGGCCCGATCTGAGGTGTGAGAAAAGCACCCTCGGAGAGGTAATCAGAATCCAGCTAGTGAAGCCATCGCTGAAAGGGGATGATCTCTCTCCGCACAGTGTTGCCCTCAAAACTGTTTTTAATTAGAGCCTTGGGGCTGTCAGTGTTGCCACCCCTACTGTCAGGGTAGTCGCCGGCCTATACTAACGACCATCAGCCCCCCCCCCTTTACCTTTAACATCCTTCTAATAAAAGTGGAGTCACCTCAACTCTTGACTGGTTTCGATCCTTCATATACCTTTCCTATTAGAGGTAGAATTTTATTTGTACTCTATCATTTGATTTGTAAGACATCTTATTCAGAAATATTTTTGTAAGAATAATTAATAAAACATTTTTTTAATAGGGTATGAATAGTACTTTACAAACAAATTATTACACACGCAGACAATAAAAAGTCTTCATTAAACATACAAGCCCATCCTATGCGCTCTGGGCCTATAATTACTGGGTCTGTATGTGGAATATTTTTTTTTTTCAATTTAGTAATAATTACTGGGTCTGTATATGGAATATTTTTTTTTTCAATTTAGTAATTTTTGATAATTCGTAAATATCTCGAGCAGAGACTTATTAAAATATCTGACAGATTAATTGAATAAGTTTGTTTTCGTGAATGTGGTAGCTCACCCCACCTCCAATATACAATTTCATACCCTAGGGCTGTAAATGAAATAACTCTTTCTCTGAAATACAATAAATATTCTACCCTGTGAGTGTATATGAAATAACTCATTTAGTGCGTTCTGAATTGCACAAAATATTGATATAATTATTTATATAAGTATAGAATTTAATCATACTATAATTAACATTTCTACACCTCAGGCCACTTAGGCCATGCTGTGTTATCAATAATTTATTTTTAAAATAGCAGTCATATATTTCGAAATTTTTTTACATAATGTATGGTCCTCCTCAATTTCTAACATTTATTCTGTATATGCCGTTGTAATTCTAAACAAATGGCATTTCATATCAAGACCGCCCGGTGGCCGTAGGAGCTAAGGCGTATGCGTTCCGTGCCTAAGGTCGTGGGTTCGATTCCCTCTAGGGGGTGGGAAAAACAATAAAATATATGTTTAAAATATAGAGGGGAAGGATTCGTTTATTTTTTGAGTCGATTTTCTTCTGGATACAAATCAGAACTTATGATATGTCACTTATCGATCAGCTGACTACTGTCCACCATATTGGATTCCTTCTGTCCATGAGCAGTCTGAATGTAGCCCTACTAGTAGAAGGTTCTCCTCTTCAAGTTTTGGCTGTAAGATTTTTATTTTATTTTTTATTTTTAATATTATTTTATTTTATTATTTTTTTTTTTTTTTTGGCCTTTCACCTTAACGACAATTGGTTATCCCGTTTAGTTCTTTGTCACTGTTAATTTTCTTTAGTTCATCCTTTTATATAAAGCTTGCGAGATAAATGCATATGAATATTAAACATCACATTGGCTTTGTAAAGCTCAATAAACACCCAAATAAATAATATTAAACACCTATTTTAATCAAATGCGGTTAAACATTTTGATATTTGAAATAGCTCTTTCGAGATAAACTTCCCTTTTCTTCATTCTGGGATCCTCTTGAGTTTTAATTAAAGCCGTTCTTGAAGGCCCTTTCAATCGCCGAGCCTTCATTCTCTGCTCCTTCTCTGCTCAGGACATTCTTCTAGATAGGCTCCCGGCGAAAGTATGTATCCTCGTCCAAGGAGCTTCGGTAAAATGGGCATCCCAAGAGTTTCATTCTAAACAACTTCAGAAATAAATACGCTCATTATTTTAGTTCAACTATGTAATTTTTGCATAAGATCTTATTAGAGAATATGTTTACTTTCCACATCAAATTAATTATATATATTCGAAGCTTTCCAATTAACAATAGGGAGAATAACGTTGTGGGGCAATAAGATAATGAAGTTTCTGCAGATCAAATTTTTTCCTGTATGGAACAGGCGAATCATAGAGGATGTAGATTTGACATCCTGCGACCTCTAATTTGGGGTCTCAGCGCAGATTTTCCACTCTTCCTAAAGTGCTATGTTTTAGGAGAAAACTTCAACGTAAGAATATACCAACTCGTAGACCTTCTTGATTGCACACGAGTTTGCACACGGTATCCTCAGTGCCGCTCTTTTTCTGGTTGCAATATAAATACACAAGAATTAGCTTGCCATGCTAACCCTCTACAAAACGTTTTTTTCGAAAAACGGGAACGTGTGGGAAACCCTCAAGCGCGACCACTCGTGTCACCGAACTGGGCCTGCTCGGGGGAAGCTTCCAGACCATCCATCCCAGACTCCTCTATTTCCGACGTTTTCAGAATAACACTTGTCTGTACCCGGACCTCTTTCTGTTGTGAGCTATTGTGGCTGTTCCGTTTATAATTTAGTTTGAAAAATGTGTACTTAGCAACGTTTTGAGAAGACTTTAGGGCTTTTGGAGGACCGGCCAAATGAAAAATGTGAAACTTGCACGTCGGAAATTTACCTTTCGACTCCAAGATATAACACTAAAAAAGCTGACTGGACTACATTTCAACAATATTTTACAGAGCCTGAAAACTCGAACACCATAAATACTATAAACGATTTCAACAACAAAATAATATCTGCTGCAGACCTAACAATCCCTAAAACAAACCCTATTAAAAAACTCAAGCCAGTCCCTTGGTGGAATGAGAAATGTAGACAAGCCGTAAAAGAAAAACGTAAGACACTAAACGCATTTAGACGCAGCCCTACAAGCGACAATTTAATGAAGTATAAAAAAGCCAAAGCGGTTGCCCGATACGTAATTGTGGAGAGTAAAAAACTAAGCTGGATCGAATTTGTATCATCCATCAACAGAAACACTCCTTCAAAAGTAATATGGGACAGAATGAGACGTATCTCACACAAAAAAGAAAGCACATACATATCTGGGCTTAAAATACAAGACTCGATTATCACTGACCCTAAACAAATATGCGACCATCTTGCTGAATACTATACTAACATCTCAAAACCGCCTGACATACAGTTACCTGAACACAACTATCATGACATGACATTCTTATCCGCTCCTTCCGTTACTACACCTTTGGACGAACCCTTTTCATTTGACGAACTAACTTATGCTCTAACGAACTCTAAGATAACATCCCCAGGACCTGATAAAATCACGAATGACATGATCAAAAATTTACCTCAGAATACAAAATTCAAACTACTACAAATTTTCAATAATATCTATAACACAGGAAATTACCCTGACTGTTGGAGACATAGCACAATTATACCTGTACTAAAACCAAACAAAACAAAACCTGACCCTTCCAGTTACAGACCGATTTCCCTGACAAGCTGTGTCTGCAAACTATTTGAAAAAAGTCCGATTCGCAGGAACTGCGTCATCTTAGCGCGGTTCCGTTCTTATCTCTAGTGTTTATGAAGGCATAGAATAGAAAAAGTTATTACTTTGTTTAGATCAATAGCGAAACAGCTATCCAAATGAAATCTCAAACAAACCAGTCTTGAAAGGTCTTTGTTGATTTACAATCATACCTGTATGGGTCAGCTCTCCCATAAGTCGGGCAGAAAGGCCTCCGCTCAGAGGCATTTGGAAAGCCTTGGGATCTCTCTCTTTAAACGCTACATTTCTAACAATAAATTGATCTTCTTATTTTACTTAATCTGTTTTATTGTCAAATACATTATCTGACTATAAGCAATTTAAAAATAACAAGGAATAAAACAGACAAAAAGAAAAGTTCGAATAAGCGAAATCAATTACTTAAAAGTTTTAAGCACTTATTTCTCCGATTGACATCGCTTATTCAAAACTTTCTTTAAAACCATTCTTGTAGACCATTTAGTAAGCTTTCGAATGGTAACCTTTCGCTTCCCAAGATTTTCAACCGTTTTCGAGATATTAAGAAATTATACGAAGTTCCCAAAACTTTTTATTATTTCTGACAACAGAAAATTGGTCTCATTTTACCTATCCTGTTTTACACACACATACATTTTCCTTACAAATACAACATAAGAAATTACAAAAATAAAAAGCAATAAAAAACCAAGGGAAAGAGACAAAAATTACAAAAAGAACGACAAAAACCCGTTCATAAGAACAAAACAGACGTATTTGAAGTTTTAAGCACTTATTTCTCCGATTGACATAACCTAATCAAAAATAGTTTTAGAATCATTTTTGTAGAGAATTTAGTAAGCTTTCAAATAGTTTCAATCCACTTACCACGATTTCCCAACCGTGTTCGAGATATTAATGAAAGTATACGAAGTTTCCAAAACTTTTCATGTCTGTTCATAAAATATTTTATTCTAACCCTTCCTTAACTCCAAACGTAACATAACTTTCAACATACTAGTTTTAATGAAAGTAGAACATGCAGATAATGTTTCAACTGAATCCCGTTATTCTAAGTACCCAAACCAAAAACGGTATTCAAAAACTATTTTTCCAATTTTCTCAACAACGGTTAAAGCTATCGCCTTGAAAATGGTTTCATTCGTTTTCCTAGCCCAAGAAGCCTATAAAACGAGTACTTACAAGCTTATGAACTCAAAAACGTAAGCGTTACGATTTTTTCTGCGCGAATTTCGCCCCAAACGCCATCTTCCAGTGGGCGGATTTTGCTGGTTAACGAACTTGACCTTTCAAATTGGACGACAGATTTTTGTACCAAATTTCATCAAAATCGGACCATTCGTCTTCTATTTAGAGAGCGAACAGACAAATATATATATATATATATATATATATATATAAATATATACATATATATATATATACAAATTTGAACCACCGTTATTTTCGGTTTCTAGGGGTTCTGAAACGCAAAATTTTCTAGTCGGCACTTCCGGATCGTTTCATTGTATCAACCTTATAAGCGGGGTTCCTCCCTATGGGGGAGGGAGGAACCGCGCTAAAATGCTCAACAAAAGGCTACTATGGTATATTGAGTCACAAGGTCTCCTCTCTAAATTCCAATGTGGATTCAGGACAAATCATTCGACAACCGACCACATCGTTAGACTAGAAAACTCTATTCTTAACACATTTACAAATAAAAAATCCCTCCTAGCAGTCTCATTTGACATAAACAAAGCCTTTGACACAATCCGGCAAGATGTTATCCTCAAACAACTCTCTGAATGGGGAATACGAGGAAAACCTTTGGCATTTATTACTGGGTTTCTCTCTAGAAGATCTTTCACAGTAAGGAACGGCAACTGTTTCTCCGATATATATCAACTAGAGATGGGAGTACCTCAAGGGGGCGTACTAAGTACAACCCTATTTATCATTGGAATGACTACAATTGTCGAATACATACCCCCTGACATTGAATATAGCCTGTATGTTGACGATCTTTTAATATTCTACACTTCAAAATCCACTGAACAAGCCCAAGACCGAATACAGAACGCAATCAATACACTTACACTCTGGAACGACAAAACAGGTATGAAGTTCTCGACAACCAAAACATAATCTATATTATTTACAAAGAAAAGACGGAACATAGACTACCAACTTACTATGTACGACACAGACATTACAAAAACAACAACAATAAACTTTTTAGGAATTCATTAACAAACACCTCACATGGGTTCCCCACTTAAAAGAACTTCTCGTTAAATGTAAAAAATCTCTGCATATTCTGAGAGTTCTAGCAAACACTAAATGGGGTGCAGACAGAAAAGTACTGCTAAACTTCTATCGATGTTACACCAGGTCCCTTCTGGATTATGGATGCGTAGCATACTCATCTGCCAAGCCCACTACAATGAAAATGCTTAACACAATATCAAACACAGGACTACGTCTAGCACTGGGTGCCTTCAGATCAAGCCCAATATGCAGCCTGAACGTAGAGGCAGTAGAACCTCCACTAGAGATCCGAAGAAAATACTTAATTGCAAAGTATTACTACAAAATTAAGTCTCTCCCTCAGCCATCCTGCACAAGGGATATCATAGAAAACCCTAATATTAATCAATACCAAATAAATAACAAGCATGCCCGACCTCTTGCTATAAGAAGATTAGAAATAGAGGAGATTACAAATCTACAAACAGAACCAATACAGAAACAGACCATTTCACTCACTCCTCCATGGCTCATTAAATTCACAATAGACACATCTCTCTCTAAGTACAAAAAGTCAAACATATTATCCAAACATTTATACAAAACTAACTTATTGGACTTCTTAAATCGACAAACTAACTACATCCTTGAATACACCGATGGTTCAAATACAAAACACGGCATTGGATCGGCAGCTATTGTAAATGGCACTATCTACAAGCAAAAACTCCCGGCGCTGTACAATATACTAGAAGCTGAACTCCATGCAATATGTCTTGCCCTCACTAACACTCCTCCATCACAACACACAAACATTATCATCTGTACAGATTCTCTCAGTTCACTAGACATATTACAGAACTTATACACTCAACATCCCAAAGCAATCCAAATCAAACAACACATCTACAATTTACAACTTTCAGGCATACATACAACAATATATTGGCTGCCAGGACATGAAGACCTAGGACTTAGTACGACTGCAGACGAACAAGCAAAATTGGCTACTCAAGACTTAACAATTCAACCACTAGACATTTTTTACCAAGACCTTACGAGACAGGCTAAACAACAAATCACAAACAAATGGCAAAATGACTGGACAAACCTATCTACCAACAACAAACTGCGACAAATAAAACGGAACATCGCGGAATGGCCTTCCAGTCACAGACAAAACAGAAGAGAAGAAGTAGTACTAACTAGACTCAGAATTGGACATACACGAATAACACACGAGTACTTAATGACTAAAAAAGAAAAGCCTACATGTAAAATCTGTAACACCGAACTAACCGTAAAACACATACTAACAGAATGCCGACAACGTCAAAATCTAGACTTACCGTATGACATGACCGAATTACTTACTGACAGCAGTCCACACAAACCAGCAATCCTTACACACCTCAAAACTATTAATATGTATGGAAAAATTTAACACTTTCAACCCCCCCCCTTTTTTTTTTGTTTTTTTTTTTTTACCCCATCTCAATACTATATTCAAACAATTGCAATAAAAAACATAAGGAAGGTATTACGCCACTTGGTAAACTGTAAAGAACGATAACATGTAATTAATGAATTAGTAACTACGTCTAATTATGTAATCCGATTGATCAACCAGATGTATATAAATAATACCATTTGTTTTTATATATATATATATATATATATATATATATGTATTGTTTGTTTTTAAATGTATATATGTATACCATTTGTCTTTAGATGTTTAGATGTATATATATTGTCATTTGTATATACTATTCGTTTTTAGATGTGAATATATTGGCATTTCTACATATAATTTGTTTATAGATGAATAATGATAGATGTAATATATATAAATGTGTGTGTGTGTGTGTGTGTGTGTGTGTGTGTGTGTGCGTGTGTGTGTGTGTGTGTGAATGTATGTATGTATATGTATGTATGTGCGTATACATGTATGTATATATATATGTATGTGTATATGTATGTATGTGTGTATATGTATATATATTTAGATGTATACCATTTGTTTTTAGATGTATATATGCAATAACTGTTTGGAGCGAAACGCCTTAGATGCGCATGGATGCTCATAAATAAATTAAAAAAAAAAAAAAAAAAAAAAAAAAAAAAGTTCACGTGCTCAAATTGTATTACCAATTCCGCTGATCGTGATTCAGAATAATGTTATTTCTTACAATTCATGCATTTTTATATTATTTTAGAATTGTTTTTCTATTCAAACGTTACAAATATTTTTCTAATTTTTACATATTTTTTTAATTCATTTTTGTACTCATCTAAAAATGTTTTATAAATAAAAAAACATTATGATACTCCATTTTTTATTCAAAAACTATTTGTTAAAACCAAATTAATTTGAATTAATTAAAGCATTTTATTGTTCATTACTCTCATCTATTCATTTTACTCCAATAATTAAATAATAATGACCTTTAACACTTAAAAGCACCTTAATAGATTGATAACTTTAGACCAAACAAATCTATATATATAAAAATCACGTGTCTGTCTGTTTTTCTGTTTGTTTGTTCCTTATACAAATCTACACCGTTTGACCGATTTTGACCAAACTTGGAATAATGGTAGGTCTTGATACGAGAAATCTCCTAGGCTAGGTCAAAAAAATCTACCAGCTGTCTGTCTGTATGTTTGTCCCTTATACAAATCCACACCGTTCGTCCGATTTCGACAAAACTCGGTACACATGTAGATCTTAATCTGGGGAGTGTCGTAGGCTAAGTCAAAAACGTCTACCAGCTGTCTGCCTGTACGTTTGTCCCTTATACAAATCCACACCGTTCGTCCGATTTTGACTAAACTCGGTACACATGTAGATCTTAATCTGGGGAGTGTCGTAGGCTAAGTCAAAAACGTCTTATAGCTGTCTGTCTGTATGTTTTTACCTTATACAAATCCACACCGTTAGACCAATTTTTACGAAACTTGGTATACATGTATGTCTTGATACGGGAGGTGTTATAGGTTAGGTCAAAGTCGTCTAGGACTCACAGTTGGGAGGCCACGGGTTCATAACAGTTACAGATTCGTGTTATTAGATTTTAATAATACTTATTTGGTGTCTAATTTATTTAGGCTTTTCTATACGCAGAAAGTAGGCGTAGCATGGCACGCCGGGTAACAGCTAGTACTAAATAAAAAACAAATATGGTGAATAATGCAGCTAAAAAATAATAGAATAGCCAAAAACTGGGACCGACAGTGTCACACGGAGGCACGCGACCAGCGCCGAGTTAATATTAAAGTTTACGAAAATATTGACCAAAAATAGACGTTCAAAAAAATATATTTCGGGGAGCATCGGTGTAAATATGTTGAGACGCGAAAGCAAAAGGCATGAGAAAAGAATTCAAGATAGCGGTAAAATTTATAATGGGAAACTAACCATTCAGGAGAAGACAGATAGGGAGGGGGCTGGCTTCCCGCCAAAACCAGATGTAGGCCCGCCTTCGGGATGAATGCTGGCACCCAACCCGCGTATTTCATTCTCAAAACACAATCCAAGTAATGAACACATCAGTTTAAAGTAAATAGTAGAGTATTTAGGCTGAATGCATTACTTCACAAAACAAATTAACAATACATTTTCCATAATAAAAAGCCAGTTATTGGTAATTGTGAAGTTTAGGGGCCTCTTCACAATTTTTTTTTTTTTTTTACATGTTGTTCTGTAATTAACTTTGATGTACTAAACATGAATCCGTAAAAAAAAAGTTGCTCTCAACCAGGAAAATAGTCACATTAAGCACTAATGTTCATTGTTATGCAGGTTATGAAAGTAAGCGTAAACGACGAAATTTAAAAAAAACATGCGCATGCTTAGAGATGTAAAAGTCCGAAATGAAGAATTCTGATTTAAAATAACCATCAATTATTTATTCAGAAATATTTCTTTTAACACTGAAGCATTCTCCACATTTTTTGTTTCGCTGTTAAAAAGTATATTATTAAAGAAACCCCTTAATAACTAGATAATACCTATGTAATTAGCGCGCTCTGATGTAAAATTGCGAAAAAGTCAGATAAGTTTGGTTAATAATAATAATGAAGTTGCACGAGTTTATGAAGATAGAATGAAGTATTTATATTTTTTAAACCTCGATAATAGATTATAACCCACCTTATCAGATTATTTTATAAAATGAACTAAAATGTTTGTTTATATTAACAATGTAACCAGTCACATAATGGGCATAGGTGCGTTTCCGGTCGCTCAAGAAGATATCTAAACTGTAATAAAACCAACTGGCTAAAATGAATAGAATTATATTAATTTTAGCGATTTGTATATTTGGATTGAAGAACATAAAAATTTGATAAAGCCCTTATGAACATATTAAATTTATTGAAGAATCGTAATTATGTAATTAAGCCTAAATATTAATTTTAATGAATAAAATATAAATTTTGAAACTACAAGAACTGATTAGCCTTTTCTTCGTTTTATAACAACTAAATAAAATTTTCATATTCTTAAATTGGTCGATCACAAAAACGGATGAAAACAACAGGCATATTACACGGGCTAAGTTGTTGTAATTGAGCAACATCACGTAATGTAATTATAATTAATAATCCGCTATTATTGTACGAGGGTTTAAGCAGGCCTAGTTTTAAGCCCCCGCCCTACGTGCTGGAATCATCGGAGCCTTGAATCCTGGATTATGTGCTAATACTAATAAAATCCAGTTTTATGGAAGAACTGACGGCCTCATAATATCCCATCAGGGGAATGGGCGTCAGTAAAACTTAATCAAAACCCCGAGGTTCCGGCTTCTATTGCTCTAAAGGCAAGTTATTCACCGAGAATATTATATGTCAACTTTTAACCCTTTATAGGGCAAAATTCTCTAGTTATGTTAAAGGACATATAGTGTTACAAATTATGCTCATTTACTGTTATGTGTGATTAGCCAATGTACAATAAGTGTTATTTCTGGTTTCTAACATATCCCCCTATTGGGATCTTGGGATGTTGACAGAAGGGTCCCAATAATGCATGTCTTCAAATGTAAAAATAAACAATTCTTTTATTCATAAAATAAATAAAAATAAAAATATTGACTCCATAAAAATAATAACTTTCCTTAAAACATAATAATTAATAAATAAAGTATAAAGTCCTCTGCGTTGGTACAATTAAATAATAAGAATGTCTCTTACGACTGAAGAAAGATAATAAAATATTCTAGTTGAGATGACGTCAGCAGTGCTTTGCGAGTGCGGGGCAGCTGTGGGTTTTGCAGCCTCTTTGGAGGACAGGTAACCGGCGCGAGAGGTAACACTGGCGTCAGTGTAAAAATAGCAAATAAATTGGAGTTACTCACGGTTTGAAGCCGGTTACCTCGCTCACTTACTCCAGGCTCTTCTGTGTTGATATACGACAGCGCAATGTATAATCAGGAGTGTCCATTCCTATTTGTTCTCCACGAATTCAACAGCCGGCACATGCTTCTAATTGCTACACTAAGTCCACTATCTTTAAGATCAATCTTATCAGATTTTTCTATCTGATAAAACGATCGCTACGCTACACCCCTATGGAGATTATGTCTCTTAGCGACGCGTATGTCAGTACCCAGCAAAGATGATACTATAAGTATAACACTTAAGTATTTATTCATTTTACGAGCTTCTCAACGACGGCGACTTGCTCTTTTTAAAATACAAATTTATTTGTACAAAATTATCAGTAATTTATAGAACTAAATACAACAAAAATTTTAGGATAGCATTCGACAAAAGTTAGTAGATTTGTGTTAAGGATTAAGGGCTAAACATTATTTACAGCCTTGCTATTTACACTATTGTTAATATATTTACATAACATATTACTAAAACTACTCGGAATATCGAAAACACATGAGTGAATATTTCCATATTGCAGACTACGTAACTATCTGCTTGCTTCCTGGTTACAAAATTTTGTATATATCATACACAACTAATGGGAAGGCCAATTAAAATATACCGTTGGACATGAATGAGTATTAATCAGTATGGAAATAGTCAGGATTGGGTCATAATTTTTAATAAAATATTACATTAAAAAAAAAAAAAGAGTTTTTATTGTGATCGTTTCGGCTTCCAAAAAAACGAGCAATGTACATATTATTTATAACAAATAATACGAATTTGAAGGTTCATTATGTACATCCCGTTTAGAATTTTACATCTGTCCAAGTAAAATATTTTGTTGCATGAAATAAATGAAAATCTCTTGGGGCTACTTGAGAACCCTTCGCAGGATATTGGCAGCAGTAGTTAAGGGAGCCTATTAAAAATCACAAAGGATTCCTGGAGAATAAGATCAAAGGGCACCCACATCCTTAACTTAGAGGGTCTATTTATTAACCGGTATATATGTATTAGTACCGTCCTTTAAAAGATTTGATAGAGGACCGCAGGTTTCGAGCTCTACAATTGCTGATTATTTTATCGGAACAGTAGAAATAATCTGAAGGTCCCTCTTTGTTGAACCTCACATTGAAATCAATGCAAGGTCTCCGAATAAGGGTGAAAACATAGTGGAGCGGCGAGGGTAGATGGTAGCCGGGAGCGTAAAGAAATCGGGTATGAATTCCCGAGCGGAGAGGGTAGAGGGTCGAAGAGGGTACCAGCGCTGTTACCCGCTCCACTATGTTTTGGCAAGTGTAAATACAGTGGCTCACAGTCAAAATGATGCAAACCAAGATTTCTATTTCCATTGCTAGTTACTCTCAATTTGTGTCAATTCAAATGCCAATGGACATTAGGGCATAATGATTCATTGTCATGCATTGAATTTAGATGATCAAATCAACTCAACAACATTTATACAAATAGAAAAAAAATCTTCATGAAAACTCATATGAATTGAAGGCCACAGTAAAAAAGATGAAATGTTTAGTTCCGTTTAGAAAAAAAGTATTCTTCAATTTTTGGGTTCATGAGTTTACTAATATTCTAAGTATTTTTCAATCTTTTAATGAAAACAAAAGTAAACAATATGAATACAAGTAATCAGTCTTTTTCGAGCTTCTCCTTAAAATAGGTACACATAAAACCACTCCTGAACAAGAAATCGTTATTAACAAATTTAAAATGGGCAAAACAACCTGAAATCACCTCTATTATCAATAGGATTTATGCGACCATTCAACATCTTATTGAATGTTTTAAAAAAGTAAACAGAATAATAAGAAAATCTAAAGTCATTACAAAAGAAACGTTTTACCGGCAATGACGCACGTTGGATTTTGTGGCAAATAAAAAATAATTCAAAATGAAGTGCTGCAAAGTTGGCTAAATTAGCTAAAAAACGTTTATATAACACGGTGTGTGCTGAAACCATTCAAAGTGTCTTAAGAAAAATGCAATACAACGGTAGAGTTGCAAGGCAAACTCTTACATCAACGACAAATATAAAAATATGCTAATTACTTTTCCCAAGGATTACTTAAAGAAGAGATGGACTTCTGGAGAACTGTTTTGTTTTCGGATGTCTCAAAATTTACTTTGTTTGGCTCTGAAAGAACAAGTTTTATTTGGAGAAAGGCAAACGAAGAGCTCCGTGGGAATAATCTTCGCCTGAACATCGATCATTGAGGTGATCATGTTATGGTTAGGAGGTGTATGGCTGCTTCGGCGGCAGGACATCATCATTTTATTGAGGAAATAATACATAAATATTTATATTGTGACATCCTGAACAAAATATTACAACCAAGTTCGGAATAATAAATTATTTTGTTTTTTATAGAAATAACGATCCCAAGCATTCTTCTTATCTCGCAAGAGAATTGGTTCATATACTTGCTCCAAATCTATAGAAGCTCCCCTCCAATCACCAGACCTCAACCTCATAGAGAATGTATGAAGTTAATTAGAAACAGAAGTGAGGAAACATAAGATATCAAACTAAAAATATGTCCATCTTACACAGAAAAAGTTTTTAATTCATGCCCAATTGTTTGAAAGTGATAATAAATAATAAAGGGGCACCCTGGATGTGGATGCTGGCGCTAATGACCTAGATGTATAAGCGCCGTAAAAAAAAAAAATAAAAAAAAATAAAAAAAAAAAAAATAAAAAAAAAAAAAAAATAAAAATAAAGGAATGCCTAAAAAGTTCTAAAATTTAAAATATTTTTGACGTTTTCCATTTTGCACCATTTTCATTGTGACGTTAGAAGTGTATATTAATAATGTGTTCGCTCGCTTGCACGTGCTTCCCCGCATCAAAACCTTAGACGTCAGATGTTTTCTTGGTCCAGGCTACAACCGGTCTCATGTAAGGGTGCGTTTACATCTGACACTTCTCGCAGGAAATATATGTCAGGTGTCGGATAGATATTCTCTTGAAGGTTTACATACTGACAGAAATAGCTAGACATTTATGTCATGGATGTGTATAGGGCAGTTCTGGATTTGTTCTAATTTGCGATATATTCACCAAAAGCACAAATAATCAGTGTTTACATCTGTTGGTATAGAAGTGTCGACAATACAGCAAGTAGCCAAGATATTTATCTCTGAAACTAAATTCTTCTCGTAAAAATCTGTGTTTACACCTGGTGGTATAGAAGTGTCGACACTTATAGTTCGTGATAGAAATATATATCTGAGACATAAATTGCTCATGGTTTACACTAGTCGCAACTTCTGTCTGATATAAATTTCCTGCAATAACTAGCAAGTGTAAACCCACCCTAAGATTCAATCCGGCCCACGAGACATTTTTAAAACCGCATTAAAATATATATATATATATATATATATATATATATATATATAAAAAAATATATATATATATATATATATATATACATATACATATATACAAAACTTACACTCACTCCAAATAAGGAAGATCGAGTGAGATAGGGTTTCTCACTAGCTCCTGTGGAATCAAGTGAGCCAGCCAGCAAGCCGAGTGTCTCGTTGATTCGTGTCGCTATTTAATTTCCATAGTTTGTAATAATTCCAAATTTCACGATTTAATTATAATGTTGTACCTATTTTATTTATTTAATTTTATTATTTTAATAAATTGTATTACAATAACATTACATTGTCGTATTAGTTCATTTATGATATCTATTGCTAAAAATTATGAACACTACTTTAAAATCCTATTTTATTTTATTTTGAACCATCTACGTGGCTCGCGATCACACTAAAGTTTAGCCCACAGCATGCCAAAGGTTGCCCTTGTCTAGGGGGTGCTTAATGACCAGAAAAATAATTTGTATCCCTGGATCACAAAAAGGAAGGACTAGAAGATGAATAATTGTGATGCCGATATTTCAACGAGTCCATTCCCCAAGTATTCGCGACGTAATAAATTAAAACGTTTATTAAAGGAATAACAAAAAGAACGAGTTCAAACGAAATCGTTACCTGGCGATATTATTGAAATATTCCGGGCTTTCGACTTTTGCAGACAAAGCAATCTTCTGAAGTGTGTAAAACTTCAGAGCGAGCAATGTGCCGAAGGGAGACTTGTAAAGGGCGGACAATTCCCGCTAGAATATTCATGGGGCTTCAGAAAATGACTGAATTCAATCTTTGTTATTCCATACTAATTACAATGTCTGCCTTTTGGAAATACTGTTACGTGGGGGAAATTTCATTAAATGTTCAATACGAGCAACGTCAATATCTCTCTATAAATATCCCTTGGCCTCTGTATTTGGCAATATTAAAAAAAAAGTTGACAGTTCCTTTTTATTTCCCCTTTGATTAAAAATATGAATATAATTTTCAGAATATAAGAACCATGATTGTGTTGATACTAAAAGAGAAGATCTTACTCCCAGGAGGGCGTCCTCACCTAAGCGAGTTTCCGTAAAATATATATCTCTTGTGTCAGGAAGGTATTATACGGATTGCGTTGGGTAACAATAGCAAATAATAGTTTTTCTAAAAAAAATCCTCATTATATAAAAATATATGAAGAAAAAGTGCATGCATAACGAAAACATTTGGAAACAAATAAATAACAAAAATAAATTATAAGATTGTCATCCTATATTCTCAATAATTTATTTTGAAAGTGACAAAAGGTCATTTATATATTTAAACACTTCATTTTCTCATTATATGCTTTATTTATTATATTATTATATTTTTGTCTTATTAGTTTTGACGTGAACCTTCCGTTGGAAGGTCCTCTTATGTTGAGACTTAAATTAAATGTACAATTAAGTTATTACTGAGAAGGCATATAGTGACGTGAGACATGTAGAGCACACAATAAAGTATATTATGGGAAGATGAAGTGTTTAAATATATAAATAACCTTCTGCCTTTTTTTAAATAAATTATTTTAAAAAATACAGTAATCATTGTACATAAATGATTGGACACAAATCACAGGATAATAGTTTATACACAATTTAAGGAAAAATTCATCAATAAATAATGAGTTGGTAGAAAGAGAAAAACATTCATACAAAATCCACAAACAACACTCATACATTTTGATGGTTAACCAAACAGAGGCACCACCAAAAAAAAAGTCGGGCAGTTAATACCTTGAAGTTGTTTGTCCTAAAACTCCAAACAAACCAAAACATAGTAACATTTAGAAGGTCGGAATATAAATAATTATTTTTTAAGGTTATTGCTATTACATTGTTAAACTAATTTTAATTTTGAAAAATTTAAACATCGACTCCATCGAAATCTGGAAGAAAAGCCTACCAACCTAGCGGAAATTACTGACCCTACCTCCTTCACTCTTTTTTTTTTTGTAAAACTCTATTAAAATCAATAAATAAAACAAATACCATTATACAAATTAGAAAACGAGAGAGAAAAACAGAAAAAAAGGGAATCGTTCAAAAGACCAAACCAAAACTCTCGAAATGTTGACTGATTTATCCTACTTCGTTTTATTAAATAAATCATGCATAAAATGAACCTTACCGATGCAGTACGACGATACTATGGTCACGATACAAGTGTATTGACTCACTCTTTGATAATTGAATTGATCAACGGCAAACACGAAAGGTTTTGTTGTTTGCCGTCCCACTCTTTCAAGGTCACTGCAACTATAAAATGCTTTGATGTTTACCGCCTAAATCTTTGATGATCGCTGCCACTCGGCTAGCTCGCTCACTTGATCCCGCAAGAGCAAGCGACAAACCCCATCTCCCTCGATCTTCCTCATGTGGTGTGAGTGTGTTTTTTTAAATTGGGGTTTTCAAAATGTCTCGCGGGTCGGTTGTTGCCCACACATGCTTTAGTATGTGACCTAAAGAATACAATACCGATAAAAAATAAATACAGTTGAGTTGTTATGACCAGTTTTCGCTATCCTAATTCGATCTCCTAACCTTCACCAGCCAACCAATTCGAATTATAGTACTACATTTATTTTCATTGCGATTCAAGGTGTGCCTCTGAATGGGGGATTTGATTCATTTCGAAGTCCATTCAGAGAAGAGATTAAACTCATTATGTACAAGTTGGTTCTGAAAGGGTTCAGTGAAGCAGTTCGTTCTCCCATCGAACTCGGAGTCTTTCAGAGAACCGACTCTACTCCACTTCCTTCGGAATAATTGTCACCTACTCCACCATCTTAATGACTTCAACCAGGCTGCCTTTTGATAATAGCTTCTCATTACAAACAGTTTAACTCTCATTGCCTAGTCTCATGAATATTCCATTACAAGGATCGAGGATTGGGAGCGAGGTTCGTAAAGAACCATCGGATAAAGACTTCGAAAATATAGGATAGGATGTAGATTTATTTTGGCGAGTAACTGCAAGGTTATTGCGTCCTAAAATTTATTTATGTCTGTTTCATATTTTTGTCTTGTTTAGTTTTTATTTACAGTTCATTGCGTTCTCATACTTAATCCAACATAATGCACCTGTTAAATCCTATTACTCTTGCATAGAGAGCTTTTTTTTCTACTTATTTCTTCGTCTTTTGTATCTTTTATATTTTCTCTTTATAAATTACAGCATTTTATATATACCGCAGGTATTTAGGTCAATTCTTAAGATCCCCTGTTACATTCAGAGGTATATTTTGTCGCCTGAACATTGATTCATATTTCAAACATTCTTCTATTATATCGCAAATAGTTAAAATTTTAGAAAATGGTTCACATAGACGTGGAGGTTTCTATTTAATGATATGACTATGTGTAATATGACAAGGCATATTCGAAGTCGTGTTATAATAACTTCCTCCTCCGATTTCCTCTTTCTGCTCTTCTCCATAATATTGTTGTGGTTTTGTATCTTTTGAGCTTGTTTGTGTGAGAATGCTCATCCCACATTCGCTCCCTGTCGTTTCTGACCATACAATTCAAATACGTCTTCATGTCGAATTCCTTGTAAGCATACAACACAGCGGTGTCCCAAGTTTCTATTGGCTCCTTCATTTCCAGCAATTCCTTTGTGGGCCGGTGTCCAGAAAAATGTCCATAAGAAATGTCCATATGATATAAGCAGTCTCAGAACTTAATTCGATATTACTAGTGTTGGAGATGAAATGAAAAATGATATTCTTTTCCGGGTGACATGTCTCTTAGCAATAATTTTGAATTTGACATAATCTTAAAATACTTTGAAATGTAAAATTCAATCACTGCTGCTTGAATGCACACATGTCTAGGGGTTGGGAAAAATCTGCATGAATAATAATTATTATTACGGTGGGGTGCCTCAGCTTAATGGAGGATAATTTTCTTGGGGATATTTCCGACCAGTAAAAATTATTATTTTTATTTAAACATTTATTTATTTATTTTGGGCATTTAGAAACTTTCTTACAATTCTAACAGTGTCGAGTTGTACTATTAGGATTTCCTCTGACAATTTCAGATATTTGGCGGCACTGACTGTTGTAGTCTGTATCAAACCAGTGGTCGAAATGATAACTCCAGAAACTCTAGCGGAATCTAATTTGTAGAGATCTCTTAATTCAGTGGCCAAGTCTTAATATATTCTCAGCATTCTTGGCATATATTTTACTCATCATTCCGCAAAGAAATATCAATTATATCAGCAATCTTATTATGATTTTCAATAATGACAATATCTGGTTTATTATGGTTAACACTTACGTCCGTAATCATAGCTTCGTCCCAGTACATTTTAATTCTATCATTTTCTAGAAGTCTTTGTGGGACTTAGCGATAATACGGTACCGTACTTTCCATAATGCCGAAACTTTCTGCTAGTGCTTGATGATATATCTTGGCAACTTTGTTGTGCCTCTGAAGGTAATCAGATCCCGCAAGAATTTCGCAGCCTGCCGTCACGTGTTGAATCAACTCATATGCCTTGTTAGATAATCTGCACTTGTCTGAAATACTAATATCTATTAAAACGTGCAGTTGGTAGGATAATTTATTATTACAATCATTACTTATCATTATTTTCTATATATAAAGTACACTGAGGTATGTAAAATTGGCTATTTAAAATTTAACGATTATTTAAAATATCTGATATATTTTATTTATTTATATTTAAAATATCTACATAATCATTAGAATTTTTAATATTTTCACGTCATTTTAATTAAAAAAATATATTGGCCTAAGTATGTTGTTAAGATTTTTATAGTATGGCTAATGAAAAATGATTAATATGATTATTCATTAAATGACCCTTAGCTCAAATATATATATAACTGGCGAATAAGGCGGAAGGTCAATAAAATATCGCCACACACTTTTACACTTTTTATTTATCATCACATATTTACAATTTTATTTCTTGACGTTGAAATAATAAGGACGACAGATAATACTCTTGAATTTAAATGGCAACAAAAAACGACGTTTTCGGGTAGAATGATTAATTTTTATTCATGTCACCCCTTAACATTCAAAAAGAACCTCATTTACAATAGAACATTAACTGCACTCCAGAGAACAAGCCCAAAATATTTTACAGAAATTAAAAACAACTTAAGGTGACTTTTCCGGAAAAATTGCTACCTTGATTTCTTAATAGAAAAAGAAATTAAACGAGCCGAGAAAAAAGTATCGTATGGAAAGAACAGTTTGCATATGATTGACCAGGGCATATGTAATTTTAAATTTGACACAAAAGTTTTTAAATTCTTGGACGAATTCTTTGCGGAAGATAGTACAAATGTTTTAAAGAGGAAGAGGGATGAAAATGAAGCAGTTACTCGAAAACGCGTAAAACTAGAAAACAAAAACAATACTGAAGGCCTAGAATCAAGGTCAGGAAATAAATTAAAACGTAAACGGAATTCCATTGATGAATCTGATGAAAACATTGGCAATATAAAGTTAAAGAAAACAAATAATATTTTCATTAATTTATTTGATTAAAAATAGGAAAATTGGTATTATAGGACTATATTTCATCTGGAAATTAAAATCAATTTTAAATTTATAACGGATCGATTATCGATCAGCTGACTATTTGACACCATATTGCATTTGTTCAGTCAATGACCAGACTAGACGAGGCCCTGCTAAAACTAGAAAACAAAAACAATACTGAAGGCCTAGAATCAAGGTCAGGAAATAAATTAAAACGTAAACGGAATTCCATTGATGAATCTGATGAAAACATTGGCAATATAAAGTTAAAGAAAACAAATAATATTTTCATTAATTCATTTGATAAAAAATAGGAAAATTGGTATTATAGGACTATATTTCATCTGGAAATTAAAATCAATTTTAAATTTATGACGGATCGATTATCGATCAGCTGACTATTTGACACCATATTGGATTCGTTCAGTCAATGACCAGTCTAGACGAGGCCCTGCTAAATCTAGAAAACAAAAACAATACTGAAGGCCTAGAATCAAGGTCAGGAAATAAATTAAAACGTAAACGGAATTCCATTGATGAATCTGATGAAAACATTGGCAATATAAAGTTAAAGAAAACAAATAATATTTTCATTAATTTATTTGATAAAAAATAGGAAAATTGGTATTATAGGACTATTTCATCTGGAAATTAAAATCAATTTTAAATTTATGACGGATCGATTATCGATCAGCTGACTGTTTGACACCATATTGGATTCGTTCAGTCAATGACCAGTCTAGGCCATTCCTCAGGTTGAGGCTGAATTTTATTTTTAAGAGTGTTCCCCTGAAGAGGCACCAAAAAGGGTTCGAAACATGTAGGGAAGATAAATAAAAAGTGTGTGGCGATATTTTATTGACCTTCCGCCTTATTCGCCAGTTATATGTATGATTTATATGGTTTATATTCATTGACTTGATTGGTATTAGAAATCATTTTATTTTAATTACGACTTGTTAAATTTGACAGTATTTATTGATAGGACAAGGTGAGTTGGAAATTAGGTAATTATACTATATTAGAATGTATTAATTGTATAAATATGAATATGGTAGCATTGTTAATGGTTATTTATATAATATTGTTTAAAAAGTATTGTTGCAGTATCTAGTAATTAATATAATATTTTAACATTCCAGAAGATGGACTATTAGTCGAATTTATGTAATAAAGTTATAAGGCAATTTTGATGTGTTATTCCCCATCTTGAATTGTATTATTAAGCAGTACATTATTATTTTGTAGTGTACAGATTTTTAATAAATTGTTCATATGATAATTATAGTTAATAAAATATTACCTCTATATACTACCTATTTAATTGATGAAACGTTATATTTATACATATACTAGTCGGCAACAAAAGGAGTGCTATTTAAAAAAAAAATAAAAAAATGAAAATGTTCAAATTTAATTTCTTTCGAAAAACAGCTGAAATGTGAGTTATTGTATATTTGTTGCTGTGGAGGATAAGAAAAGCTTTAAAATTATGCCTAATTTATGAAGTATTAAGGAAGTTATGGCGTACCGACAGAAAAATCCCTTGAGAAATAATAATATATATAGCCACAGAGAATGTCAATAAAAATTTTTTAGATGTGTGAGTATAATAATTAGTATTATTAAGTCTTCCCGTAGAAACGAAATTTCGTTATTGGTGTATTTTTTTCGTTATTAGCTTATTTTAGACGAAGCAAGTTCAACTACTAATTGTGATTAAAAGAAAGTTAGCGATAAGTTGTGATAAGATGCCTTCGTAATCCCGTACCCCTCGTAATCTTTTCCTAATGAATATTCAATTAATTTTTAATCCCGACAGAAGACCGAACTGCGGGAGCGGAAGCCAACTTTCCCTTAAGTTTTTTAATAATGACATCAATTTCGCCTAAAGGGTCCCAAATGAGGCGAGCCTCAGGGGGATATTTTAGGACCCTAATCCTTCCCCATTAACTCGGCCCTCACCCTAATATCTTTATAATTAATATAATGTTGGGCTCTTATGGCTTCTTTCGGTTGGTCTTCTGTGGCGAGAATTCATAGCAGGGAAATATTTTCCACAATCTTGAAATGTCTCCTCATTTTTAGCACTTTCCTCCGAAGGAAAGTAGCTATTGAGGTTGCTACTCATGGCGGAATTTTTGAAAAATTTCTTCAAATCCTTATCGATCCTACCGACTAGACACCGAAAATGACCCCCGTTAAAATTTATATATATATATATATATATATATATATATATATATATATATATATATGTATATATATTCCACTCGTTCTTTTTTCTTTATTTGGCAGAGGGTCGATGAAGCAGAACACCATTTGTTTTTGTTCAACTATTTTATTTCATCTATTTCGCCCGACATGTTTCGTGCCTTAATTCGCACCTCTTCAGGGGCTTATCGGGAAGTCCTCTCATCTTGTGTACTGGCTTGAGTCAGACGTAATACTATACGCCTGACGTAAGTATTACGCCTGACCCTCTGCCAAATAAAGAAAAAAGAACAAGTGAAAAATATATATTGGGTCATATTCAGAAGAATTAATATATATATATATATATATATATATATATATATATATATATATGTATATATATATATATGTATATATATATATATATATATATATATATATATATATATATGTGTGTGTGTGTGTGTGTCTGTTAACACGATAGCGGCCAGAGTTTTTGTTTTTTCTTCACGAAACTTGGTATATAGCGTTCAATTAGCAAACGATTGAACGAGTTCGTTAACCACCAAAATCGGTCCATCGGGAGGGAAGGGGGGGTTTACCCCTGACCCAAAACACTAATTTGACTCTGCCAGTCGTAGATTTTGTAACGAAACTCGGTATTCGTTATGTTGATCTAAGGAGAGAAACACGTTGTAAAAATAAACTATATCGGTTCATTAGGAGGGGGGGGGGGGTTTACTCCGGACCCACATTACTAATTTGCCACTACCAGCCGTAATTTTTGTTACATTTCGACGAAACTCGGTATTCGTGGTGGTAATCAACAAAGAAAAATGGGTTGTAAAAAAAAACTAAATCGGGTTATTTGGAGGGGCGGGGGGGTTACTCCGGACCTGAAGTACTAATATACTCGTACCGGTCGTGATTTCTGCTGTATTGTAACGAAGTGTTGTAAAAATGAAGTAAATCGTTCAATTGGAGAGGTGGGTTTACTTTAAACTCTGTTTCATTAGAAATGTGAACCGCCAGACGTAGGTTCACAAAGCCAATTCCATCTCTAGCTGATTTTTGTTAAAAAAAGGATTTTCTTTATATTTGGAACAATAAACTAGAAAATGAATAAAACTGAGTTGAGAACCGACCTTTTCTTTTCTATACTTTAGGAATTGTTTGCAGAACATTTCTTATTAATTACGATAGACTAATTAAATATATTCTAAAAACTATTTTTTATTTACTTTAATTAGAGAAAAGTGAGGAAGTTGAAACTTTTTCCCCCACAGTTCCGTTCCTATTCATCGTGAAAATCCTGGAAAAGTCAGTCCAACTAATGGTTTACTTAATGGGATTTATCCTTGCTGAGAAAAGGCCTTTGTAGAGATCAGCTCTCGGGAGTAAGGAAAAGAAATAAAAGGTTAAAAGGTTTTGTTCTGAGCGTAATTCGAATCTTTTCACAGGAAGCCGGCGGGAAAACGAAGAGTGGCCAGTGGCTAGGGATGCGAGGGTTTGTTAGGATTCAACGGAGCTTTCTCATTACATTAGACGGGAGAATGGGATCTCTCAGATGGAAGGGAAGGAGAGAGTTAACAGTCCAGTAGATTTGTGAGTGAAAGGAAAATAGAGGAAGAGAGAGTGTTAGTCTGTAGAACAAGATGAAAAAATAGAAACAGGAAGTAAAGAGGAAAATATACGATCTAACTTAAGAAAAGTATAACTTAGAGGATTTGGACGGATAGAGAAAAAGTGATGCAGGAAAAATGATGGATTGAATGAAAGAATGTAACGAATGAGACATATTGCGTGCCATTGGCACTGAAGGAGAAGAAATAATGGAGGAAGGGAGAGACAGAGAAAGTGTAAGAGCCTGGGCAATCCCTGAATTGTTTGGGGCTGTACTCAAAAGCTGAGGAAAAAAAGAGTATTTTGATAGAACAAGCAGCATTGAGGACAAATAAACTGGCAGGGGTAGAGAGAAGAGAAAGAATGACAGACCGAGGGAAAATGATTGACTGCGAGTAAGAGTCAGAATATTAGATTTTGAGAGATCACGACCATTTTGAAGCAGTGATATCGAGGGGAGGGGAGGGGGGAGAGGGAGAGGGAGAGGGAGAGGGAGAGGGAGAGGGAGAGGGAGAGGGAGGGGGAGAGAGAGAGAGAGAGAGAGAGAGAGAGAGAGAGAGAGAGAGAGAGAGAGAGAGAGAGAGGAGAGAGAGAGAGAGAGAGAGAGGGAGAGGGAGAGAGAGGGAGAGGGAGGGAGGGAGGGAGGGAGGGAGGGAGAGAAGGAGAGGGAGAGAGGGTGATAAAATCGCGGACGTTTCCTTGTAAATCGCGTGGTTTTCTTGCCTATTAGAGAGTGAGCCACCAATATTCATCATAGCCTTGCACACTTTTTAAAGCGATATCTCATTCCGCTTCTGAACACAAAAGGTTTTCTGTTCAGTACATTACGCTATCTATTACTGGGTCAAGCCGAAGATTAATTGCACGGTTTAGAACACTGAATAATGCATGGCGAATGAGGTGAATTTATATACATTCGTATTTGCTTTTCAGGTGGTGAACCCCATTAATATCAATATGGAGATGTATTCAGCTCGTTGAATCGAGGAATGGTTAGTTCAAATAATTTAATACATTATGCATTAGACATGGCTTATAAATGTCTTCATGTCTATCGCTCCGAGGTGCATATTTAGGTCTCATTAAAGTAAGTGTTTGAAGAATTCAATTACACTGGTTTAAATGAAGAATGAATACATCACATCATACACTGTTAACATTTTCAGGATCGATGGCTTCGAAAAAAATATACATCGGACCCAAGTCTTTTGTATAGTCTTTTGTATTTTGGAAAACGTATAAATGAATAAATAAATTAGTGAAAAACTTTTGAAATAATGTACGTTTAGTGGAATAATTAAAATTTAGTTAAGTATCAAATACGCGGGCCCACTGAAGGAATTGTTCTGGTGACTTCAGTACTTTACTATACCAGACCCGCAAACCTAACCGGGAATAACGTAATGAGGTCCTAAACCAAATACGAAGGTTATAGAACAAGGCCCGGAGTAGTGAGGGTAGAATGCCCAAGCTATCTTCTGATGCACACACCACCATGCCGGCCCCGCAGAACACATCGTGTTAAGCAGTTAATGCACATCTCTTATCCACTCGCCTAATGACCATACGACAACTGTAAATATATGAAAAAGAATTCTTTAGTAGATGAAAGCCTATCACCCCTAGAGGGAATCGAACGCACAAGATTAGTCACACCTTAACGCGCAAAGGCATTGGGCCTCAAACTACAAATATTAAAAAAATTCTCGTGATGATCTTGATTCGTTATCCCTCGGACATGAAACCTTATTATAGAAACAGTTAATGTCTTAATATTTTGTAAAAAATGTAAAAACATTTTTTTTTTATATATATGTATTTCTTTATTTGAAAATTATGCAATACATAATGTATTTTTATAATTCTTTTTTTCATGAAATAAAGTCATGATGTATCGGTAGGAAAAAAAAGCCCATTGGCCAAATACCTATTAGCAAGAAATTTTAACAGATGTTTACATCTTGTTTTTGTGTGACTATTTACAATATTTACATTTTACAATAGATCTCTTGGCCATTTGCGCTTAAGGCGACGGTGAGGATTACCGGGAATGGAGGAGGAGGATAATTTATTGATTAAGGTATCGGGTTAAAAAAAAGAAGAAAAAAAAAAAAATTAAAAATGTAAATTTTTTTTTTCATTGAAGTTTAAAGGCCAGTCAACCACAATTGGGTCATTTGTGCCTCCTGGTCGGTCCGTTGGTATTATCGAAAGCGGAAACAGAGCCCGACGGCCAGCGGAAGGCGGACCCAGCCAAGGTCGAGTAGAGTCCCCCGTGCCAGTTCTACCTTAGTGGCCCGCATCTGGTGACTGGCTGCTAGGTCTATGATAGAAGGTGTGCTTGCCAGGGCAACCAAACCTTCACAGACCGCATGGGGGGGGGGCTCGTCCTCAACCCAAACCAAGCCCATCGCTCCCGCCGACCCACGCGCCCCGCCCCCGCCCCGAACGCCACCAACAGTTAAAACAAATAATATGTTTAACAAAATTTTGGATAGTTAATGTATTAATAATTTAAAGTTAATCAATTAATAATAGAATACAGTTCTTTTTTTAAGAGAATAATATTTTTTACGCTAGCATTAGAAAATTAGTTATTAATTACATAAATATTTAGTTCTACATATATTTAGAGAATATTAAGTGGAAATGTTTATAGACATTTATGTAAAAAGCCAATACACTTTATAATAATCGTTCATTAGGTAAATGATTTGACTTTATGATAAAGTACATCTAAACCCAGCGCTAAATTTTGTTTTTCAAATTGGTTTTATCAAGAAAAGAAAAAAGGTTAGACAGATGGACCGAATTATTGCCTAGTAGCTCTCTACGATGTATCGGGAGACTCAGTCGAACTCGCTCGTCTTCATATGCCCTACACTCCGTCAGGATATGCTTTACAGTGAGGGACACGCCGCAAACCTCGCACTCCGGAGGCTCCCCCCTCTCCATGAGACAGCTGTGCGTCAGTCTTGTGTGGCCTATCCGTAATCTTGAGAGGATCACTGATTCCCTCCTGTTATCCCGCTCGGAACTAGTCCACTTACTCACTTCATCTTTAATTTCCCTGAGTTTATCTCCCAATTCCATATGAATCCATTCTCCTTGCCAAATCCTTATTGCTTCAGACTTAACTACAGAATTAATTTCACTGAGTGGGATATCTGGTAATTTAAAACCGCTTATAGAAGCGTTTTCTGCGAGCTCATCAACTACTGAATTTTCTTTAATATCACAATGACCAGGGATCTTGATGAAATGAATTCTGAACATTTTTTTTATTTAATTCATAAATACTGTACAAAATGTCAGAAATCATACTATCATGGGTGTAAATATTCTGTAAACTAATTACAGATGATAATGAGTCAGTACAAATAATGACATTAGGATGGCTAGGTGGAATAATATTTAATGCTTTCTTAATTGCTAACAGTTCGGCGGAAAAACTGGAACAATGAGGTGAGAGCGAAAACAAGTATTTTCGTCCTTCGCATAGGGCGGCAGCTCCCACACCTTTAGCACTTTTCGACCCATCTGTATATATGTACGTGGAAGGAGGCAAACTTGCTTTAATTTTATTTAACTCTGCAGAGTACAAATATGGCGGAGTTTCTTTTTTTATGTATTTAGTAAGTGTTAAGTTAATACGGGGAGGTATAAGAGTCCAAGGCGGAATTTGAAGAGTTGAAGAAATTAAAGTCTTTTCGTATTTTAAATTTAATTTTGATAGAAACAATTCAGCTCTAGCGGGGAAGGGTGCTTTATTATAGGCCATGTAATCGTTCTCCCAGTTAGTTTCCAAAATAATGTTATTAAGAGGATGATGAGGTTGAGACTTGACAGATAGATAATATTTAGTTGTTAGAATTTCTCTCCTGTACTTGAGAGGCAGTTCTCCGGCATCTACTAGCAGACTTGGGGCTGGACTGAAGCGAAAGGCCCCCGTAGCTATTCTTATCCCAGAATGGTGTACGGGATCAAGCATCTGAAGAATACGAGGGCTCGCTGACCCATACGCCATACATCCATAATCCATCTTTGATCTGATCAGTGATCGGTACAGCATCAGCATACTTGTTCGATCACCTCCCCAGTGAGTGTTACTCAGTACTCTAAGCAGGTTTAGGAATCTATTACAATTATTCTTGAGGGCTTTAATATGAGGCAACCAAATGAGATGTTTATCTATAGTTAAACCTAAATATTTTATGGAGTCAGCTGTTTCTAAAACTATTCCGTCCAAGTTGAGGTCTCTCATAGTATTCGGTGTTCGTTTATTAAAGAGAATATTTTTGTGCTGATATTTTGAACCCATGATTTTTCATCCACAGATTGATTTTGTTTAGAGCCTCCTGCATACATTCATAAAGGTTATCTATTTTTCACCTACGGAATAAATTATTACGTCATCGGCAAATAACATAATTTGTATCTCCCTAGAAATTTCTCTTCTTAACCCATGCATGGCTAACAAAAATAATTTTGCACTGGAGAGATAAATCATTTTTACTCAAAATTCTAAATGAAATATACAAATCAGGTTTATTTCCAGACTTGTGGAGAAAAGCTGTTATTGTCCCTATTCCAAAAAAAGATAAACCTTCCCACGAAGTAACTAGCTATAGCCTATTTCGCTTACCTGTTCTCTTAGTAAATTGCTGGAGAAATTAGTTATGAACCGCTTAGAATGGTATCTTGAAAAAGAAAGTATAATAGATGAATGGCAGAGTGGATTCCGGAAGGGTCGTAGTACGCGGGACAATCTCGTAGCCATAGAAACTGCTGTCATAAAGGCATTCCGCGAAAAAAAGAAATTATTGGCAGTTCTTATTGATATTGAGTGCGCATTTGATAGAGTATGGAGAAGATCAGTTTTAAATACTTTAAATGAATTTGGGATAGACGGGAATATGTTAAAGTTTTTCGAGAACTTCCTCAATTCAAGGACTTTTCAGGTAAGGATTGGCTCAATATACTCTGATGAGCTTAGTCAGGAAAAATGTAGAATTAAATCCCAAAGTGGAGCAAGATCTTAGGCGCCACAACAGGATCCTAAGCGTTAATTACTCCATTTAAACAACGATTTATCCGAATGAGATCTCTACATCAAAAAATCAGATAACCGTGTTTTTTTTTTGTTTTTTTTTTGTTTTTTTTTTTTTGAAGAAGCTTTAATAAACATTCGAATAGATTGTTTAAATTTACGACGATTTTCGAAATTGTTTGGAGATACATAAGAATTCGAAAAGCCCAAGAAAAATATGTTTTTTTTTCAATTTTTCTCGATGACGGTTATAGACATGGCCTCGCAAACTGTCATTAGACTCCCCTAGTCTAATTTATATAATCTATACCTGGAAGCGTAGTTTCGAAAAAACGTAATCGTCAAGATTGTTTCGCGTGAAATTCAAAAAATATGTCCCAGTTGACGGATTCTGCTAGTTAACGAACTTGACCTTTCGTGTCACACAAAGTATTTTTGTGCCAAATGTCATTAAAATCAGTTTTTGAGCAAGTTGTCGACCTATACTAAATAGGCGAAAATATGCATTTTTTATACTTCATTTAAGTGGGCCATTTCAGGCACATTTTTTAGGGTTGCGATATTTTGTTAACTCTAAATAACAAAAAGAAACACCTAAATTAGGTCATACATACTTTCCGAAGTGACCGAAATTCAAGAAGCTAGTATACCTTTCCGGAAGAACTATCACATGCAGCGGAACATGGACGTAACTGTAGTTCCACTCAGGAACGCAAGAGAAAATTCGACGGACCAACAGACCGTTCTTCTAGAACTTCTTCTTCTTCTTCTTCTTCCTCCTAGTGCCTTTCAGCGTGGAGGTGCCTCAGTCCATGCCAGCCACGCATTTCGGTTCCTGGCCAGCGCCTTCATGGCATTCAGCCCGTGTCCTCTTTGCTGCCCTAGCCTGGAGATGTGATCCATCCATGTTAACCTGGGCCTGCCCCGGGGGCGTCTTCCAGTTGGCCTTGCCTCGAAAAACTTCCTGGGGCCCCGATTCCAATTTCCCGAATTCCTCCATTCGACAAAGGTGGCCGAACCATTTCAGCTGCCTCTTTTCAACCACTTCTTTTACAGCTGAAACTCCCAGGTCCTCTCTTGTTCGCTGATTTCTGACCATATCTCTTCTGGTTTGGCCAGCCACTCTCCTCAGGTATCTCATCTCGGCGGCTGTTACTTTGCTCCAGTGCTTGTCGAGTGGGACCCAGCTTTCACTTCCATAGAGTAGGGTAGGTAGGTATATAGCTTTGAAAATGTGCAGCTTCACTTTTTTGTCCACTTCCCTCTTACCAGCGATTGTGTTGCATAGTTGGTAGTAGACATTGTTGGCTTTCTTGATCCGGTTGGAAACCTCGGCATCAATCTTTCCATTCCTACTGATGATTGTACCTAGGTAGGTGTATTCCTCAGTGTTCTCTAGGGTTTCTCCTCTACACCGGATCTCCACATTTTCTTCATTCCGCCCAATACACATTACCTTGCTCTTACTTGCATTGAGCATCATTCCCTTTCTATCCAGCTCAGCTTCCCACTCTATGATAGCTTGCTGCAGGTTTTCTTTTGAATCTGTAATGAGAACTATGTCATCTGCAAAAACCATAGCTTGAGCAAGGATTGTCCTCATATTCCACTTCCCAACAACTGTCCTTGCTGTCCGCCGCTTGCATATTTTTAGGATTTCATCCATGAGCACGATGAACAGTAGAGGGCTAAGACTATCTCCTTGTTTTAGACCTTTTTTTATTTGGAAGGGTTTGGATTCCTTTCCATTTAATCTTATTAATCCCTTAGTATTACGGTAAGTAGATTTTATAGCCTCTATGAGAGCATTTAGTACATTTTTTGCGGTTAGAGCTGCCCATATTTCCTGTCTAGGGACCGAATCAAATGCCGCCTTTATATCAAGGAAAGCCAGATACATGCTCCTCCCTCGATCCCATGCCTTTTCTATAATGGTCCTGGGTCTGGCGGTGCGGTCTGAATGCAGCCTGCTCATCTTCGAGGTTTCCTTCTACGATTTCTCTCAGCTTTCGTTCAAGGATGGATGTGTAGAGCTTGTAAACCACTTGGCAGAGACATATGGGTCTGTAATTCTTGCAGTCACTGGAGCTTCCTTTCTTGTGTATAGGGATAAGGATGTTATACTCCCACTCCTTTGGCATTGATTTCTGCGAGAAAACTTTTTGAAAGAGGCCCTGTAGATGTTTCTGTAGTTCTGGCCCTCCAAACTTGATAAGCTCTGGAGCAATACCATCCCTCCCTGCTGCTTTGCCGGTCTTTAGCTTTTCTATAGCTCGTTCCACATCCTCTTCCCAGATTATATCGTCGTAGTCTTCTGGTAATACCCTGTCTACCTCTGTTTCCTCGTTGTCGCTAGAAAACACTTCAGCATAATGGCGATTCCATCTCTTCAGGATTTCCTCATCTCTAGTCAGCAGTTGCCCTCCTTCGTCCTTAATATTCCTTATGGGCTTATTTGTCTTCCCTTTCAATGCCTTAATAGTTTTCCAGAAGATTTTTGTGTTTTCTTTGTAATCATTTTGGAGGCTCTTTCCAAATTCCTCCCAGCTCTTCTTCTTTGCTACTCTAACGACTTTTTTGGCTTCATTCCTTCTCCTGACGTAGAGTTCCCAGTCCGCTGCACTTTTGGTGTTGCAGTATGCTTTCCATGCCAGCTTCTTCCTTGCTATTGTAGCTTTGACTCGCTCATTCCACCACTTTGATCTTTTTACTTTAGCGGAGATCACTGCTGTTCCACAAACGGTTTTTGCTGCCTCTAGAATAGCTTTTCTCATCTCTGCCCATATGCTGTCCACATTTCTATCCATTGTGCAATTCTGGAGTTTCTGATTCAGGAGTTCGGCGTACTCTATTTTCTTTTCTGGGCTTTGCAGCTTTGAAATGTCTATTTTCATATATTTCTTCTTTGAAGTTTTCCTAGGTTGGAGGATTTGGGTGTCCCCTATCAGGAGATAATGGTCTGACCCTATTTCTGCCCCTCTTATGACTTTTACATCTCTAAAGTATCTTCTGATATTTCTGCTGTATATAAAATAGTCTATGATGCTATTTGCATTTCTTTCCTCAGCAGAAAATGTGATTTTATGTACCAGTTTATGTGGAAACATGGAGTTCCCAATAAGAAGATCATAGTCTATGCAGAATTCTATGAGCCTCTGACCATTCCTATTCCTGGTTTGCTCACCGCCATGTAGTCCCATAACACCGTGTGCTCCAGCATGGTCTCTTCCAGTCCTTGCGTTCAAGTCCCCCATTATAATAATGGCTCTGTTCTGATTTTGTCCTCTTATGACTTCCCTCTCTAGATCCGCATAGAATTGTTCCCTGTCTAGAACATCGGCATCCTCCGTTGGGGCATATACTTGTATAACACTTACTTTTCCTATTGATAGTTCCATGTTCGCCACTATCATTCTTGAAGAGATTGGCTCCCAGTCTTCTACTTTGGCAAACAGCCTTTCAGTCATTATCATACCAACCCCCTCCTTTGCCCTCAGTCCAGCCGCCACTCCAGAGTAAATAAGCACATATCCGTCGTCAAGCCTCACTACTCCTTGCCCTTTCTTCCTTACTTCACCAATTCCCAGGATATCCACCCTGTAAGCCTCCATCTCCTCCACTATTTCAATCTCTTTGCCGGTTAAAGTCTTTATATTCCATGTTCCAAATCTGATGTCCTTTCGGGCGCCGTGTCGTAACCGTTGTGTCTGTCCTAATCCGAGGCAACTTTGTGTACTTTGAATCGATCGTTCCCTCCTACGAGTGATTAGCCCAGTAGAAGAGGCCCCTTTCCCAGGGACAACGGGGTCCCACCGTTTATCAGGAGTTGGGTTCCCTAGGTAGATTGCCTTCACTACGGCTAAGAGCTCTACCTACCCTTCGCAGTACATCAGCCTTTTTGCTGGACTCCAGCTCTGCCTGATGCTTCCTGATCATGGACCCAGCTGACTCCTACTGTCTTCGGCTCCATGCCAGTACTAGTGCTACTGCTGCCTCGCACCAGGGATTTTTATTGACCTCCCGGTCTAGATCCGCCGTGTTCAGTCGAATGCAGGGCCACCTCGCGCAGGATGCGGTTCTTCACCGCGCACGGACGGTCTAGGGTTTTAAGTATCCTCGAAGTCTCCACCTACCTGGCTTCGCTGACTCCTCTACTACACCCCTGGAATTTTGTGAGGACCATTTTCCAGGTCAACCCTGGAAGAGGTACTACCCCCCAAAACTCCTTGGCCCCCTTCTTCTAGAACAACGAACAATTTTTAGAGAAACAACGACGTAACTGCACTTAAGGGTTGAAATTAGGATGGTTCTAATCCCTGGTAAATGAAAGTACAGTTTATACATACTCTCAATATACCATTATTCTCTGACACTTACACCGTTTTCAATAATTTTCGTATTATTCAATTCCAAATAGTTCATTTACTCTCCTGTAAAATTGAAGTTAGTGCATTTACGTCACTGTTTTTGGACTGGCGGTATAATGCACTTATGAAAATACCCTTTTAAAAATTAATTCGTAAACCGTTTATTTTGTAGATGTCCTAATTGGTTGATATCCTGGAGGGAATGAGTGTAAAAGCAACAGGCTGGTTGGAAATTCTCCTCCGAGCCTAATCCTTGTAATATAATTTGGCTCCGGGAGATAGGAAGGAGCAGCCCTGCGGAATATCTGGAGCAGCAGATGTCGTCCCTGTGTTTTAATTAGAAGAGGATAGAGGAGAACCGTAGAATTGCTAGCTTGAGGAGGCTGTCTTGATGCCAGGTGGTACACAGCACCGAGTCCTGGTGGGGGCATATATTATTTTTATTTTGTAATTTCGTGATACAAATTAGTTTAAAATTTCCCCCATTTAAGGATAATGTTCCTCTCTACCTTTTTTCCACCCTTAAAATCCTCTCAGATTGCTACAATGTGCTGCAATAACTTTTTGTCGTCTGTTTTTTTTTTTTTTTTAAATTAATTTTAACCATAATAGTATTCTTTCTAAGAATAATTCCTAATTTTTCGTATCTTCAAAAAATATCTCATAGGTGGAGAGCTGAGGTCAAAATTGTTAACGTATCTATGTTTGGATATAAGAATAAACGCCTTATTGCCATGTTTTCGCCCTGTTTTTTAAGCCTTCATCAAGACTCTTAGTTAAATGAAGTCTTCGTTTATGGGTTGGATGCGGCCTCCCTGACCGTCCCTAAGCCAAACCACCCGTTAATTAATTTATTAATGGGTACCTACAAAGAGAAAAATTAGACAGCCGGATTATAGTTATAACCACACTAAGTCTCTAGTGTCTTATGGTCATTACTCAGATACTCGTGGCCTGTTACGAGACTGATTTTTATTATATACTAGCTGTTACCCAGTGTGCCATGCTACACCTACTTTCTGTCTATGATTCTCCCCGTATCAAGATCTACTTGATACCTAGTTGTCTATACCCAGTTACGAAAATCGGTCAAACGATGTGAATTTGTTTTAGTTCATAATGATACCGGCATAGGCCAGCACAACAGCACTTCATGGCCTTCCCAATCTGAATGGTTCAGTGTAGCCAATTTTTCTTGAACAAAACTTTTGACCTTTTGACCAAATTTTGAAATTTGACAATTTTGATCTAGCCTTGGAGATTTCTCGTATCAAGACCTACCTGTGTGCCAAGTTTGGTCAATATCGGTCAATCGGTGCATATTTATATAAGGAACAAACAAACAAATAAATAAACACAAAAACAGACAGACACGAGATTTATATATATATAAATATATATATATATATATATATATATATATATATATATATATATATATATATATATATATAATGTACACAGAATGCAAGATGTACATCGCCGCTCAACGCCAACTAACAAATCTTTACCCCCCGTTTCCCCCCTTTAACAACCCGTTTCCATAAACATAGAAGATAAGACAGTGAAAAAAATAAATAAAATGTCCCTTTTCATTAGAGGTAAAAGATACCATGTGGAGGACTTGGTTTGGTTTGACTATGATCAATACTTCAAGTTACCTATCAATGCCGATAAAATGTGAATAATTTCCTTGAAACTGCTTAGAAAAGTAAGGAAGCTTTCTTGAACAACTACGAATATTTTTTTTTTTTTTTTTTTACGGCGCACCGAAAATTGGGGCATTAGTCTCAAAATCCATGGTGCAGCTTGGAACCTTCTCAAAATGCCCTGAGATGAAAAACATTCCGGCCGCCGCACAGTGTAACGAAGTCGTGGAGATTATGGACAAAAATCATTAACCACTAGTTATTTTTAAATGAACATTTTTATTAATTGAAATCAACTCAAAAAAAGGTAACAATAGTATAATAATGCATACTATACGGCTATAATAATATTAATTGTAATATTTGTAATATTAATAGAAATAGTATAGCAGGTAATAATATTATTAATAACAATATTATAAAATATAATATAACTGTAACACATAATGTAGTAATAAATTCTTGTTTATGTCTGCCTCTAAGGTAGCCAGAAGGGCCATCAGAATGAGAATATCTTGATAATAATTAATAACAATTTATTTTAAGTTGATATATTGTTTCAAGCAGTATTTATATAAGTGTTTTTTCTCTGGGGTGAACACGTTCCCACATTGTTTACATTTAATATAAGACTAAACTGGTAGTCTTTCTAATATTGCTTAATATTTCTTTAGAAACATCCTGCAGATCAAATTGAATCATTTGCCCGAGGATTGATACCGTTTTCTTGGATTTATCCACATTTTTTCAAATTTGAAAGAAAAAATTAATTTATGGATCTAAAAATAAAAATCTTTGAAATCGGAAAATTTCGGCAAACTAAATTGCTGTCAGTACATTATACTTGAGGTAAACTTTAAGCTCTAAAAAACTTGGGTTGTGTTCAGATGAAGTTTTTTTGCTATGGTCTATCAAAATTTTGTACTAAAAAAAATTTCAAAGATCAATGAAGAATAATTCAGGATAAATAATAAGGGATTAATTACCCGTAATCAATTATATCAGATAAAAAAGGAATAGTTTTGACGTAATTTCCTTCGGATGACTTAATAAAAACACGGTCCTACCTTCAAGGAGAGAGGCTCTAACTAATTGTTGGTATGAAGCAGATTTTGAAGGCTTTGCCTTGTTTATAATGCTGCTAAAGTGATTGTTGATCAAAATAAATCTAATATTTATTAGTTTTATACGATTTTAATTCCTTGAATAGTTTCTAAACTTAGCTAGAGGATTAAAAATTAAATATAAGAAAACAAAAATTCAGGTTTTTGTCCATTGGACGTTACACTGTGCGCCGGAGGGACTCGAGCCTATTATCTCCCACAAAAGAATCGAAGGCATTAGCCACTAGACCTCGGGGAGTTATATGTTATGCATCTTTTGACTTTTCCCCTATCAAATGAGGAAAGTATTTAACAGCTAAAGGAAAAAATAGTAATTACGTTCAAGCATTCCTTATGTGATTTCTTCGAACCAATTTGAAACCAGGCATTTTCCCTCCTAAAACTGTGTAATTAGACCAAGCGAATTTGATGGGGATTTGCTGGAAAGTAAATTCAGGAATCCGACCTCAAAGGACTCGAGGGGATTGTGAGTTCGATGGTTGGCTTTCGTTCCAGTCCTCGGTACGATAAAAACAATCCCCAAAACCGGATTAGCCTAATTGTAACCCTCTCCGTAAAGCCGGGGGGAGGGGGGGGGGGCGGTACCCCATCGCATCACTATTGTCCCCGGAGCCCGATGGGATTATTAAGGTCCTTTCGGAATGAATTGAAGCTGAAGTAATGCTTTCAACTCCATCGAGTCCTCTTCCAAGGGCTTAGCGATCAATCCACTGTAAAACACAAAAGGGAATGAGATCAATTAATTGTGCCTTTTGAAATTCCTACTCTTTCATAGGAGAGCGCTTTAATTTTCAACAATTACTAATAATTGAGAATGGGGTCGGAAAGTTAATGAAGAACTAATAAATTTAATTTTGGCCCAGCAATAGAAATGGAAGAGCCGAGTGGAAGTCAGGTTTCAACTGTATTTACATCTAGTTTCATAAGGTTCTCTAGATTGTTCGATAAAGCCTTTACATTTTTTTACGAAGTCCGAAACGCAGGAGCTCTATAGCTAAGCAAGTTCTTCAGCAAGTTTGTTAGTGAACGTCAAATTAGTGTATAATTTGCATAAAATAACTTTCATGAGGTCTCCCGTGGTCTAGTAGCCAGCGCCTTAGATTCATAAGCGGTAGATGGTGGGTTCGATCCCCACCGGTGGCAGAAATTTTCTCATCTCACGGCGAAAACTCCTCGCTGCACCCTGGATGTCGGCGCTAATGGCCTAGACGTCGAAGCGCCGTAAAAAAAACAAACAAAAAAACATTCATACATAATAAAGAATTATACGTGGGAGGTAGGAAGGCCCGCCGGCAAAATGAAGATAACAAAAACCGCATGACCTTTCTGCATAACTAAATTTTTTGGGTATTTTTTCGTTCTGAGCTGAATTAGATCTGATAATAGAATTTATTCTCCATAGAACATACTATTCTTTGATTCAGCCTTGACTAGCTTCAAGCTTCCTCTTAAAAGCTCGAAGCTAGTCAAGGCTATGAATCTATGTCATTATTAATCACATGTAAGTTTCATATCACATATGAGTGTTTTTTATTATTTATCAGCATTTAATAGCTGATAAATAATGTTTCCTTTTTGTGATTTCAACCACTGAGCGGCTGCTAAACGAAAAAACAACTCTATTGTTCTTGTTAGTTAGAGAATTTGGTTTTAAAAAAAAAGAAAAGTGTTTCCTATGCAATTCACCCTAGTCTCTGCAGACGTTGGAAAGGATGGAGTACAAACTTCATTTACTTACCTATTTATTATTTTATGCTTTTTTTTTTAGAAAAAAATAATCATTGTTGCTTACGTTTTGAGATGAAAGTTTTTATTGTTTTTGTATTTAATATGTTTAGAATAAGCCATTAATTAAATAAAACTATCAAATTTTTACGAGTCAACGGATGGTACGACCCAATAACTAAAATTTACATTATTTTTTTTTCAATAACACTTCCACCGTATCTCTCTTAAAAAAATATTAGTAGTTATTCCTGCAAGTTATCATAAACACATACCTTTTTGTTAAGCTACAAAAAAGGTATACCTAATAGTTACGTAAAATGTTTTTGATTCTTATAAAAAAAAGTGTGACAAACAGATAAGCGGGAGGTAATTTAAGTTGCACTTAACGCACTATTCTTATAACGAATTTTTCTTTAGCGTCCCTAACATTTTTTTTTTATTTTTTATTAGATTTTTCTAAGAATTATAAACATGTCAACGGCCACAGCCACGTTGAATGCACCGGGTTAGTCTAGTAGATTTGTGAGGGTCAGTCCATTTCAAATCATCCAGCTAAATAGTGAAATGAAACCCATGTCCTCAGAATTGCCTCAAACTTTTTTTTTTTTTTTGTTGAACTGGTCATTCTAATGATATATTCCTAGTTAGATATCTTCAATACTTTTTGAGTTATGAATTTTTAAAGTTGTCTATAAAACTTGCTTTTGCTGTTACCGACGATTTAAGACAAAGTGACTTTAATTTACGAAAAAAATCATTACTCTGTTAATTTTAATGATATCTCAATGGGATTTTCACCAAAATGGTCACAATAATATTTTGAATATGGAAAAAATATATATACTATCTGTTATCTTTCTGGTTGCTAAGTATATTTATTTAAAAACAAAATTCTAATTTAAAATAAATTAAAAACATAAAAATTTCAAAAATCTATAAAAATAAAAGGCGCTCCATAAAATCAAGTTCTTTTTTCATGGATACATTCTTAAAAGTATAAACTATTAGATTTTAAAAGAAAAACTCTGGGATTTTGCTGTTAAGTATTCTTAAATCAATAAAATAATATAAATTCCTTTTTTTTAATAATTACCTATTTAAACGTCGGGCGTGATCAGTACCTGAATGGGTGACCGACTATGTACCGTAAGTATTTTAAAAGGGTGGGGACCTGTAGATAGCCCGGCGCTAATAGCCAAATAGTTAATGCGCCGTAAAAAAAAAAAAAAAAAAAAAAAAAAAAAATGACCTACTTGATGATTAATATATGTGTACTGAAGCTAAATTTACTATTACCTAGGTTAATCTTAATATAAACTTATGTAAATAAACTATTTTAGCGCGGTTCCTCCCTCCCCCATAGGGAGGAACCCTGCTTATAAGGTTGATACAATGAAACAATCCGGAAGTGCCGACAAGAAAATTTCGCGTTTCAGAACCCCTAGAGACCGAAAATAATGGTGGTTCAAATTTGTATATATATATATATATATATGTATATATTTATTTATATATATATATATATATATATATATATATATATATATATATATATATTTGTCTGTTCGCTCATTTCTGGCTTCCCTGATGGTCCGATTTTGATGAAATTTGGTACAAAAATCTGGCGTCCAATTTGAAAGGTCAAGTTCGTTAACCAGCAAAATCCGCCCACTGGAAGATGGCGTTTGGGGCGAAATTCGCGCAAAAAAAATCGTAACGCTTACGTTTTTGAGTTCATAAGCTTGTAAGGACTCTTTTTATATGCTTCTTGGACTAGGAAAACGAATGAAACCATTTTCAAGGCGATAGCTTTAACCGTTTTCGAGAAAATTGGAAAAATAGTTTTTGAATACCGTTTTTGGTTTGGGTACTTAGAATCACGGGATTCAGTTGAAACATTATCTGCATGTTCTTCTTTCATTAAAACTAATATGTTGAAAGTTTTGTTACGTTTGGAGTTAAGGAAGGGTTAGAATAAAATATTTTATTAACAGACATGAAAAGTTTTGGGAACTTTGTATACTTTCATTAATATCTCGAACACGGTTGGGAAATCGTGGTAAGTGGATAGAAACTATTTGAAAGCTTACTAAATTTTCTACAAAAAAGATTCTAAAACTATTTTTGATTAGGTTATGTCAATCGGAGAAATAAGTGCTTAAATCTTCAAATACGTCTGTTTTTTTCTTATGAACGGGTTTTTGTCGTTCTTTTTGTAATTTTTGTCTCTTTCCCTTGGTTTTTTATTGCTTTTTATTTTTGTAATTTCTTATGTTGGGAAAATGTATTTGTATGTAAAACAGGATAGGAAAAATGAGACCAATTTTCTGTTGCTAGAAATAATGAAAATTTTGGGAACTTCGTATACTTCCATTAATATCTTGAAAACGATTGAAAATCTTGGGAAGCGAAAGGTTACCATTCGAAAGCTTACTAAATGGTCTACAAAAAAGGTTTTGAGGAAAGTTTTGAATAAGCGATGTCAATCGGATGAAATAAGTGCTTAAACTTTGAAGTAATTGATTTCGTTTATTTCATATGGTTATTTTGGTCTGTTTTTATTCCTATTTTTTCATTTCTTATAGTTGGATAATGTATTTGACAATAAAATAGATTAATTAAAATAAGAAAAACAATTCATTGTTAGAAATATATCAGGCTGTACCGTATGAAATGTCAGTGTTGGATTTGCCGATTTCCTTCAAATGTCTTGAAACTGTCGAGGCTCCTAATCCGAGTTCTTTGGCATGTTCCCTAGTGTTTGTAATTGCTTATAGTAGTCAAATGTATATGCCAATAACACAGGATACGGGCGCTAATGACCTAGAAGTAGATGCGCCGTAAAAAAAAAAAAAAAAAAAAAAAAAAAAAAAAAAAAAAAAAACAGGATACGTATAATTAGAATATTTTATTTTTGCGGAATCTTGGGATTCTCAGATCCCGTATGAATATCTATTAGGCCCTCTTCGTATATTTTCATTAATATCTCAAAAAGGGTTAGGAAATCGTGGAAAAATGTTTTGAAGAAATGTTTGATGGGGTCGTCACATTAGGATAAATAAGTGCTTAAAACTTAGTTAGTTAGTTTCGTTTATTTAAACGGATCTATTTGTGTGTTTCCCGCAGTTTTTTTTTTTACTGCTCGTCATTTTTGTAATTTCTTATAGTAGTCAAATGTATTTGTCAGTAAACAGGATACGTATAATTAGAAGCAATATTTTGTTTGTTAGAATTCGAAGATGCCGTACGAATATCTAGATATTACCTGTGGGTTAATATGTTTTTTGAGTTGAAGCTTTAAAGCCTCAACAGGAATATTTGTGTAATCACCCTTCACAGTTAATTTATTAGAATCATGAGTGACCGTTTTTGTGTTACAACTAACAATCTTTGAAAACGAAGTTTAACTATCCTTGTTATTGTTATTTTCCTTCTGTTTGGCCGAAATTTTCTATTCGTGGTGTAATTCTCCTTGAATTTTTTGACTAGATCAAGAACCTATTTTAAGCACTCTTAAATTCCTTAATTTAATTCAGGAAGTTTATCAAGCTTGGTATAATCACTTTTGGGTTAATACGGGTGGTCTATACCGAGTCCTTTGTTTGTAAACACAAAGAGCTTTCTGAGTAACGGTAAAGGGCAGTAAAAGTATATGACTACCTGGAAGTAGACCCTGCATACAGAGAATTGCAATACGAGACCTCATTCATTCTTTCACCAGCTACCGTGTAACACCTTAGATCTGTTTATATTGTTTTACTCAGTGTGAACAAGTGTTCCTAAAATTTTATATTTTTATTCCTTGTTATTTTTTAATTGCTTAGAGTTGGATAATGTATTTGAAAATAAAACAGGTTAAGAAAAATAAGAAATCAATTTAATGTTAGAGACATGGATTTCCAAGATTTAGCTTTTCAACTGCCTAGCGTCCTTCCTAGGGAGGGTTGTTTGTCTTTGATTTTGGTACTTAGAATTATGGGATACAGTTGAAACATTTTCTGCGTGTTCGAATTTCATGAACACTAATATGTTGAAATTTTTGTTACGTTTAGGGTAAAGGAAGAGTTAGAATAAAATATTTTATTAACAGACAAAAAAAGTTTTGGTAACTTTGTATACTTTCGTTAGTATCTCGAAAACCGTTGACAATCTTGTGAAGCGGAAGATTACCATTCGAAAGCTTACTAAATGCTCTACAAAAAAGGTTCTGTACATGGACGTATATAAAAACAATTTCGGGGGGGGGGGGCTGAGACCATTTCCAGGGTATGGAATACTAAATATTTAGAGCTTGGAATAGTTTTAGGCAACTAAAACGCTATTACACGTAATCTATTACTGAGTTTTGATGTGGAATCTCTTTTTACCAATCTTCCAGCACAGGATTCCATCAACATTATTAAGGAAAACAAATTTCTGGAAGGCAAGATGATGGAACTAGCTGAGCTTGTGCTGACTTCTTGCTACTTCCAATACAGAGGAGTCCTGTACCAGCAGAAGGATGGTGTGGCCATGGGCAGCCCCCTCTCACCAGTTGTGGCCAATATTTTCATGGAGGACTTTGAAAGGCGGTTAATGGAGAAGACCGAACACAAACCGAAGCTCTGGTTAAGATATGTGGACGATGTTCTCGCAATTTGGCAGCATGGGGAAGAGGAACTTAAAAAATTCCTCTTGCTATTGAACAACTTGCACCCAGCTATCAAGTTCACCGTCGAGGAGGAGAAGGACGGAAGATTGCCTTTCTTAGACCTCATGATCATTAGAGGAAACAACGGTGAGCTGGAGCACACCGTTTATAGGAAGCCCACGGCCACAGGGAGATATTTGCACTCAGACTCACACCACCACCGGGGACACAAAATGAGTGTAGTCAGGACACTCGCACATAGAGCTGTTAGCCTGTGCAGTAACCGGACACTCCTGAAGATGGAATTCGAGCAGATGACCAAGGATCTGGTCAGCAATGGTTACGATCAAAAATTAATTTCGCGAACCATCAAGGATGTGGAAAGCCGACACAGGGAGGAAAACAGCCGGACAGACACGAAACAAAGAACCAGAATCTCCTTGCCTTACGTCAGCGGTGTCAGCGAGAGGCTGGGCAGACTCTTCAGAAAGGAGGAGATAGATGTCGCCTTCAAGCCTCTCAACAAGATAGGGGATTGTCTCGGGAAGAGTAAGGATAAGCAGCGGTTACAAGACCAGGGTGTCTACCTTCTACCGTGCGACTGTGGGAAGGTGTATGTAGGTCAAACAGGTAAGAAGGTGGCCACCCGGATCGGACAACACGCTGCTGACTACAGGCTGGGACGCACCAAAACTTCGGCGGTGGCAACACACGGAGAAGAGTGTCCCAAACAAGTATTATTCGACCGAGCCAAGACCCTAGCCAAGGAAACCAGCTTGACAAGGAGACTAATTAGAGAAGCCATCGAAATACAGAAGCATCCGGTGAACTTCAATAGGGAAGATGGCCTCATCCTCCCAGACATTTGGCGGCCCATCCTTAAGAAGATAGAGGAGAAGACAGGGACTCAAGACGACCAGCGCCCCACACGGACTACCGACGAACTACAGACGACGGACGAACGAAGAAGACAGCCCTCGAGCCCTATTGGCCCACGGAGCCCCTACACCATTGGCCCGCATAGTCTAAGAAGCAGGGCTATAAAGGAGGGAAAATCCGGGAAAAATTCATGCCAACTGAGCTTGGCATGAATTTTTCCCGGATATTATGCAGAATATCCCCGGATTATTTTTTTTCAGATATTTTTTTTCAGATATTTTTTTCAGATATTTTTCCCGGATATTATGCAGAATAAGGACACCTCCTCCCTCATCCTCCCTCTACCTGTGGCCCTTACGCCCGCCTGTGTCGTTCGAGGTCCTTAGTTTTTCTTTGCGTTTCTGCACGTTTTTCTTTCACTTTCGTTTTCATCATGCCCTTCCTTGCATGCTTTTTATTTCTCTTTTATCTAAAGTGGGGTTTAGGAAAAAAAAAAAAAAAAAAAAAAAAAATTCATGCCCCACACAGCACATTACACATACCTCCCTTTGGGAATCCTACACCTTTTTCTCCTTTACTTACCGCCTTCAAGTGCATTAATGCAGAATAAGGACACCTCCTCCCTCATCCTCCCTCTACCTGTGGCCCTTACGCCCGCCTGTGACGTTCGAGGTCCTTAGTTTTTTTTTCTTTGCATTCCTGCACGTTTTTCTTTCACTTTCGTTTTCATCATGCCCTTCCTTGCATGCTTATTATTTCTCTTTTATCTAAAGTGGGGTTTAGGAAAAAAAAAAAAAAAATTCATTCCCTTGACAACCACCGAGGACGACACTAGCAGCCTGAAGAAGTCGGAGATGAACCCGACGAAATATTGCGATGGAGAGAGGAGCGACACCGCTGGAGAAAGAAGCCGTTCCACACAAACATGTGATACCCAGCGATGCAATTTAAAACAAAAAATTGTAAACCTCTACGGCGAGGAAACATACGAACTGACAAGACGGCTAAGCAAGATGAGATGTAGAATAGCGACTACTAGAAACGACCTCCAATTTTTACGCAGATGCAGGGAAGAAAATGTCATCCCACCTTTTCTAAGAATGAAAAGGACCCTCAAGACCACCAAAGCAGCCCGGATCTATGATAACATGTGAAATTAAACATTTCACAGACACAATCACCTTCGCGGCCGACTCGAGCATTCCTAAGTTCGCGCCAGCACCCCCAAATCTTAGGAAACCACCACAGCACATTCTCACACTCATCAAACAACGAAATAACATCAAAAACATTTGGTACAGAACACGAGACAGACACTATAAAACTGCACTAAATTCACTCACTACACAAATACGCACTCTCATGTCACAATGGAAGACGTCCATGTGGCATGAGAAACTCAGGCAGACACATGGTGACTATAGGCAATTCTGGAGGCTCATACGAACACGCACGCATAAGACTAACACAGTAAAAATACACAGACAAGATACTCTACTAGACGAAAAAGACCAGGCGGACATACTCGCTACCTACTACTCACATGACGCTCAGACTCGCAACAAAGACCGTACACCTGAATACAGACTCACACTACAAGTCAATTACATGTACGTCTCACCAAAACAACTGACAGCCATACTCAGACAGACACGAGGGAATAAATCCCCAGGACATGACAGACTTCAGTACATACTACTCAAACAGTTACCGAGAAAAGGACTACACTATCTCGTACACATATATAACACATGCCTCCGCCTCAGACACTTCCCCGAACACTGGAGACACGCCATCATCACTCCACTACTCAAACCTAACAAAAAGGGCGACACACCTGAACACTACAGACCCATAAGCCTACTGCCTCATCTATCAAAAGTGTATGAAAAGATCATACTGAGATATCTGAAAGACTTTTGCGCAGAGGAGGATATAATCCCTGCTGAGCAGTTCGGCTTCCGCCCTGCACACAGTTCAGAACACCAGCTAGTAAGGCTCCAATCACACATCACAAACAACATGCTCATGAACCGGACTACAGCACTCATATCGATTGACTGTACGAAAGCTTTCGACTCTGTTTCACATAATATACTCATGCAGCAACTCAGAACTTACGAATGTCCAGAACAACTCTATAACATAATACACTCTTTCCTATACGGACGTACTATGACGGTTAGGGTAGGGGCAAGCCTCTCCAGCACACACCCAATCCCCTGCGGTGTACCACAGGGGTCAGTACTCGCACCAACACTCTTTTCCATTTACACATCAGAAATCGTCGGTGAACAGTACCCAAACACAAAAATAGCCGCATACGCCGACGATATCGCGATATACAGCACATCCATGTCACATTCAAAGGCATTAAAACAAGCTGAAGAGGTTTGCGCAGACGTAGTCGACGAACTGCGACGAATACACATCACAGTAAACCCGACCAAGACAGACGCACTACTCTTCGCCTTTCATGGCAATTCAACGAGCACGCCCCAAGTATTTCACGGTTAGAAACAAAAGAAACAAGTTAAAAAGACATATCAATTACTTGGGGATACACTTAGGAACACACCTCAGTTTTCACACACACTTTACCAAGAAGCTAAAGCTTGTCAGGACGAAAGCCCGCTCTCTTGGATATTTACTCAATTCACCAAACCTCTCACTCAGACTGAAGCTACTCATATACAAAGGAGTCCTACGACCGGCACTACTATACGGCACACCACTCTTTCGGTTTCTGAACCCCACCATACTCAGAACACTACAATCTTTTCAGAACCGAATACTCAAAACAGTCACACGGAGCACCTCACACAATAAACTCAAAGCCCCCGACTTACACAAACTTTTAGAACTCCCTACAGTTTCAGAATTCATAAAACGACGTCACATCAAATTCTTTGACGGACTTAAGTACCATGACAATCCACTCTTTAACGACATCACACCACCTGGACGACCAGGACGCTGGCAAGGACCAACAGAGTTCACACGACGACTAGTAGACGTAGTAGAACACAACACATTTTAGAACACGCTAGGAACAATCCAACAAACACAAGTTACACTGACACTTGACACGTAAGACAGCATAACTGACCTTCTTCCCCTTTCTTCTTTCTTCTACTCTCCGACTATCTTTCGTTTTACCTCCTCCTCTATCGCTGTGCCCCACACAGCACATTACACATACCTCCCTTTGGGAATCCTACACCTTTTTCTCCTTTACTTACCGCCTTCAAGTGCATTAATGCAGAATAAGGACACCTCCTCCCTCATCCTCCCTCTACCTGTGGCCCTTACGCCCGCCTGTGTCGTTCGAGGTCCTTAGTTTTTTCTTTGCGTTTCTGCACGTTTTTCTTTCACTTTCGTTTTCATCATGCCCTTCCTTGCATGCTTTTTATTTCTCTTTTATCTAAAGTGGGGTTTAGGAAAAAAAAAAAAAAAAAAAAAAAAAAAAAAAAAAAAAAAATTCATTCCCTTGACAACCACCGAGGACGACACTAGCAGCCTGAAGAAGTCGGAGATGAACCCGACGAAATATTGCGATGGAGAGAGGAGCGACACCGCTGGAGAAAAAAGCCGTTCCACACAAACAAAATAAAATATGTTTTATGAACTAAGTGATCTTATTTAATTTATTTTTAAGGGTTTTACGAGAAGTTTTCATCATTAATTCAAAATTTCGGGACGGGGCTGCAGCCCCCCCCCTCATATATGCCCATGCTTCTGTACCCTCTAGAAAGGCTTTATTAGGCATATTTTGTATTGATTTATAGAGCTTTGCTTTAGAATGAGAGCCGGATTGTGTAATTTCCGCATCTGTGTAAAAGTTAGTTACTGTCGGTGTCCCTGACGCCTTAATATCACTTTTATTCGAGATATTCGAGAGGATTTTGACAATTTTCACGAGATATATAAAAAAAAATAAGTTTATTTCTTTTCTAAGCTTATCAAATGGCACTAGGGACATGAACGGAACCGCGCTAAGATGCTGCAGTTCCTGCGAGTCGGACTTTTTTAAAGTTTACTATAAACTTAGTTTTTCCGAAAATTTAAGTAAGTAAAAGTTTGGTTAAATATGGTAAAAACTAGGTGTTCCGGACACAGTCTTGGCTGAACTGAAACGATCCTCCGGTTTTTGCCTAGAATCTATTATTGTTTCCTTTTTAACCAGAGTAAGCTTTATGTTATCTATTTTTATACTATAAAATCAAAAAAATGTCTGGCTACATTGAAGGTTTGATTTTATTACAATCTGCTTGATTATTCCGCCAATACCGTCACGAGGGGACTTCCCATGACTGGTAGCAGAAAACACCATCACAGTTCTTACTTCTGGATAATTAATTTGACAAATGTTGCGACAACCTTTTGAGTACCATAGACAAATGCCACATCATCTTCCAAGTCATCAGATACCTCACAGAGATCGGAAACGTTCAGTACTTTGGTTCTTGTCTTGTATAGATCACAACTAGATGAAAAGAACAACTGTTGTTGTTCAAATAATAATCTTGGCTTCATTTTGCAACAGAAACGAATAGTTTTCACTGTAGTGAATTACAATAATAAAAAACTATGTTTATAGTAAACTTTAAAAATAGTTTATTTACATAAGTTTATATTAAGATTAACCTAGGTAATAGTAAATGTAGCTTCAGTACACTTATATTAATCATCAAGTAGGTAATTTTTTTTTTTTTTTTTTTTTTTTTTTTACGGCGTATCAACTGTTTGGCTATTAGCGCCGGGCTATCTACAGGTCCCCACCCTTTTAAAATACCAACAGCAGATAGTCAGTCACCCATTCAGGTACTGATCACGCCCGACGTTTAAGTAGGTAATATTAAAAAAAAGGAATTTATATTATTTTATTGATTTAAGAATACTTAACAGCAAAATCCCAGAGTTTTTCTTTTAAAATCTAATAGTTTATACTTTTAAGAATGTATCCGTGAAAAAAGAACTTATACTTTTTATCTAACTTAACGGATAGATAAAAAGAGATGCAGGAAAAATGATGGATTGAATGAAAGAATGTAACGAATGAGACATATTGCGTGCAATTGGCACTGAAGGAGAAGAAATAATGGTGGAAGGGAGAGACAGAGAAAGTGTAAGAGCCTGGGCAATCACTGAATTGTTTGGGGCTGTACTCAAAAGCTGAGGAAAAAAAGAGTATTTTGATAGAACAAGCAGCATTGAGGACAAATAAACTGGCAGGGGTAGAGAGAAGAGAAAGAATGACCGACCGAGGGAAAATGATTGAGAGAGAGAGAGAGAGAGAGAGAGAGAGAGAGAGAGAGAGAGAGAGAGAGAGAGAGAGAGAGAGAATGAAAATTTCTGATGAGATAATTGTCCCAGTGATGGAGGTGGTTTACCTAGGTGTTACCATAGGAGAAAGGTTCAATTTCGTCCAGCACCTTAAAGATGTCCAGACCAAAACTGCCTACAGATTCTCATGTCTGAACAAGTTGGCGGGTACTACATGGGGTCTCAAGTACAGGCACAGGATCACATTGTATAAGGCAGCCTACCTGCCGATAGTGCTCTATTCTGCACCAGCCTGGGGTGTGCACATGAATACGAATGAGAAGAGAATCCTCCAGCAGTCTCAGAGGAGAGCACTTCGGCTGGTTACTGGAGCTTATAGGACGGCGCCAACTTCGGCCCTACAAGTGATTGCAGGACAACTCCCTATTGATATCCAGGTGTAGGTTGAAGTAGCCAAGTATAATGTAAAGAGAGGGCTACCAACGAAAGTCGGCCAAAGCGTGTTTGTTTGCCCAGCTGCCAGGTATGAGGATATTAAGGAAAGATCCAAGAATCCAAGAAGCTGCGGTTTCTGAATGGCAGAGGCGCTGGGATGATGGAGATACGGGACGATTCAGACGGGAGACACGCGTTTCTGCCAAACGTGCGGGCACGCCTTAAAGCGCAATGGTTTAACCCGAATCATTGGTCTGTGCAACTACTTACTGGACACGGGGACATAAATGAGAAAATGTCCACCACATCATTTTTGTCTGCCCATACTACACGCAAGCAAGACTAGACCTAGCTGGAGAATTCGGATTGTTGAACTGGCCACCAGTGTCCCTTAACGAGCTACTCGCCAATGAAGATATGTGTAAGGCATTTTCGAGGTTTGCAGTCCGCATTTTTAAGAGGAAGAAAGAACTGGCGGAACATGAGTAACAAAATTTTATGTAAATAATATGATATTAAATTTTATAGTTATTTTATTGTGTTGCATTATAGTGGAAAGTTTCTTACCTTGTAATTTAGTATAAGGCTTATTGAGGCCCACTGACCAGAGGCGGTGGCGTCTCAATTGCGGGATCCCCTTATTTCTTTTTGCCGACGAGTGAAATACGAAAAGAATTAAAATGATATTTTGGAATCTGCACTTTCCTGACATTGTATGTGAGGAACGTGTGGAATATACTTAGGACCCAGGCTCCTAGCCTCGGCAGACACGAGTGAGTCCCAGAGGCGAGGACCGGGTCCCCTTAGAAATAATGAGTCGCGGATTCAAAATTTAAAGTTTACAAATTGGTTGTACCGCTGGTATGGGGATTACCCTAAGGTAGAGCGGGGGGAAAAGAAGGGAAAAAAGAGAGAGAGAGAGAGAGAGAGAGAGAGAGAGAGAGAGAGAGAGAGAGAGAGAGAGAGAGAGAGAGAGAGCTACCACTCTGAATCTTGAATATTCATCCATTTAGGTCTTTGGAATAACCGAAGGAGCGGAAGAGCTGAAGGGAGGATGCCTAGGCTTGAAACGCTTGGCAATCTCATTGAAATGGCGCTTCGGTCTTTGTTGAAGTTCCTCAGAGAACAGCCGTCGTCTCGGGAACGAAGATACGGGAAGGAAATTGTCTCAAGTCTCAATGGGGCGACATGATTCTCTCTCTCTCTCTCTCTCTCTCTCTCTCTTTCTCTCTCTCTCTCTCTCTCTCTCTCTCTCTCACTCTCTCTTTCTCTCAATCCTCTTTGATTGAACGCCTTCTCGATCCATGGGATGCTACTCTCGATTCTAAACTAGTTTCTAAATGACTTAGAATTTCACAATATTGATTATTGTTTCAATCCTATGGAATTTATTTTAACAGTCCTTCGTTCTCGCTAACAATTCATTCGGAATAGCTTCCGTGAATAGTGTATGGTATTTTGTCATACTGTAAATGTATTTTCAAATTTATTAAAATCATTTTTGTATTAGATGAAGGTATATGTCACCTTATAGAACAATGGCATACATTTTGATTAGCTGTCCCAAGAGGGTTTTGCAGTCAGATCACACTCTAATTTAGTCGTGTAAATTTTTAGTTCCAAAGTCTTAATATCGTTGTTTTAATGAATATCGTCAGGTATTCTTACCTTAATGGTTAGACTTAACATACAAATTAACAGAAATGATCACACTTATAACATTCTCTTAAATCTGATATTTTAAATGCTATCTAATGTTATTTTCAAAATGTAATTCATATAATAAAGAAAAAACTGCCGTATAACATGATTCATTAATAAATATATTTAAAAAAAAATCAAGGTTCATTTACTAGGACGTACATTTATATAAAATACTAAAAAGAATTTGACACGTTAGTTAGTAGAATTGCCTATGAGAAACGTAAGCTCTTCTTCACCTGCAATCTTTCTAGTGGTTCCATTATTTTTGTTATTAGCTAAACATTTTGTTCAGATATTTTTCTTACCTAAAACATTGGTTTTTAGTACTTTATCAAAATTTGCATTTTAAACTATTGAATTAATTATTTTCTTATCTTATCACTTTCGCTGTGGATGTCATTGTTTGGGAATACCTTAGTAACGGGTGCAGTATTTGTTTGAATTCTTCATGTAGACATTTTTTTATTTCATAACAAATTCACAAAAAAATCTCCAGCCGATTTTAAAATGAAAAACACTGTTGGAAAGCCCAAACAATACTAAAGGCAACTATTTTTACTCGGAGCTGTAAAAGTGAATCCCCACCATTTACCTGCCTTTTGAATCTAAAGGGAAAAGTAATGAAGGGAGTGTCTTTCCGAAGGGACACTCCTTAGCGGCTAGGATCGCTAGTATCCATCTGTAATGACACCCAAAAAGAAAGTGTTATGTTATTCGTTAAATTAACTAGTATATTATTTTTCATTTTTAATATATTAACATTAAAAACAAAATATGGAAACGTTTATATCAAATTTTATAAGTAAGTACTTATGTTATTCCCTCTTTATCCTATAACTTATGGTTAATGTTCAACTTATTATTACTTTTATGCCAAAAATACTGCTAAAATACATTCTGTTGGCCAATTACTTTCAAAACAGAACCTTTGAACTAAAATGTTTATTTTCTAAAAAATCCGAGAATATATAAAATATTTTATCCTACATTAAGAGAGATAATTCAGAATGAATAATGATAGAGCTTTGGAGAAAAAGTTTGTAAAGAGGCTTTTCCACTTTGGAAGGAGCCATCTGGGAAATTTAATCGGGAGGGGGGACCCGAAATGTCGGAGGGCCGACAAACAGAAGAAATACCCGGAAAGAAGAAGAAGCCATCCATTTGGAGAGAAGCACTTTGAAGGAGCCAGCTATAAATTGGAAGCAACAAGTATTTAAAACTCTCTTCTCCCGCCTCAATTAATCTAAACCACTTGGGATATAAACTAATCGGCCCAAGAGTCGTGAAAGCTTGGCCAAGTTCGCCTTTCAAACTCGGGGCAAGTTTGTATTTGGCGCGATATCTCAGGGGCATCGCTGACAAATATACGACCTCCACCCTCTGGAAGCGGGAACGCCAATATTTCCTCCGCTCAACTGGGTCACGGTGACAGGTTTGATTCCACATTCGCCAGGTTTTTTTTTTTTTTTTTTTTTTTTTTTTTCTTCCTTCCTTCCTTCTATTTCTTTTCTTCCCTTAGCGGAGTCGGGGAGGATTGAGAGTCCTTTTTCAAAGGAGGCTGAGGGCTGAGAGGAATGCCCTAGAAAGGATTTATTACAGCCAGTAATTTATTGTTGTGAGCGATCGGCTGAAGTTGCGAAGTGAAAAAGTTCCCGCACCATTACCTATACCACTTATGGATAATGTGAGGGTGCTTGGGGCTCCCCCATTCCTCTTCGGCATCCTTCATGGCTATTATGTTCTTAAGGGTCCCGGTGAAGCAGTACTCGAGAAAGGCGATAAAGTGTCAATTCAGTACTTTCGAAAAGGCAACTACAGTAAATATTTAGTGTTTCCAGACTTATAGTGGATTAATTCATTGGAAATATTTTTTTTTTCTATAATTTAATTGATAGTTGACGGATACTTCGAGGAATGTCAATAAAAATGCTAATATACTTTCCAGCGATGTAAGTATTTGGCCGACAAATGAATTTTAAGAAACATTCCTCGATCCCAGTTGACATTGAGTATTAATTTATTTGAATGATGTTTAGCTTAACTCCTATCAATATTCTTTAGAGCTTAACTCCTATCAATATTCTTTAGAGCTTAACTCCTATCAATATTCTTTAGAGCTTAACTCCTATCAATATTCTTTAGAGCTTAACTCCTATCAGTATTCTTTAAAGCTTAACTCCTAGCAATATTCTTTAGAGCTTAACTCCTATCAATATTCTTTAAAGCTTAACTCCTATCAATATTCTTTAGAGCTTAACTCCTATCAATATTCTTTAAAGCTTAACTCCTATCAATATTCTTTAGAGCTTAACTCCTATCAATATTCTTTAGAGCTTAACTCCAATCAATATTCTTTAGAGCTACTTATTTCTTTTAGCACTTTCCTAAGGAATGTAGCTGCTGTTCAGGTTGAACTCATTAAAGAATTTTTGTAAAACTATTTCAAATCTTCGTCAATCGTATCTGTTAGATATACCTAAAATCATCCGCGTGGGCGATAGTATCAAATAGTATCATTATTCAATGAATTTTAATTGAATACGAATATCGCAAAATCAGTGCTTTTACTATTTATTTTTTTGGCATTGAGTTGATTCATCTATTTGCAATATTTAATTTTTTTCTCACTCTTAGATGTCTACGAAGGTTCTTAAATCTTAAGACCCTAAAATGCATATTGGATTTTTTTTAAGTCCAAGAAATGGCGGCTGTCCTATTAGGACTATTGCACCTGATCCAGGGCATCAAGTTAACCCCAGCCGATGAATTAACTTTGCCCCTAAAAATTAAACCCCACCAACTTCTTACTATGCTAATAAATTAATCAATCCATACAACAAAAAAAGACAAACAAAATAAATACAGAAGTGGAAATAGCTTACTTCATCTCAGAAATATATTCCAAATGGAATTTAGATTTATCTACATCTAAACCATCCTTTTGTTTTTGAATTTTAAACCTTCCAGTGAGGCTTTGAAGTATTTAATTAAAGTTGTAAAGCACCCACACGTGCAGGCAATGTGTAATTCAGCAGATTAATGGAGAGGCCATTGGAACATTTCCTTGGGCAATTTCCTTGGGAGTTAAAGCCCCCAGGATTGTAAGGAGCTGAGCTGAAAAGGTAGTGAGTTCTACTCCTTATCAGCTGGACTCTAGATAAGAAGGCTATTCATTGATGGCTCATGTCCATTGAGAACGAGCCTTAGATAGGACCTGGAATTCATTCAGAAAGCTCTATCTACCGTCTATCGATGCCATGGAATCATTACATTCTACCGAGCTACGCCTCCTTTACAACGCACTAGAGATACGGTATTAAGATCAGGAGATCCTGCCCTTACCCTTTATAAGGTAGTAACTACTTTCTACAAGACCTTTATTCATTCACATGTTCTCCTCTTTCTCAACTCTTTCTGAGCTATTAAGAGGCCCTTCTTAATTAAAAATTAATATAAAAAAGAATGTGCACATTTCCAACTGAACCATAAACAGATATAAAAGACTCAGGTACTCAATTAACAGTAGGCTGAGTAGATCACATCGAGCTTAAGGAGATAAACCCATTTTGTGCTACAGAAGCACACCTTCCTTATCTTCCTTCCATCCTACGGGTGCAGATTCCTGATGCAAAATTATATGAATTTAAAGTTAGAAATGAAGTATTACAGGAATAAAAATCACCACAATAGTAAGAATAATTAAAGAAATCATACATAATTAAAATAGTAGATAGATGTCCATAGCTCGAAACTATGATACATATTTGACATAGCAAGAAAATAAAACGAATTATGAAAATAGTTAAGCACGAATAAGCTTCAAATAAAAATAAATATTAGTGGCATATATTGTACATAGAATAATTTTCTCTTAAGTAAATAGTACATTTTGTTAATAATCATTTATGTAATAAAAAAGTTGAAGGGTTTTTTGCAATTATTGTAGTTGTTTCTTGATTACGTTTTATTTTAGTTACAAACCTACTAAAAGAAATTCTTTGAATCGGAAATGCTTTTTCGAGACGTTTTGAGCTCTCTTTTCAAAGAAAATCAAATACCTTTCTGATCACCAAACTAAAAACTAGAAATAACCAATTTACAAAGTGATGGCAACCAATCGACATCACATATAGGGATTATTTTCCTTGTGAAAATGGACATAATGGCATTTTAGAATCGACAACTAATTATAATTAGCTGGTATATCTCTCTAGATTGTTGGATTTTTAGCATTAAATCAGCTGGATTTGTAGAAGCTTTATTACCATGGGTTGCTTTAAATTATTTTATTTATTAAATGCTTAAAGCGCAAAGAACGCACATTGTTAGCATCCTAAAATATTTTAAAATTAAAAATAAGTTCCAACCTTTCTACAAATCTCCTCAATAATTTTTATTTGTATTATAGGGATGAGGTCTCTCAGATGACTGGACAATATTTTTACTGGGGGATAGTTCCAACTAGTAAAAATTTTTTTTTTTTATTTATAGAAATATTTTGTTATTTATTAATCAGAGCATTAAGAAATTGTCTTAGCTGTGTCGAGTAGAACTGCTTGCTGGGATAATATTAAGTGTTCCTCTGACAATTTCAGATATTTGGTGGCACTGACTGTAGTATTCGTTATCAAACCATTGGTCAAAATTATAACTGCAGGAACTCTAGCGGAATCTAATTATTTGTCTTTATTATTATTTTGCTTGATTTTTTTTTTTTTTTTTTTTTTTTTTTTTTTTTTTTTTTTTTTTTTTTTTAAATAAATAATGATATATGTTTTCTGCTACGACTGTACCTTTTTATATTTTCCATTTGATTAACTAGTTTATAGATTCTATAGTATTAGAAATATTTAGCTTCGTTCGCACATAGACATTAAGAGTAAATTACCCTGTAGTGTACTATAAATAAATAAATCATAATTTTTCATGATATGATCGGGAAGAGCTTTAGATATTAGCTCCTAAAAAGCCAGAAGGGCGTAAAACATGAAATAGCTGATTTCAATTTAAACTAATTGTCTATTTTGTTATGTATTGACTTTTCGCCGCATTCAATTGATTTTGTTAATGTTATAGTTACATATAAAAAAAAGTAACCCTTAAGGATAACGTTGAATTTTTGTTTTCCACCTTTGTCAGAACTTCACTTTGACAATTTTTTACAAACCTCAGAGGGTTACAGAGAAAAAATTATAGAAATACAACTTATTATGCGTCTAACAAAATGTGAAAAAAATGTTTATATGATTAATTAGAAATGTTTTAACCATTTGGATAAATGTTAGTCTTTTAATTTCCTCTTAGATGTACTTCTTGCATAAAGGCAATTATCCTAAAGGTAAAAAGAGAGAAATTAATTATCTATATTTCACAACTCATTATATCTCATAGCCTGTATGTTCAAACAAAAATTGTCCTACAATCTCACCACTTTGTGTTTGTAACTCCAGAATTTCTCTGAGCCTCCCCCCCCCCTTACGCCGTCCTTTAGAGACGTGTGAATGGAACTGAGGGCTCTTTGTGCCCTTATCGCCCCCTACTTTAAATTAGGGGCGTTGTCGTTTTAATGTCTCTTTGCATTTAACATTAATTTAAAACTTTTGTTCTATAATGATGGTTTAAGAATGACAAAATATAAGCCCTTTGTATTGTTTGATACATAATTTCAGTAGCCTTCAGCTTAATTATATGGTATACTAGTATACCTCACATTTTAATTATGTCCATTTTTCTACAATATAATATACAAAGAGTTACCTCTTTGCATCACTGCAGCATCGATAATACCTTTTGCTAAATTTATAAACATGGTACTTGATAATGTAGGCCAAAGAGTTACGCAATAAAAAAATAACATCAACTATCTCAGCGCTAAGCGATGCCTAGCAGACATTGTGGACCCACTCATTTTTTTGTGTTATAAATCTTTAAGAGTAAAATCCTGCCACCCGGATTGAGCCCAGGGAGTAAAAAGTCCGTCTCGTAGGACTGCATCATCTTAGCGCGGTTCCGTTCATATCCCTAGTCTAATTTGGAAAGATTAAAATAGAAGCAGTTATTATTTTGGTTCCACCAGTCTTTTTTTTAAAATTAATTATTATAATGGCGTGTCAACCGTTAAGGTCACTAACGCCATTCCTGTGAGTAGTAAAGTCTTGAAAGGTCATGATTTACAATCTTACCTGGAAGGGTCCGCTACACTAGAAACAGACCCGCTAGTGACAAGGTCTTGGAATCTTGAAAATCTATATTTCTAACAATAAATTGTTTTTGTTATTTTACTTAACAAGTTTTATTGTCAAATACATTATCCAACTATAAGCAATTAAAAAATAACAAGAAATAAAACAGACAAAAAGAACCATTGGAATAAACGAAATCAATTAATTTAAAGCTTTAAGCACTTTTTTCTCCGATTGACATCGCCTAATTAAAACTTTCTTCAGAACCTTTTTTGTAGATCATTTAGTAAGCTTCCGAATGGTAATCTTTCGCTTCACAAGATTGTCAACGGTTTTCGAGATACTAACGAAATTATACAAAGTTACCAAAACTTTTTTTGTCTGTTAATAAAATATTTTATTCTAACCCTTCCTTTACTCTAAACGTAACAAAAATTTCAACATATTAGTGTTGATGAAAATCGAACATGCAGAAAATGTTTCAACTGTATCCCATAATTCTAAGTACCAAAATCAAAGACAAAGAACCCTCCCTAGGAAGGACGCTAGGCAGTTGAAAAGCTATATATCTTGGAAATCCATATCTCTAACATTAAATTGTTTTTCTTATTTTTCTTAACCTGTTTTATTTTCAAATACATTATCCAACAATAAGCAATTAAAAAATAACAAGGAATAAAAAACAGACAAAAAGAACAGTTCGAATAAGCGAAATCAATTACTTTAAAGTTTTAAACTCTTATTTCTCCGATTGACATCGCCTTATCAAAACTTTCATTAGAACCTTTTTTTTAGAGCATTTAATAAGCTTTCTAATGGTATTCTTCCGTTTACCAAGATTTTCAACCTTTTTCGAGATATTAAGGAAAGTAAACAAAGTTACTAAAACTTTTTATGTCTGTTAATAAAATATTTTATTCTAACCCTTCCTTAACTCCAAACGTAACCAAAATTTCAACATATCAGTTTTGATGAATGTAGAACATGCAGAAAATGTTTCAACTGAATCCCATGATTCTAAGTACCCAAACCAAAAACGGTATTCAAAAAATAGTTTTCCAATTTTCTCGAAAACGGTTAAAGCTATCGCCTTGAAAATGGTTTCATTCGTTTTCCTAGCCCATAGAATCATATAAAACGAGTACTTAGAAGCTTATGAACTCAAAAACGTAAGCGTTACGATTTTTTTTTGCGCGAATTTCGCCCCAAACGCCATCTTCCAGTCGGCGAATTTTGCTGGTTAACGAACTTGACCTTTCAAATTGGACGAAGGATTTTTGTACCAAATTTCATCAAAATCGGACCATTCGTCTTCTATCTAGAGAGCGAACAGACAAATATATATATATATATATATATATATATATATATATATATATATATATAAATAAATATATACATATATATATATATATATATATATATATATATATATATATATATACAAATTTGAACCACCGTTATTTTCGGTCTCTAGGGGTTCTGAAACGCGAAATTTTCTAGTCGGCACTTCCGGATTGTTTCATTGTATCAACCCTATAAGCGGGGTTCCTCCCAATGGGGGAGGGAGGAACCGCGCTAAAAACGGAGTCGGCTTAAAATTACAGCCCACCAAGTTTATGGCCGATTTATATAAGGAGAAAACTACTCAAAGCAAGGGGTGCTTAATCTTTCAAAGCACAAGACAGCAGGTACTTATTTAATTTAAGTATACATTGAATCTATGGAAAAGAGTTCTGCAATTAATCAACACCATCTCATCTCAACATTACATCATCAGCATTACATCATTTCTTAATTCCTTCAACTTCGAAATTCAACTAACCCATTAACTGAATATGTGTTACGCAATAAAAAAATAACATCAACTATCTCAGCGCTAAGCGATGCCTAGCAGACATTGTGGACCCACTCATTTTTTTGTGTTATAAATCTTTAAGAGTAAAATCCTGCCACCCGGATTGAGCCCAGGGAGTAAAAAGTCCGTCTCGCAGGACTGCATCATCTTAGCGCGGTTCCGTTCATATCCCTAGTCTAATTTGGAAAGATTAAAATAGAAGCAGTTATTATTTTGGTTCCACCAGTCTTTTTTTTAAAAATTAATTATTATAATGGCGTGTCAACCCTTAAGGTCACTAACGCCATTCCTGTGAGTAGTAAAGTCTTGAAAGGTCATGATTTACAATCTTACCTGGAAGGGTCCGCTACACTAGAAACAGACCCGCTAGTGACAAGGTCTTGGAATATATATATATATATACAAATTTGAACCACCGTTATTTTCGGTCTCTAGGGGTTCTGAAACGCGAAATTTTCTAGTCGGCACTTCCGGATTGTTTCATTGTATCAACCCTATAAGCGGGGTTCCTCCCTATGGGGGAGGGAGGAACCGCGCTAAAAACGGAGTCGGCTTAAAATTACAGCCCACCAAGTTTATGGCCGATTTATATAAGGAGAAAACTACTCAAAGCAAGGAGTGCTTAATCTTTCAAAGCACAAGACAGCAGGTACTTATTTAATTTAAGTATGCATTGAATCTATGGAAAAGAGTTCTGCAATTAATCAACACCATCTCATCTCAACATTACATCATCAGCATTACATCATTTCTTAATTCCTTCAACTTCGAAATTCAACTAACCCATTAACTGAATATGTGTTCCTGAGTTTGGCATCCACCCTCCATAAAAGTTATACATTAAGTTAAATATATTCTTATTTTAATTTCACCAGCTGTAAAATTTATTTAAGTCATCACAGTTAGATCACATACAGTTGTTTTAACGAGAACGTTTTAAGAAATAAAAAATAAAAAATGCTGAAATCCGCCTTCCAAAACTTTATATTATAGGATATTTATTTTACAAATAGATTACATACATTATATATCAGTATTATTAGAATAATTTTAAATATGAATATATAATAATTATAAACATGAAAAATTTGCACTTATGTATAAAACCATAATAATTAATAACAGAAAAAAACAAACAATGTAAACTGTAACAACAAAAACAAAAAATGAAAACCTCTTCTGTAAATGAATAAAAATCAATTTATCCAAAGGTCTGTGAGGAACGTCGTACTGAAATATGTCCAATGTTTTATATCATTTAGTTATTGAAAAAAAAAAAAAAAACCATTTGTGATTTATATTTAATATGATGAATTGATTGCGTTTATCTGGGATACCTGACGCCTATTAGTACAGTGGATAGAAATTTCTGTTTTATGTTAGCAGAAGTGTATAGATAGTTAGCAAGCATGTTTTGATTCTTAAAGGAATTTTCTAAGATATTTTTTACTAATAATTTTAATTGGCACAGTTACTGAGATTTTATATTTTACAACTAATTAGTTGATAAGATCGGCGAATAAATGTTTTATAAGAGGTAAAATTTGGTAAATTATAAATGGAAATTTATTGATTTCACTCAGCTTATGTGGAACCCAGATGCGCCACCAATATAATATTCGGCCTCACATTTAATGTTTTTCCCAACCACTCCCCACAGGTACAATAAATATATAACGCCTGAGAAAGCTGTATTGTTGAGAAACGGCTTGGTGTATTGCTGGTAGGGTAGACCCTGAGCGCCGTCTTCTAATTGGAAACCTTCCCAGGATTGGCGCTCTATAACAAGGACCGGAGAGTCCATTCCGCCAGCCAAACATCTCCAATTATATCACACGGCCTCTCTCCAGGCCCTCTCCTTCCCTCTGGGTTTGACGGCTTTCTAGGCAGAATTTACTGTCGGCAAACACAGCTCATTAAACTACTTTTTATCAACCCTCTTGTACTTTCTCAAATAACTATACTAATAATAAATAATAAAAATAGGACTGTCTTTTAGCGCGGTTCTTCCCTCCCTCCATAGGGAGGTACCCCGCTTATAAGGTTTAGTGCGGTTCTTCCCTCCCTCTATAGGGGGTACCCCGCTTATAAGGTTTAGCGCGGTTCTTCCCTCCCTCCATAGGGAGGTACCCCGCTTATAAGGTTTAGCGCGGTTCTTCCCTCCCTCTATAGGGAGGTACCCCGCTTATAAGGTTTAGCGCGGTTCTTCCCTCCCTCCATAGGGAGGTACCCCGCTTATAAGGTTTAGCGCGGTTCTTCCCTCCCTCCATAGGGGGGTACCCCGCTTATAAGGTTTAGCGCGGTTCTTCCCTCCCTCCATAGGGGGGTACCCCGCTTATAAGGTTTACCTCACGACGCAATCCGGAAGTGCCGACTAGAACATTTTACGTTTCAGAACCCCTAGAGAACGAAAATAACGGTGGTTCAAATTTGCTTACATATATTTGTCTGTTTGCGCTCTATCTCAGTGAATAATTGGCCGATTTTGATGAAATTTGTTAAAAAAATCTTTCGTCTAATTTTAAAAATCAAGTTCGTTAACCAGCAGAATTCATCCACCGGAAGATGACTTCTGGTGCGAAATTTGCGCGAAAAAAATTGTTAGGCTTACATCATATGCTTATGTACTCGTTTTATAGGCTTTTGTGCCTAAGAAAACGAATGAAACCATTTTTAGGCCGATAGTTTTAGCCGTTTTCGAGAAAAGTTGAAAAATAGTTGTTGAATCAAGTTTCTAGCTTGGGTACTTATAATCATGGGATTCAGTTAACACATTTTTTGCATGTTTGAAAATCATATAAAAAAATATTTTTAAATTTTACGTTTACGTGTTATGTTCGGAGTCAGGGAAGGATTTGAATAAAAGATTTTATCAAGAGACATGAAAAGTTTTGGGAACTTCGCATATTGGGACATATTGCCAACCTCAAATAAGAAGCTAGAAAATATGAATGGAATTTATAAGTATATATTCTTGAGGTAATCTAGTATTTTAAAATAATTATCTAGTATTTTATAATAATACGGACAAATTTGAAAAACCGTTCAAAATGTTAGAAATTGTATGATGAAGTGTTCCTACTCAACAGTAATTAGTTTAGATTTTCTCCAACCATATATCGAGAATAAGTTAAAACTCAAAACAAAACATAGGGTCAACACATTGAAGGTATTTCTACTCAAACAGTTGAAAGGAAAATGAAAAAAAAAAAACAAAAACGAAAAAAACAACTTTTTTTTTATTGATGGATCACAGGTAAAGGCCCGATATAAAAGTGATAGTAAATCACATGTGTCCAAAGAGCAATACTTGAGGCGTGGATATGGACGGGTCGAGTGCGAGATAAAACAGGTATGTGGATGAAATCCTGGGTTATGCATGACCTATTTGTTTTCTCTTCGGTTGGCCGATGCGCAGTCGTGTTGTCTTTATGTAAATTTCTGCCCGACTACATCGCCCACTGCTCATGTCTGTCCCATCCTCTACATGTTCAGCTCGAAGGACCAATGCTGTTTGGACAGACCGCTGGACGTGTATTCCCAGATGTTCTTCCTGAAATATCATTTCCTACTCCAGGATATGCTTGATAAAATTCTCAAACGTCATATTTAAAAATTATTTTGACACAAGTTTCTATAGAGTGATTATACTAGGGGTGTATGCTTACCCACTATAAATATTCATAAATAAATTTGTACAGTTTTAGCGCGGTTCCTCCCTCCCCCATAGGGAGGAACCCCGCTTATAAGGTTGATACAATGAAACAATCCGGAAGTGCCGACTAGAAAATTTTGCGTTTCAGAACCCCTAGAAACCGAAAATAACGGTGGTTCAAATTTGTATATATATATATATATATATATATATATATATATATATGTATATATTTATTTATATATATATATATATATATATATATATATATATATATATTTGTCTGTTCGCTCTCTAAATAGAAGACGAATGGTCCGATTGTGATGAAATTTGGTACAAAAATCCGTCGTCTAATTTGAAAGGTCAAGTTCGTTAGCCAGCAGAATCTGCCCACTGGAAGATGGCGTTTGGTTCGAAATTCGCGCAAAAAAAATCGTAACGCTTACGTTTTTGAGTTCATAAGCTTGTAAGTACTCGTTTTATAGGCTTCTTGGGCTAGGAAAACGAATGAAACCATTTTCAAGGCGATAGCTTTAACTGTTTTCGAGAAAATTGGAAAAATAGTTTTTGAATACCGTTTTTGGTTTGGGTACTTAGAATCATGGGATTCAGTTGAAACATTTTCTGCATGTTGTACTTTCATTAAAACTAATATGTTGAAATTTTTGTTACGTTTGGAGTTTAGGAAGGGTTAGAATAAAATATTTTATTAACAGACATAAAACGTTTTGGTAACTTTGTATACTTTCCTTAATATCTCGAAAATGGTTGAGAATGATTGGAAACGGAAGATGTCCATTAGAAAGCTCACTTAATGCTCTTCAAAAATGGTTCTGATAAAAGTTTTGATTAGGCGATGTCAATCGGAGAAATAAGTGCTTAAAACTTTAAAGTAATTGATTCCGCTTATTCGAACTGTTCTTTTTGTCTTTGATTTTGGTACTTAGAATTATGGGATTCAGTTGAAACATTTTCTGCATGTTCGAATTTTATCAACACTAATATGTTGAAATTTTAGTTACGTTTGGAGTAAAGGAAGGGTTAGAATAAAATATTTTATTAACAGACAAGAAAAGTTTTGGTAACCTTTTATACTTTCGTTAGTATCTCGAAAACCGTTGAGAATCTTGGTAAACGGATGGTTTCCATTTGAAAGCTTACTAAATGCTCTAGAAAACAGGTTCTGAAGAAAGTTTTGATTAGGCGATGTCAAACGGAGAAATAAGTACATATAACTTAGAAGTTTGATAAACGATAATTGATTTCGGTAATTTATACGGTTCTTTTTGTCTGTTTTTATTTCTTGTTATTTTGTTATTGCTTCTAGGAGGAGGATGTATTTCTCAATAAAACAGGGGAATAAATACAAATTCTTTGAACCTGTAACAGAACTGAAAACGTAAATATTCTCTGTGTAGAGTCAGTCCGGGTCGAGGTAGTAGGCCGGTTCAGGTAGGCTGGTATTGCACTTCATAAATGAAGATTCATTGTTCTCATCAAGCATTCTTGGACAGCTGACAGTTACCTTTACCTGTAGGAAGTCATGCAGCCAAATTCTGTACTAGAAATATAATTATATTTTGTGGTTGAATGTGGCCGTAGTTCAATAAAAAATAACACTACTTTCTCATTTTCATGTACAATTTTATTTTGTTTAATTGCATTTAAAAGTAAAATGGATATGTTAGCACTGCAAGTTATTTTTGCAAGTTATTTTTGTGATTGCTTATAGTAGTCAAATGTATTAGTCAATAAAACAGGATACGTATATATAGAAACAATATTTTGTTTCAACGGTATCTTGGAATTCGAAGATGCCCTATGAATATCTAGATGACTGTACTGGTGTTGATTTCGTTCTTAGAATTGTTTTTGGTATTCCCTATTTTCAGAAGTTTTTATCTATTTATTAATTTTTTTTTTTTTAAATTCATTGAACGAAATCATATGAATTCGAAGGTGAGGAGCTAGGAGGCTTAGGGTGGGGGGCGTTTTCCCTGTCCCCAGGTACTCTCGTCTCCCTGTGTACCCTCGTCATCTTCAAGTCTTTGTCTAGAGTCATAAAGATAAGCCTCCAAACAACTTTAGGAATGTAGGATTTCTAATTTTTGCCAGTATCAGAACAGCCGCTCTTTACATACCACAGTGGTACAGACGTACCGGTCTATACTAGTTGCACTCCACACGGTGGTAGTACTTGGTGTATGCCACAGCGGATCGCTCATTATAACCTTATTTTATACGTATTAAATAGGTACCTAAAAAAAGTTTATTTGTGTATAAGTGTTGCGTTATTGGGATTAGAATAAAATATTTTATTAACAGACATGAAATACTTCGGAATCTTTGTATATTGTCCTTAATTTTTTTTTCTTTTATGGTGTATCGAAATCTGAGTCATTAGCACCATTTTTTCCTTATGAGCTTATATAATACTTAGATTTAGCTAGCAACAATATTTTACACCGCAATTAAAGTGATTTGCTCTTCTTATAAACATAATATTTATATTATAATATAAACATAATACATTAATTTGTCTGACAAAAAAAAAGTCCGACCCGCAGGAACTGCTTCATCTTAGCGCGGTTCCGTTCTTATCTCAAGTGCGATTAGTGAAGGAATATAGCAGCTATCGGTAGGTATTAGCACCATTTTCCCCCCTTAATATCTTCAAAACAGTTAAGAAATCGTGGGAAGTACGATTTAACCATTCAAAAGCTTACTAAATTCTCTAAAAAAAAAGATTCTGAAGCAAATTTCGATGGGGCAATGTCAGTCGGAGAAGTAAGTGCTTAAAACTACGAAAGTGTTAGTTTTGTTATTTTAAACGGGTTTTTGTCACTGTTTACCTCACTTTTGTTTTTTAAGTTTATTTAACGGTGGAATGAGTATTTCATTAAAGCTGAGAAAATAAGAATCATATTGGTAATAGAGTTTTCCTAGAGTGAGCGTCGCGATGACGGGAGAGTCCCATCCGTTTAGAAAACTGTCAGTTTCCATATGTGGCTCTTTAAGCTTCCTTCTCTTTGAGATTTTATTTTATATTTTTAACGACAGATCAAAACCTACCGATAGCTGCTACTATTCCTTTACTAATCGCACTTCTGATAAGAACGGAACCGCGCTAAGATGATGCAGTTCCTGCGAGTCGGACTTTTTTCTTACGTATTTATATACGTTTTTTGTAAATTAAAGTCAATTAAAAATGCTTTCCAAAAAAAAAAAAAAAAAAAAAAAGAATTAAAATTCCAAACCCCTTGCTTCAGAAGAATGAGTGTTACTTTGAAGACAATATTTCATCTTCCGGTACACAAAACACACGTTTTACTAAAAGATCAAAACATTTGATTTGATTATTCAAATAGATCATAAACTTTATTAATCAGCCATGATTACAAAAAAAAATTAAAGAGTTCAAATTGTTAACCACAATCAGATTTATTAACCCTAATGTTTCCTTTCGAGCTCTTGCCCAAGGGAGTTTCGCAACTTCTTGAGCGATTTACTGCTATGTGTGTTTAAAAATTTGTGTTTTTTTGACTCTTTGTGCTTCCTAAGTTCAACAGAAACTACTGCAGGGGAAAAAGTCAACCAATTCTCAATCATTTTTAGCACTAATGTTTTCAAGAAACAAAGCAATATCTGATATTAAATTTCTCAGAAACTAATTATCTTTGAGCTAAAAATTTAATTGTAAAATTTGTACATTACTTATAGTACAGTCTTTTTTTTATTTTTTGTACAATAAATTCCTCAAGAAGATTACTATTCGATCCTGAACAAGGCATTTCTCCTATTTACGCTAAATTTTTTCACAAACTCTCGACCCCCCACTTAGTATTTTCCCATGCCCCTTGGGTATCCTTCCATTAACACTTTTTTTTCCTTTCCTGTCAAAAAATGTCATAAAACGCTTTTGATCCCTACCGACCTCCTCCCACCACCTGTTTTCTTCAGTTACATATACCCTGGAAGATCCCAGTTTTCTTGTATACTTTCACTATGGTTACTTAAGTGTTAACTTTGGTCTTTCTCTGCCTCCTGGCACCCTCATTGGTATTTAGTACCTTATTTTCTGTTAAAAATTAATTAATATTATTATTAGTACCTATTCACTTGTATATACCTCATTAAAAATGTTTTTTATGTTTCTATTGATTTTCTAGAAATAATTTCTAGATATACAACTAATGTTCACACTACCTGTTCTAATGTTTTAACAACAAATTGTTTTTTTATAATACGTTGATTTGTGTTTATAGACCTATCATTTTGTGTTTATAAACCTTTTTTCTGTGTATTAATTTCTGTTTGTTCTTTGTTTCTTGTCATTTTAGCTGACGAAGGCTACCAAAGAGTAGCCGAAACGTCCTGAATATAGATTTTTTACAAAAATCGTATTGATGTTTTCTTAGCCAAATCCCAACTATTCCCTGATTGCTTAATAAATTCCCCTTTATGGAAAATACAAATTTTAAATTTAAAGATATTTAGATGATACTTTTCCGAGTTCCTTGGAGCCCATGAGATAAAAAAAAATGTTTTATAGGAAAACAAAAAATTTAAAAAAGCGCTTATCACCATTTTATTATTGATTTATATATTTCTGGCAAATGTTTTTTTCTCCTAATATTTTTAAATAGGAAAAAAGGGGAAAAATAGGGAAAGCTGCACCTCCTTTTAATCTGTGTTTGTAAGTTCTCTCCTTATATGCAAGCTGTTAATAAGTCTTTTAAACTTATTTTTATTACACAAGTTTCGCTTATGAGTTTGTCATATTTGTTAAATCGTTGAAAGTTAGTTTGTCATATATGTCCGTTCCGCAGTTTCGTTAATATTACTTCATCAGGTCGTATAATGTTTTATATTGACAAACATGTGTTAAATATATTTATATTTATAAATATATTTTATATGCTATGTTTATAAATATATTGTATATGCTATTCGTCTTAGATGCGAAGCATCAACAATAAATAATAATAATAATTATAATTATTCCCTATAATCGTGTGTATAATTTCAGTTATTCACTTATATTCTCATAATGGTCTTGGACTATCTTTAGTGTGCTTCATTATGAAGCCTAAGACCCTTCTGTAATCTGGATGATGAGAAATTCTGAGTTTCATGTTATAGGTGATGGGATCGTCTAAGCCTTCTAAGGAGAGCCTTCAGATTGAGCACTTTAATTAATTGGCCTAAAATTAATTTACTTAAGTCACATCTTAAAGGCGAAGAACTTTTAATCATAATTTTTATAGAAATGCCTTATTTGCCCAATTATCCATATAAAATTTAATTAGGATTATGTGGTCACCCTATTCTCAAGCGGGATATGAGGGATCGACTTCCGCCTGCATCAGGTTGGAAGGCCTGTTATTTTTTTATTTATTTATTTTTTTTTTGTGTTAACGCTTTATAGCGATGTACACCTTATATTTTTTTTATATATTACATTATTGTCTACATGTTTACATTGTGTATATAATATTACATTACATTATATTAAGTTATTGTCTATATATTTATATCGTTTATATATTATTTCATTATATTAAATTACATAATTGTTTATACTTACATCATGTTTATATTATTACATTATATTATAGGGATTCACTGCCGCAACATGGAGGTCTAGCACTAGAACCGCCACGTCGGTCATTTTGACCGGTCGGCCTTTTCATAGTTTAATAAAATTTTCAGTTGCAGACATTCCAAACTCTGTGACTTTTCCTACAATCTTACATATTTTGAGTACCTGGAGTGTTTCTACAATAACTTTGTTCCATGGCGTTTAAATAGACTTTATAGAACCACCGGCACTGGTCAAAATGACCGGCCTCCGACAGATATAGGAATATTTTTGTTTATGTCTGTATTGGATCTCTCTTTGTAAGGATTTAGGTTCTGTTTGTTTCTCAAAATGTCAATATTACCTCTGTTAATTGCGAGTGAGATTTCTGAGTCGTTTTTGTTGTGCGTTCTTTCGAAAAATTGGCTCGACCAGTGAAGTGTACAGTTTTATCGAACTATTTTTTTATTGAAAGTTTATAATTTCAATTTTTTGATAAATGGTATTTATCTGGAATAAACGCACGACAAATTGTGTTCTTTGCTATTCACCAGGAGAAAATATCTAAAGCTGAATTAGCCCTTCCTTAACATAATACATGCAAATGAAAACGTATTTTTACAGAGAACTACTTGACGCATGTAAACCCCGTTTGTACGGTTCTTCCTTGTCTTGTAAGTACATTTTAAAAATATAATGCAAAATGTGGGTAAAGAGGAAACTCTTCCCTTCAAAGGCCTATTTGAGCCCTTAGAAGTGTTATCTTCTCATTTCCTAGGGCACTATTTTATAGATCTCGACGAGAACTACAACTTTGCCCCTTGAAAAAAATTAATATCTCAAAACCGTGTGGTAGTTAGCCCGCTAATCTGGGCTAACTACCACACGTAAAATCATTTATTGCTCAAAAAGGCATCCAAAGTGCCAGCCGAAACGTCCAAAGTATAGATTTTTCAAATAAATATGTTTTTCCTTTCCAAATGCCAACTTTTCAATTATTTCTTATCGACTCGAATGGATTTGTGTTTTAATATATATTCTGACACTTTTGAAAATATGTATTAATTTAAAACACATATTTTCCCTAATTACTCCCCTGAAAAGAAATAATTTTCTCCTGCTGGTAGAGAAGGGCAAATTGCATCTGTAACACAAGCTCAGGTCTTTAGAACATTCGTGACTCCGACGCTAGACAGTTAGGAAAATTCATGGCCCCTAAAATCAGTTAAAACAATCTTAATTAAATCTTTCTCTAACGACCCTATTTTATACTCAATTACATAATAATCTTTCTGCGACATTTCTTCTCCCCCGTTTTCTTCTGTATTATACTCCAGGGGGGACCGTTTGTTTCTCGTTCCCCCTATATCACTCCCTTTCCCGAACTGTCTTGCGTAAATGCTGGCGAAAATCCGATTATATGCTTGAGAAACAAGCAACGCCGAGAGGGTTTTATCCGACTTAAATTCGGAGCTCATCCCATTATTTTAGAGAGGATTTCAAATTATTCAGAGATAGTATTCATTAAGATAACAGCCGCATTAAAGTCTTTTCATTTTTTTTATGTTCAAATCTAGGTAATTTTCTCTACAATTATACTAATACCAGTTAATTAGTTTATATATTCCTTTATACAGTTGGAGCATTAGAAGCATTATTTTATTTTATTTTCTAGGTTTTTGTTTTGTATTATTTTTATTCAGCATTACAACTAAGGCGATATCCCTGATTAACTAAATTCTCCTAATGATGCGAACAAATCTTATTGTGACATTGTGAGCATTAGGGTATGAATCGTGAAATAAAGAAAATCAGCCTCACTTACGAAAATAAATTGATAAATAAAAATAAAATAAATTAACCCCTTGAAATAAGGTAACTACAATAATTATAATTTTCAGAAAGATTACGAATTTTCGGCAAACTTTGTCAGCAATAAATATCGATGGATCAAGAAAGGCTGATGGTAGCAGTTAGGTGATCATGATGCACCCTGGTTCGTAATATAGATTTTTCCGAAAATCCAAAGTTTTCTCTTAACAGAATTCCAACAATTTCTTGATTTATTATCACATCAACGGCTAACTATCTTCAAATCATTATAAATATTACATTACTAACAATCATATCGATTTTTTTTTTTTTTGCGTAAGAAGAGAATCGTTTAAACACAAATTTATTCCTATTCTGAAGACAAGTATAAAAGTTTATAGTTTATACTCATGTATGTAAAATTATGTTGTTTTTGGTGTGTGTTTGCGTGTGTTTAACGGCGCATCAACACGTGGGCTATTAACGGCGGGCTACCTATAGGTTGCCGCCCTTATACAGGGTGTCCCGTAAATGTCTAGTCATATTGTGGGAGGTGATAGTAGACCCTTAGGGGAACAAAACATGTTATGTGGCAATTTTCCGAATTCTCACACATAAGGGAGAAAACGTCGTTTTATTGTTTTTTGGAGACAAACGTGGTTTTTAGAAGAATAATCTTTGTTGCTCCGTCCCAGGTGGTTCTACTAGAAAGGAAGTGAAACTAATCGAAAGCTGAGTTGTGTTCAAATACGTGATCTAGGTAAAAATAATAATTTTCAGGTTAATGTGTAATTGGGGTTCATTAATGGCCACCTCCTGGACCCAGTATTAGTTACTGTAATTAACGAATTCAAAATAAATGTTTATTTTATTTATTTACTGTTTTAGGCATTTTTTTAATTTTTGTTTTTTATTGTTTTAAGTAAACATTTACTTAATTTTTAAGTAAACATTCATAAAAATAAATATTTCTTTTTAGGTTTTTGATTAAACTGAAGAAAAAAGTTTCATTTTCTTTTTACAGATCCATGATTTTTTTTAAACTTTTGTTCCTAAATTGATCACATACTTCAATAACACAGGGTTGTGATACATGAATGGAATGCTGATTAAATGGGGAAGTTTTTCTGAAAAGCGGAAATCTCAGATCCTGTCCTTTGAACAGTAACGCTGGTATGAAGTATGAAGAAAAAGTCAGGAAATTTAGAATAGCTTTCTTTTGGTTAGATAGACATACTTAAATTCATTCATTTTTGCGTTTACTCCCAACTAGTCTTATAATAAATTTACTCTGATTTCGATTGGTTTCACTTTCTTTCTAGTAGAACCACCCGGGATGGAGCTACAACAATTATTCTTCTAAAACCCACGTTTGTCTCGAAAAAACAATAAAACGACGTTTTCTCCGTTATGTGTGAGAATTCGGAAAATTTTCATAGAACATTTTTTGTCCCCCTAAGGGTCTACTATCACCTCCCACAATATGACTAGACATTTACGGGACACCCTGTATAATGCCAACAGCACTTGGTCGGTGGCCCATTCACTGGCCACGCTCGACGTTGCTCAAATTCGGTGATCATCTACAATTATGTATACGTATTTATACATAATGTATGATGTATACGTACATAACTGCACGCACTCATATTTATACGTACATATTCAAACCTGGATAAAATTACTTTGTCAACTCCAGAAACTTGATCGTATTCTTCGTAGACCCTAAAATATATTAACTTTTACATATATCTCCTTCCGATTCGTACAGTGTTTATTATTTCATTAAACAATATTAGTTTAATTTCACATATAAATCAGTTGGTAAGTATTATTTATTTGCTTTTATTTCTAGATCCTCTATCGAAAAGGTTATCACCATCCTTGTGGGAATCGATCCAATGAGTTCTTCAAATAATTATTAACTTTTATTTTAAAAGTTTCTACAATTTTATCAATCTTAAACAAATAATCAGAAGAAATTAATTAAAATCGCAAAGAATTAATTGGATAATTAATGAAATCACAATTGTTAAACAAATCATTTTACATTGTTGTTTGCTAATGTTTTTATTTCGTTTACAGGTATGTCTGGTCCATGACCTTCACATCAATATACGTAAGTTAACAGTTTCTGTATAATTTCTAACGGTTGTTAAAAAATATTAAACAATGACGTTTAATTAAAGTTTTACCTTTATTTCCTATTTTATTAAAGGATCGGAATGTAGAGGTTAAGTGGATTAGAATGTTGTAAATTAAGATGTCATCGCATCGTCAAAAAATATCGCATAGCATTTTTAGTTTGTAATTATATGCGACATGAAGGAACTATTACACAATATTTTTAAATTCACTTGCCTACAACACCGGCTGATTTACAAGATACACCACTACAAAACACACAACACACACACACACACACACATAAATTGTTATAGAAAACACTCAAACATTTTTAGTTCTTCATCGTTACAGATAAACTCATTTTGCAGGGTTTAATATTATTATACTCATAAATAGTAAGTCAGAAAAATTTGAACTCAATCATTTCACAGCTAAAAAAAATTATAAAATGAGATAAACTAAGAAATAATTAGAAAATAAATAATAATAATTTATTTTGTATTAATCATTTATAATTTATTATTACTTATTTTACACTTTTTTATTCAGTCAATTTTAGTTAGTCGGTAGTATAGTGTTGATATGCCAAGAGCGATTACAAATTATTTTGTTGTAAATTGAGATGGTTTCAACCAACGCTTATGAACAAACACCCATCACGCTCAACAACTTGGTAATATTTAAGACAAACAATCTTTTCTGGGCTACGAATTAGTATGAAATCCTAATCATTAACATGTGCATTTATTAAGATCGGTCGCCAACTATAATAAAGGCGAAAACCAACGCTCTTACTACAGAACATGTAGGATATTCCCCTTCTGGTGCAAATATATGCTGACATATTATACAATATGCAGGATGTAACAAGAGTACACACTATTCAAGGGCTAAATGGAACCTCATGACTAAACACTAATGGGAGCCTTCGATGGGCTATCATATTATACACAGGGATTAATTACACATAATGTCATTAAATCCAATCCCCATAATAATAGTGTGTAGGGCTTTAGATATAATGACTGGGAGTATTGATGTAATTTATTGTCTCCATAATAATTTTATTTATTTAATTACTCTTCTTTGTATATTCATACATATATTTCTAGCTACATATATTCCTAGCTACTTATATTCCTAATATTCCTAAGAAATATTATGTTTTATCCAATTTTACATATATTCCTAGCTTCTGAAAAAATATTGATCAATAACGGTTGCATATTTTATTCCACTAGAAAGGAATAAATATTCCAGAATTTCTTTTCATAATATTCCTAAATTTTCTCCCAGAAAAATGTATCAAGAAATCAAATAAGATTAAATAAACAACTCAAATTCAATTTTTACAGTTGAGTTGACTCAATTTTCATAATTGATATCCCTAAAAACACATGAAATGTGAAATACGTTTATTCACTGAATTTAAAATAAAAATAATAACACCTTCTTATTCTTTATGATTTAAATCACCAACCCTTTGCTAATAGTTTTATCGATATGGATTGCGTTAAAAATTTAATATATTTTAGAATTTTTAGATTTAAGATTAATAGTGAACCACCAATGGGATTCATCCGCCAAGCAAACCTGGAGATTTCATTCTCCCAGCAAACTAGCGGAATTCATCACCCGAGGACTCCAGCGAAATTCCTCCACCAACCTAACCAACGGAATCAGAGTTGGGCAAACGTTAGCGCGCGCTAAAAGCTGATACCTCTCCGCTAATTTAGCGAAACTGTAGAAAGCCAGTTACAACTTGTAACTATAGCTTAAGCTATTAGCAATTACGATATTTCATAAATAGATTAGCGGTTAGCGCACTGCCGCCGCTAACCGCTAATTATTAGCGCTGGCTTTCTACAGTTTCGCTAAATTAGCGGAGAGGTATCAGCTTTTAGCGCGCGTTAACGTTTGCCCAACTCTGAACGGAATTCATTCGCTCTACTCGTCAACGGAATTCATACGCCCATGTAACAAGCAGAACTCATCCGCCACGCTCACCGGTGGATTTTATTCGCAAAGTTCACCTGCGCACACGTCACCAGCGGAATTCAACCACCCAACTCACCACCAGAATTCACACCGGTGTATGTATATAATCCAGCTCACTAGTGGATTATATATATATATATATTATATATTATATTACATTCTCTCAGATATATGAACAATAATATGAAAATTTTATTTTAAATTACATTCAAAATAATTCGATGGTGTTCATGTTATATAAGAAAATTCCCTTCTGAGTATGTTTTTGTCATAAAAATTTCTGATATCAAAATCATTTATTTTAACGAGCTACCATACTTTTCTTTTTTGCATTGCGTCTTAGTTCAACCTATTATCAATTTTTCAGAGATTTTTTTGTTTACAAATATATCCATTGAATCAGATTTTAGCCGAGTTGCTCCCCAAAATTGTTAGTTTTTATACCGTTTTGGGTAGACACTCCTGCCATTTTCTTCAAGAATCAAATTGATCCATCCCCACCCTTACATTAAGTTGCATACTTTTTATTTAGCTTTTTGTTTCATTTAAGCTTTTAGAGAAAAATACAGATCTTTAAGAAAAAACTATATTCCTGACGTTTCTTGAAAATCTGACCCATATTTTTCTCTTCCTCAATAGACAACTCTCTTCATCTCATTATAAAATAAAATCAGTTCGATTTCTTTTATAAGATGAAAAATGTACGCAGATTACTGACATTTGATATGTTGGATTCTTGTGAGAAAAGAGAAATAGACAATGGCCACTAACGGTTACGCAGCTATTGTCGTCCTGAAACAAAGCGGAGGGTCGAGGACCGTTCGATGATCCGACCAGAGGGTTTTTTCAAAAGCCTGCGGTAGTGGCTCCAGTGGTCTTAAAGACCGACTCGGGTGGGAGCGAGTGTGATCTGTTAGGGGTGAGAGGGAGAGAGAGAGAGTGAGGGGAGGGGAGAGAGAGAGTGAGAGAGAGAGAGAGAGAGAGAGAGAGAGAGAGAGAGAGAGAGAGAGAGAGAGAGAGAGAGAGAGAGAGAGAAGTGGAAAAATACATCAGGGCACAAAAGACACCCTCAACTCCGCGTCGTGTAGGTATCACCAACCCCTGGTCAAACATTCTTTCCTTTCTCATTTAGCCTTTATCATCTTCCCACGCCCCTCCCACTCTTCCCATCCCTAAATTTTTTGTCTCCTAGTTTACATTCTTTTCTCATTTACGTTTTCCCTGATTGTAATTATATCGTCTCTTTTTCCTTTGATTCGATGCTAAGTGAATCTTTTTCTCGTTGAAAATTAGCCTGCGGATTCAATTTTGAAAATACCCCTTTTCATCTTACCTCTAATTCAGTTGACTCTTTGATCCAAGATTAATTTGATCCTGATGTAATTCCGTAAGGCCCGTTGTGAGCCAAGGCATCAATTGAATTATTTGAATCCGTAGGTAATTTATGACTCACAAGTGCAAATAATTCATACCTTATGTTTATTCTGTGATACGTGATATAAGACTTTTAAGGGTGTGATAGTTATTGCAGGACATTTATTTCAGACAGAAATTGTAATTAATGTAAACTGCAAACAATTTCTGCCTGAGATATATGTATATTTCTATTACGAGCAATAAGGGTGCGTGTAAATGTGACACTTCCCGCAGGCGTCGGATATAATATTTGTGATAATTATTTATCCGACACCTGGGATTCCTGCGAGAAGTGTCAGATGTAAACGCACTCTAAAACAACATAACGCAAATTAAACCCATTATTATGTTATATTATATCAACGAAAAACTTTCATTATATTCTCACGGTGTTTAGAATTATGCATTTCTGCAGATTCTTCTTAATTTGGCAAGCTAGGAGTATACAAAAGTTCCCTTCGGTACTACAATAGTATTAGTTTTTTGTGGAGAAACCAAGCTCGAAACTCGAGGGTGCATTAAACATTTGATCTGCTGGTTGTTCAGGGAATGGGAGAAGCTATTCGCCAGAGCTGGGGAGAGCATGGACAGCTGGACGTGCGGTGACCCTGCATTAATGAAAGAAGTAAGTTCCAGGATACTGCTGTCACTCGCTAATCTCGAGCAGAGACGATGGGCTGAACTATCTCAGGCGTCACAATATCATCTCCTTTACAACAAGCTGAATCACACCGATGTAGCCGTTTCGTACATGTCAGATGACAGGTCCCTCTACGCAATCCGCTTGATCATGAAATCTAGAACAGAGATGCTGCATCTGAACAGTAGGCCATGGCGTACAGACGGACGTGCACACTGCTCCATGTGCAATCTTCAAGAGGAAGAAGACACTCTCCACTTCATAGCTCGATGCCCTGTACTGAAGGAGTTCAGAAGATTACTTTACAGCAAGGATCTCCTCTCGTCGGAAGATGTTAAGTCAATCCTAGACGGAAGGAACTGGGACACACTTTATAAATATTTAAATAATGCGGTCAAATACAGGAAATTTCTTATTAGTCAGTTTAATTATTAATTTAAAGTTTTATAATTTTGTCTCCACGTATTAGTGCTCTGTTCGCTATTTAATCATTATTTATAAGTTTGTTTTGTTTATTTTATTTTATTTCTTTTTTATTGTTATTTTCATTTTCTCTGTTTGAATATCTTTTTTCTTTTTGTAAGTTTTCGGTAAAAAGGAGTATATAAGTTTTTATTTTATTTATTTTTAATTTTTAATTAATTAATGCTTACATGCACTCAGGCTGATGGACACTGTCCAAGCCAATGTAAATTGTTCAGTTATTACTTTGTTATATATTTCTGTAAAGGTATAAAATAAAATTTACTTTCATTCATTCATTCATTCATTCAACATTTGATCTTCTACAGGCGTCGTTCGAGGATCGGACTTGATATCCCAAAACGTCCCTAGGCTCACCCAGGTTTCTTGCAAAGGGCAACTGGAGCGTAGTACTGATCATAATATCTCCTTAGCGTGCAGTATGGCGAATAATCAGATACCATAGAAGAATCTGCCTCTCATAGAAATATAAACGTGCATGCGTACATACAAAATTGATACATCAGTATTTTCGTAAATTGTGCGCTCAGAAATGTGGACACTTCCCATGCGCAATTGCGTCATCGAGTTTACGACATAAGCGGGTATTTCTTCCAAATGGTGTGAGCGAGGAAACGCGCTAAAACGATGAGAAATCTACTAAATATATTGCAATATATTACATATACATGTATGTCACATATCATATATACATTTGTGAAATTCAAGCTAGTCTGAAAGATAATTGACGGGCGTCCAGCAATAACGAGACAGCTTCATTTTTGGGGATTATCAGGTCAGAACATTTTCATGGATTTAAAAAATATCTCTATCTTCTGGTCCAATAAGGGATGAGCTCTGGTCACTTAAATAGTGGAATCACAGCAACTAAAGCACTGTGTGAAGTACGCTATTGAATTTCCTTCTGCGTACAGCCAACCCTTGCTTTTAAAAACTAAGAAATCCAATGACGTTCTGGGCCTCGCAAACAAATATTTCGGACAAAATAAGATGCCGTTCTCCAATTCATCAAAATGTGTAGACATCATCATCTGACGATGATGATTTCACAGAAACAAATAATGTGAGCAATTAATAATTTGCCAAAAATGTAAAAGATAGAGCTGCTCCTTTATCGCTGAACGCCCTTGAATTATCTTTATTATTACTAGTACTATGGGTCTTGGTATAGGAATTTATTACATAACCGATTTTTTTCTGAGATATTTTAATATCTCAGAAGAAAATGTTCAAGAGAATGTGGATTACAAAGCACTTATATTTTTGTATTATACGGTGTTTACTTAAGTGGGTAGTAAAAACTTATTTTCCTGGAAAAGAAAAAAAAATGTATAAATCGTAGGATAAAAACGTAGAAACCCTTAAAATCGATATAGCGAAAATTGGTCGAGCTATAAGCTCCTTAAGTTTTTATCCTTTAGACCGCAAAAGGAAAAAAAAAAAATTTTTTTTTCTTGCTTTCCGGGGAAAGTAGTATAGGAGCCCCAGTTTCCCACTCGCCGGGAATATAGGAGGAAAGATATGTTTTCCAGCTTTTCCGAGTTATTGCGGAAAAAGCGATTCCTTGAAAGAAGTTGCTCTATTTTATTTTATACGTCCTACGGTAACTTCTGCAAGAGCATCTATCTCTGGCTGGATTTGTTTCTTCCGAAAACACTTTATGTTCCTTAACTGAGAAAATTGCCTGACACAATTTCTCTATTAGCTTTCCCCTACAGGAAAGGATATTAAAACGTATAAATTCTTTCAGTTATATATATATATATATATATATATATATATAAATATATATATATATATATATATATATATATATATATAAATATATATATATATATATATATATATTTTTTTTTAATCTCTCCATTTATAAAGAAGAATCCGTTCTAGCGTAAAATATACACTTTTCATTGTTCTAGGATGAATTAGATTTTGTAATGGTAAAATAAATTTAAACTTTATTTTTCCCTACACGTTTCGCACCGATTTGGGGCAATGTTTTAATTACAACACCTTTAGCCTGAACTTGAGGTAGAGAATATTTTACTTGCTTGACCACATCTCTAGTAGTAGAGATTTTTTTTGTTTTAAATCTGCACAATTTATAAATTGTACAATGATCAAGTACGCTGATACAGATATTTCTATTTACATTAAACAAAATGGAAAAATTACCAACCATTGTTGGCATTTCACTAGCTTTTTAACAAAATATTTCAATGATTCCATCGGAATCAGCTAAGTAAATTATCTCGAGGCCACTGTCTCTTAAGCCACCTGGGAGGTGTGTCTGGATGGGATTGGGAAGATAAGGATAGACCGTCAGGATTAGGATGGTAAGACAATTTGGAGAGGACATTTGGAAACGGGTTTTAGCAAGGTCAAGGACAAATGGGATGTTAGGGTCGTTATGGAGAGATTTTTGGATACATAGAAAGGTGCGTTGACAATTTTGCGGAGAACTTTGGACTGGAATGCCTGTATTCTGTTGATGTTGGATGTTTTTGCAGATCCCCAGAGTTCAAGTCCGTATGTCCATATGGGTCGAATGATTGTTTTGTATATCGTAAGTTTGTTCTGTATCGATAATTTAGATGATGGTCCAAGGAGTCGTCTAAGTAGTATCGTTTGTTCAGTTCATGTCTCTTCAGTCTGGTGTGAGGGTTCCCTTGTCAGTCGGCTGTCAAGGTATAGCCTTAGGTATCGAACCTCGTTGGATTCTGGTAGTAGACAATTTTTGAGGTAGACAGCAGGGCAAGATCACCAATCGCAGAGATAGGTCATACAAAGGAGAATCGGTACCGCTACTTCGAAAACGAATCTCACGCATGTTCCAAATATTGGTGAAAGATAAAAAAAACCATATCATGGTATAAAATATGAACATAATTTGGATATTGAAAACATGAGAATATTAAGAAAATAAATAAATAGAATGAACAGAAATAATATGGAAAACATGTACATAATTAAGAATACAGGTATCATGCCTCTTCTAAAGTGTACATAACTACTAATACTGCATACAAATCATTCATTATGATGAAGCATTCATCATAATCACCCCGATGTAATTTAGCTACGGAAGTAGTACTCAGAGAAACGTTTTGAAGAATGACTTTAAAACCTAATCGATAGATTATAAAAGACACTTAAAAGTCCAAATTGCAGGACCTGGGTCATCAAAGCGCGTTTCCGTAACCCATCCCTAGTGTCATTTTAAACCTTCGAATAAAAACGTGCAATACGTGCTGTTGGCATTATAAAAGGGTGGTAACCTGTAAATAGCCCGGTGCTAATAGCCAAATAGTTGATGCGCCGTTAAACACGGAAAAAAGTATAATATTTTGGTTTGATTTTTTCGAAATAATTTCTACGAATACAATGACATTTTAATGAGTAGCAAGATATTAGGCCCTACAATGAGCAGGATACTAACCGTATCTTTAGCAGACATTATTCACGTCGTCTTTTCAACTTCTCTCCTTTAAAAAAAAAATTACAAATATCTTGTTTCTTGTTTAACTCTTCTACTAGGAAATGCTGTGACTTTATTACAATAAAATAAATTCATGGTGATAGGATAATAAATTAAGTTACCATTTCGACAAATTGTAGGCCAGAAACATTGACAGATATAAATAAGAACAGCCCAGATCCAGTTGTAAAAACTTAAAAAAAAAACCTGGAAATGTTCCGACACAAGCCGGGCGCCCTTGATATTTAGATAAACAAGCTGTAGATGGGCCTCTCCCAAGCTCCTCTTCTGGGGCTTCTTCTCCTTTCGCAATATTATGAAACTACCAGATTCACGTTTCTTTGAAAGTGGAGAGGGGCTAATTCTGGTTATTTATATTTTATTTGCCTCCACCATAGAAGTTTGTTGGAAACGTTGTTTTACCATATATATTATTTCTAGTGATTATTTCGGTAGTCAAATAAAAATAACTAAATTGTTGCAAGTGTTTGGGGATGTGGCATATAACTGAAAGATGCCCAGAGCACTGAAACGATTACGGCCAATAAAAATAAGAAAACATCAATCATCTATTTTTTTTTTTTTTTTTTTTTAGTTTTACTAAATTATAATAACTAATATGTTTAAAATCATACCTCTATTACTAATTATGACAATGAAAAAGAAAAGGCAATAACAATCTCTTAGTGCAATAGAGTGTACGATATTTTTTGTTACTACATCTTTAACCAGCACTAACAAACTGGATGGTTTACCCATGCGAAAACATGGCACGTATTATTGTCCTTGTGAAAAACACAGTGTGACCAAATCTAAGCCACAAACATACATATTTTGGCCTTGCGACATATTGATTGCTATTGCAAATGAAAATCTAATTGGAAATTGAACGGTTATGAATTTAATTTGCACATCTGTGGGAATAATAATGTCCGAAAACTGTGCAGGGAGTAAGAGGAAAAATATTGTGCGAGAAAGACCGGGTTCGGCCTCATTCTTAATCCGCGCTTTTAATTGGGCGAGAAGTGACACCGGTAGACGCCTGGCGGGGATAACTGATCGAGTGATAATAGATCATTTATCGACCACCTAGGGTTGAAAATGATTAATGTATTAATATTGCTATTATAAAATGGGTATTGGTGGTACAAAGGTGAAAATTTATGTATTTTTTAAAGCCTAACCAATTAAAATAAAAAAATATGTCCAAAAAAATAGGGTGAATCCTTCTTATCAGGTAGGGGTTGACAAATAATTTACATCTTATTCTCAGGCCTACAGAATATCCAAAAAAAAAGTCATAAAAATTGGCCAAGCCGTTTTGGAGGAGTTTTGTTACATAAACTGTGACAAGTGAACATTATATATTAGATATGGACGAACTTATTATTTGACCTAATGCAAATGAATATCTAGAATGAGAAAGGAGCAGTCGTAATTGCTTCTTATCAGTCATTCTTCGTTACTTAGGAAGACAGAAACCGTGCATTCCAACATCTGTTTGTTCCAATGACCTGATTATAGATTCAGCCCATCCTGGTGCCTTAGAGAAGAACAGCCCAGATATTGTGTAAATAGAGTGGTAAGAGAAGGACGGGTGGCATAGTTTATTGAAGCAGGAATCAAACCTGGACTAATTGAGACAAAGTTAACATTTACCCAGAGCTTCGGTTCTTGTAATTACTACGATCTTATCAGTGATTCCGTGATCCATTCTCAAGAAGGCAGAATATTAAATGTCACTGGATTTTCATTGATACTTCACTGCCTCAATGGAAGCTTCTGGAGGTGACGGGAACAATTCTTGCACTGGCATGAAATGAAAGTATATTTGTATATATTGATTATTGTTATTATATATATGTATGTATCACTTATAATAATCACTGACCTAATAGGAAAACCAATGTCGCAAAAATAGTGCACAGCATGTCAATTAGATTCCAATCGTATTACCCAGCAATATTCCCACAACGGCCGTAATTTTTGTTGTACTACAACGAAACCCGGTAGCCGCTGTGGTCTTCCCAATAAAAAAAAAATGTGTATAGAAACAGGAGGGGGGAGGGGTACTCCGGACCCAAATTACCAATTTGCCATTACCAGCCTTAATTTGTGTTATATTACAACGAAACTTGGTATTCGTTGTGGTCATCTACAGAGAAAAATGTGATGCAAACACACACTGAATCGGTTCATTAGGAGAGAGAGGTTTAATCCGGACCCAAAATACTAATATGCTCAAACTGGTCGTAACTTTTGTTGTATTGTAACGAAACGCGGTATCTCACGAGAAACAGGCGTTGTAAAAATGAACTAATTCGGTCAATCGGAAGGGGGTTTAATTTGTACTATGTTTAATGAAATTCATCCTCCAAAACGTTAGTTGCCCAAGCACCCACTAAGATAGGCTCTCTTTTAATATGACTTTATGTTGGTTTTAGGGTCTGATTTCTGCCAGTAGGAGAGCTGTATCATATTCCTGCGTTATTGCTGTGTCGGGTTCCTTTTATTTATTCATCAAGATCAATGGACGAAAATGTGAAGTTACATTGAGAAAACTCTGGCAGGAAATTGTATATATATTTCTTTATTGATTATTACATCCTGTACATAAATACATCTGGTAATATGATGAATAATACAATAAGGAGGTTCTGTGCTCAAGGCCATCCAACTTCATCCAAGGAGGCAGGAAATTAATTACATAATTAATAATTGAAACAGTTGCTCATTACAAAATGAAAAAGAGTTGAAATATTCAGGGTTTTATTTTATTTATATACGTTATTATAAGCAAATTATTCAGGAATGCACTCGACACAGCCCAAATTCTGAGGAATGTGCCTAGTTATGCAGCTCCTGTTGGACGGACTTTTTTCGAATACTTCCCTGACTCCAAAATTAATCAAAATTTATATATCTTAGTTTCGATTTTGCAGGCTATGACTCACTACTTGGATGTAGTGCCGAGGAAGTAAGTAAGTGGATGATGTGGTGATGCAATAAGTGTATATTAAAGACCATGCGTTAGCACATATGCTGAGCCCAGGAATAGATCGGAAAGCATCTGTCTAGAAATCTTACGTTATCCTATGCCTTTTCAATGTTGCTGGTGATCCCACTTGGTATGCTTAGTGTTAAAAATGGTTCTAAAAGAAGGCAACTAGCACTAAAAGAGCACTAGATAATTCCTAAGTAGAGCTTGAGCAGTAGTGCCAACATTAGCGGAGGTAAGGAGGCGGTATGTTTTTCCCTAGGCAGCTGCTCAAGTTGGTACTACTGTTCATTAGAGGGTAGTTCTCCCGGAAGTTGTACCCCCTCCCATCCTCCACTCGCTCCTAGAATTAATGGCAGTTCTGAAAGTTCACGAGTCTCGGCCTGTCTTCTTATCTCCTCGGCAGGCCGGGCCGACTCACCTTCAAGTCGGAAACTACAAATGAGTATGAGTACTTTTTGGAGTGAGCAACTTGAGGGTGCTGTTTATCAGCTGAGAAATTATGACAAGCACACTTATAACTACCTAGTCTTCTCCTCAATTATTCGGGTATGTTTCCTCCAGCCCCCCCCCCCCCATAGGAAGGAACCCCGCTTATGAGGTTGACCTTATGACGCAAGCCGGAGGTGCCGACTAGAAAATTTCACGTTTACGAACCAACAGATCAAGAAAATAACAGTGATTCAAATTTGTCTGTTCGCCATCTAGTTGGCTAAAAATGAACCGATTTTAATGAATTTGGTGCCAAAATATTTTGTATAATTGCAAAGGTCAAGTTCTTTAATAAGTAGGATCCACCCAGAGATGGGCATAATTTTATTTATAAATAAAAATAGGAATTTATTCGTACTTCATATATTTGTGAATACGAATATAAATAAATTCGTATTCATAGGTGTGAATACGAATTTATTTTTATTCACATATATTAAATATAAAAATACAAATAAAATTTTATTCGCAAATTTTCCTGCGAATACTAATAAATTCACAGAAAAAAATGTAAATAATCACAAAAAATGTGAATATTTACAAAAAATCAAGTGATTTAAAAAAAAAATCACATTAAAATATACGAATACAAATTTATTCACATTATAATTTGTGAATAAAAATGTATTGAGAATAAAATTCGCAAATAAATTATGAATTTATTCGTGTAACAAACCGCGATGTAACACTAAACATATCCCTCACGTGTTTCTAATCCACGCCTCTACCCTCAACGAGATTAAACGTCCGCAATTTACACCTTGGCATATCTGTGCAGGTGACGTCATGAAATGTAATTTATACCCGGGAACAGTTACTGCAGATAGTGCAGAACAGCTGACACTTTAATTTGTCTTCTAGGAAGCAGTATATCTGCCCTCTCTGACGTCATGATTTCCATACAGTATAATACAATCCTTGTTTCGTCAGCCGGTAGAGTATATGAATGTCACTCAATAAGCGTAATTTTTGCAAAAAAAAAAAAAAAAAAAAAAATGTGTTATAATGATTGACATTAGGGTGTTAATAAAGGCAAAAATCGAAAAATCCTGAAAAGTTGTGTTTGACTCCGCTTCAGCGGGGTTGCCCGTTTTGTACTCCTTGTCCTTCGGAAACCATCTTGCGGGATACTTGGCCAGTTTTCTTTAACTTACATGTGGCCGTGGCCTCATTTAGTTACATAGAGTTCATACAAACCTTATCGTTTTAAGCCATCAAAGAGATTATAATCATTCTAAATCATTACCCTAAGGGCCTGAATCTTTAAATGCCAGACATTTTATAATACATCCGATCGTCAAAATGGCCATAATTTAACAAAAACTGGCCAAGTTGGAATTGCACAAATAAGTGATAGGGTATTATTAGGTTCCTGGTAACGTATTAAGAGCCTAAAACTTGGCCCAGTACTAAGATATCATAACTTTCATAGGCAAACAGTTTTGGAAGGGGCCTGGAACTTGGCCTTTTTTTTTCAACATTAGTTTTTTTTGGGGGGATTTACAATTAAAAATTAAACTAATAAAAATAAATAAAAGAAAAATGGTATGCACATCAGTTTTCTAATCAGTCCATTAAAATTATAGATTATTTTGGAGACTCAATTAAGGATTTAAATATATTGGTAGAGTGCCATATTGTCTGGTTTGTTTCAAGGCCACATTTTTGCCTTTAAATTGATTTTACTTATGGACGTTGGAAGCGTGAATACAGGAATTTTTTATTTCATTTTTACCGTTTTTAGTTGCTAATTTCTCTTCCAGAACATCATAGTTAAATTATAGTGTCATAATTTGGATTTATTGCACTAACAAATTTATTGGTAAATTTTATTGCCCTCTCTCTCTCTTATACGTACTCTCACTAAGTTCAATATTTCAGGAATCAATTTTTTCCCTAGGCCATAGCAATAGTGAGCACTATCACTTTAACGTACAGAGCATTCCTGCGATATTCAGGAGAAATATAGGGCTGATTTAAAATAGCATAATATAAAGACGGCATCAAAGGATGAATATCCTATGCATAACAATTCAAAATTTACATAAATGTATTCAGTTTCTTTAAACCCCTTCCTATTCTTATCTATTTTCACTTTATTCTTTGCCTTATTTTGCGTTTATTTCTTGTAAAAATATTAGAGCAAGTTATTTATTTTTATAATTCTGTGTGAGAATTCTATGTATATTGTGTGATATGTATAGGCATTTAAGTGATAAACTCTGAGTTATTCTATAAAGTGATCGGATAAAACGTCGGTTATTGGGAAATTTTGTTTTCCTTTAAGTTTTTTTTTTATGCAGTTTAAGTCAAAATTAGCCTACTGTTAGGCGGGTCATTTTGTTTCACAGAACGTTAAAATATTTGTGATTTGTAGTTGGGAAAGATCCTCAATGAGTTTCCCTCCTAATTTATTAAACTATGTTTGCCTATTTTCTCTCTCTCTCTCTTTTTTTACGGCGCTTCGCCGTCTAGGCCATTAGTGCCGGCGCTTGTCAGGTTGCAGCGAGGAATTTTCCCAAAGAGCCGTGGGATGAAAAATTCCTGGTACCGGGGGGGGGGGATCGAACCGACCATCTCCCGCAGCCACTAGACCACGGGAGACCCCGTTTGCCTATTTAACTTAAAAAAAAAATTAGTATTAAAGTTCGCATTGACAGTAAGTATTTTAGAAATCGAATAAGGATAAATGTTACATTAAAAATAATCAAACACCTCCTATAACGCTAGAAATAAGAGGGGATGCATTAAAAGAGCCTGCGGATTTAATAATTACTTCACTAATTTACCAGAAATAATAGAAACAAAGAATGCTTACAGGAGCAGACAAGATACTGACAAACTGACACATAAGATAACTATTATTAAAGACACCTTTTTCCTTATTAGGAATTAGGATATAAATGCATTTATAACCAAAAAATGTTTTATACATTTAGTGTAAGAAAGGGAAATTAAGAGACATTAAGTGTTATGTTGCTGTGAGCAGCCAGTTTTAGAATAGTTTTTTTTTTTACCTGTCTAATTTTTAAATATTTAGATGGATGGAAAAAATACATCTATCTATCTATGTGTCTATCTATCTATCTATTTATATATATATATATATATATATATATATATATATATATATATAAATTAAGCGTGTTAGTAAAGTGTTCCACAGCATTATCATCTTATTTATCCTCTAATGCCTTTATGAATCAGAAAATGACAGCTAGAAAAGGTCATTATTTTTTATAGAATACATTATATGTATGAATGAATTCGAAGAACCATTATTTCATGAATTATGGCTTATGCTGAGTCAACATTTTTCTTCTGAACCTCAGGAAAAAATGCCGTCGTAAGAGAGGTTTCCTTGCGACGGGAAAGTAGGGAATTCGCTAAAATGAGTTCTATTATTGTATAATCTTTTGTTAACATTTTACTCCTGTCAATTTGACCACTAATAATAATAATTTAAAAAAAAATATGTTAATTCTCTTCTGTGATTTGTTTTAAAATCTTAGGACTAGAATAAAATATAGATGATCCCATGGCAGAGAGATTAAAGGGGAAAGAAGTAGAGGTAAACTAGCTGGATGATCTACATATAGATAGAGTCGTAGCCGTAAGACCAGCTCCACTTCCGTAGGGCACGTAGCAATGAATCCAGGAGAATTTTAACAACATTCTTATTCCACAATAGGCTTAGGTCAGCTCAATGGAGGGTGTGTAAGTCTTTTATTTTATTTTCTTCTTATTCTGCAAGTGAGTTGCTATAGTATGCATTATTTACTTATTTATTGCATTTATAATTGAAATTATGGTGAAGTTAACGATTTAAATAATTTTTGAAATACCTTAGCAGGCATTGCTACCAGTAAGCTAACCACGCCCCCATACAATATATAAGGTAACTTAAATTAAGTTGTCCATAATATAAAATTAATTAATATTAAGGCCCATAAATTTGAATTGAGATTTTATGGACCTTAATATGAAATTTGATATTAATTAATTTAATACTATGGACGAATTAATTTAAGCTACCTTATATGTTGTATTATTATACACCTCACTAGTTGACCCGGCAAACGTTTTTTTGCCATATCCAGCGTGTCTAGGGAATAATTTGGCAGTCTAATAATAATTCTGTACGTGTTGCGGGATCTCGTTGTTTAATATTTATACAATGTCCGATATTCGATGTGCCTGGCAAACCGTGAATTGACGTTACTCTAGTCCCAACGTGCACCCACGCGATTAGCGAGTGACTTTTCGTAGTCCTCACCTCCCATAAAGTAAATTTGTAAAAATTGATGCGGTTCATTTGATGTGGCATTGGCAGCAATGATCCCACTTTGTGATAAATTTGGCGTTTGATTTTGAATGTAGAATTAAATTCTTGGCCATTTGCAGCATAATGTTAGAAGGTAGAGGAATGTTACAGGTTAGAATCTGGAGCCGTATTTTTCTTTGTCAAAAGATCATATGCTGAATAAAACTGCATTTTATAATTACAACTTATTTATAATAATTATTGTGATAATATCGTTATTACAAAATGGGGATTGGTGGTAGAAGGTTGTAAATTTAGGGTTGTAATTTTTTTTTCAGCTAAATCGTATGAATTGACTATTTTGTCGACAAAAAAAATTTTTTGGGGTGGGCCCCCCTTATCACTTATGGGTATAAAAATTAGTTATAAGCCTATTCTTAGACCTACTAAATATACATATTAAATTTCATCAATTTCGGTTAAGCCCCTTCGGAGGAGTATAAATACTAAAACTGGGACACAGGAATTTTATATATTAGATATATTGTATTTTATTGTTCTTAGGGACATAGCAGAAGTTTCCTCCTTATTTTTTTTTTCACTTTGTAGATGCCGGATGGTGAACCTAAATATTGCCGAAACGTCGCAAATATAACTTAATGTATTATACAATTTTGGGGAGGAACTCCTGCTAGTTACTTCAAGAATCAATTGATCCTTCCCCAACCTCACATTCAACTTAAATCATTTTCATTGGACGCATCGCCCATGAACAGAATATTTGTTCATCCCGATTAATAAGAATGAGCTTAAAGGGAAACCAGATATGGTTTGGTTCTTATGAACGATGTTTTTTTTTTTTTTTTCAAATGACGAGAAATGAAGAAAATTCAGTAAGATGCCAAACATTGCTAAACATCGTTAGTGGAGCTGCTCGATCACACATCTCCCGCACGAGAATCCATTGCGTTACCCACTGGACCACGGGTAGACCCAAAATGTAACATAATTTTACTTGCAATATACAAGTTTACTCTCCCATCGTAGAACGCAGAATAAAATGAAAATAACTCATGAAAATTAATACATTTTCATAATAGTGTTTTGTCAGTGAAGCGATTAGATACGATGCGAAAATGGGGAGTGAACACAAGATAGAGTCCTCGGAAAAAAGTAAAAATAACAGTAAAATATTATTAAAAAAATTTCATTCAAAATTCATTCAACGCTGTCACTTCAGATAAAAGTAATACAAACAAGAAAATAGTGCATGCATGAAAAAGTCTTTGAATGTTTACGGATATTTGATCCTGTCAATGATTTCAGGATTTCAATTGAGAACCTTTTTCCAGGTTTTTTAATTATTGCCTTCTTTTGGTAACTAACAATTTCTTTCAGGACCGTATCCCTTTCATATTTTTTTTCTATTCCTCAAGTTTTTTTTTTGTTATTATTAGCAATCTCTATATGGTAAAATTGTTGTGAGTCATTGTCCTTCTGCTGAGATATAAAACTGTATAAAAAGTATTTCTGTTCGTAATAAGCTGAAATATTTGTGAAAGGAAATACTGTTTGACTGAGTATATCCGTCAAGATGGTGTATTACATGTCCCTCCCTGTTCGCATATTTCAACCAGAAGGCGTTCCTGGAAAAATATAGGTGAGACAGTATAAAATGGCTTCATGCCACAGGTGCTTCTAAGGGACGAAGCTTTTTCACCAAGCGACAGTACATTTTTTATCAACCAAACAATTTTTGTAAGTATTTACTACAGTCGAAGAGGTGAAAGTATAAAAATGTTTTCTGATTTTTCTAGCGTTCTAACTCGAAGTGACAAGTAATGTTTTTCCCTAATCAATTAAATACGACCTTAATATTGTTGAACAATATCTTCTTAAATTTCTGACTCGAAATACATTTTATTGTTAAAAACATTCCTGGCGGAGAACTGTAGCCTAATGTTGCAAAAACACAACCTGTAATTATATGCATATATATATATATATGCATATATATATATATATATATATATATATATATATATATATATATATATATATATATATATATATAGGGGTAATACGTATATTAGGTTTAAAAATAATTCCTATTTTTTTCTAAGTTTGTAATGATTAAAAACTAAATGGTTGTGAAAAATAATAACTGTCATGATTTCTAAAATTAATAGATGTAATATCCTAACTATAAGCAACTATTTGTAGTCATATATATATATATAAAACACACATATATATATATATATATATATATATATATATTTATATATATACCATTATCTGAATCGCAGGAACTTCTTCATCTTAGCACGTTTCATCTTTAATCCGTAGTTTGATTTGTAATGATTGGAATAGAAACAGGTGATATTTCGTTTTGACCTTTTGAACGCCACCAATGAAATCTCAAATGAAAGCTCAAACAATGCACGGCAAACTGACAGTATTCTAAGCGAAAATTATACATTTCTCCTTCATAACGTACGCCCTAGGAAAACACTATTACTTTATTTTTGAAGAATGAAAAAATTCCAAAATTTCCAGAGGTATTTCATTTTTTTAGACCTTTATCAGGGACTAAGCCCCATTTTCAGTGCGCATTCTAAACTTTCTTATTAAAAAAAAATATAAAAAAATAATAAAAAAAAAAATTGCATAACAACCTTTTCATTAAGAAATTTATAAATCTTTCGAATGCATGTCTTAAATTGGAAGGCTTCGAGTCATTGAACAAAAAATACAAAAATCCGACGAAATGTCAGTTTTTCGACATTTATCGAAAAGTATGTTTATAATGGTTTCATTAGATTCTCCATGTGAAATCATTTATAAAACGTGTACCTGGAAGCTTGTGTGTGCTGAACCGTAATTGCTACGAGTTTTGCGCAAACTGCCCCCAAAATACCTGTTTCGCTGGTTAACGAACAAACGCACACAAACACACACACACACACACATACATATATAAAAGCGTTCCGCCGTCATAAGCGGGCTTCCTCGCTATGCATGGATGGAGGAAACGCGCTAAAAACGTATGAGTGATAAAAGAGTCAAATATGCCACACATGTTTAACAAAACAACCATAGACTAGAGTGCATCCATATCGCGATAGATAAACAACCACCACTCCCATACAGTTAGTCCATTGACAGTATCTCCCACACAAGTTGCTCTATGCGTCACATGTGATAACATTACTAGTGTACATGGGTGTAGGCTAGGAGCGAGAAAATCCAATCAGATTGCGTCATAGATATGGGTGTACTATCAGCCCTTGTGTAACACCCTTGCATAATCCAGACATTCTGTCGACGATCGAAACAGACTTAGTTTCTTAAAAGCGATGATACAAAAAAATGTGAGAAATTAAAAGAAAAAATGTGAGATGTTATATTAAATCTAAAGGAACCATTTTTTTTTTGTTGAAAGAATTAGTGTTGTATTGAAACTTTAAAGTATTTTAAAGATATACAATAACGCCAATGTAAATGGAAATTTAAGTGATACTCGCTGAGTGCATTTTGTCTTCCGCCATTATGAATTTCTAAGTAAACACTTACTTGTTCATATTTATTTTCTTATTATTTTCCTTGGGTATTCATTAGCTTATGACAAAAAAAAAAGTGTGACCGTCGTGTGAACCTCAGGCAAATAAATCTGTTTATGTTGTATTTGGATGACTTTGATGCTTCATTTGACTTACGTACTATGCAGTTCCATCTCATGTTTCTGCTGTAAATTAATCCTAAAACCAACACATATCACTGTTGTATCACCGTGCGTGAATACTAATGAAACTTCCTTGAAAACTTCACAGCGTGTAAACTTACTTTCGTTTTCAATATTTATCTCCAGAGAACATTTCATAATCATGAAATATACAAAAGCCAACCTTAGAAAGTAATAAAAGGATCCTGCTTATATGCAGCCAGTTGACACAATTTTCAAATTCATTTCGCACAAACTCTTAATCGTTTTCCTTTATTTTAAATTTTTGATTTATTTTACATCTGCTTGTGCATAGATATGTTTCTGTAGAATAAGTAAATATGCTGTACCTGTTTTAGTCGTATCTGTTCCCAACGATTTGAAATCGCATTCCTAAATAATACACAATATTTTCTTATTTTATTAAATGTGTCCGTATTTTATAGCAAAAATTGTAACGGACTAATTTTGTCATAATGAAGAATTATATTTTTGGCAAACAATGACTTAAGTAGATAATATTCCGCTGCTATATAAGGTTGAACAAACAGCGGACAATATTACATCAAAGCGCAAAAGGTTTTACTTTAGTTAGCGGCTGGGCTTCGATTGAATAAGAAATATATCGTACTAGTGTTTCTGAAGTGACAAGACTCAAAATAAAACTCAACTCAAAATGTGTCACTCTTGCCTATGTAGGGGGAATAACATTAAGGCAGGAAGGGTGAAACAATTGCCCTCTGGTGTACAAGCTCTTCCGCTTGAGGTGTATACAGTTTTGATGGTTTATAAAGAGATATTTACTATGTATTTCATAGTCACAACTAAAAATAACTGATTTTTGAGTTGTATCACTTTGGAAATACCAGTGCGATATATAAACTAAATTAAAACAAACATATATAGATCATTAATTGGCCGAAGCATTAAATTATAATTGGCTATAACAATGTTTGGTCTATAACTAAAAATGAAAGACTGCTCTCATGAAGTAAAACCTGACAAGGACATCCTCTTCTTAGCCAAACTTTGTCGGCTTAAGGAGGACATCTGGGTGGATCAGAAGCAGATGACCCCGGTGTTGGCAACCCTCTGTCGAAACTCCAGGGAGGGGATGGGTCAAATACAATCATATATATACAGTCCGAATACTTGGACTTCAGTATCATCTCTTCAACAAAATGGTCTACAGGGTAAGGGATTGCTTGTATTCAACAATAGCTTAAGCTAAAACAACGGAAACATACGACTTTTGGCTACTAACAGAATTTTAATATTAAATTAAAAGGACTAATTGAAAGAGAAAAAAAAATCATTTTCGGATATTTCTCTACTATGAATAACAATCCAATTTTAATAATGGTATAAATAAAAATTTAAATTTATTTACCAAAGAAAACTCTATACAACTCGAAATCAATAATTCTACGATTTGTTTTTTTTTTTTTTTATTTTTATATATAGGTACATAAAGGGTTGTCCCATAAATATACTGCCATCAATTATAAGTTAAGGAACTGTTGGCGTAGTTGCTATAAAGGTTTTTGTCTTTTGGCTCTTATAGCAATAAAGTACAAATTACAGGTCTGTTGTTCATATTCCATGCGTATATCCTGCTATTAAGAACATCTACATTAAAATTTGAATGAAACATATTTCGGAAAGTAGAAAAAAATAATTCAGAATCATTCTACATTAAAAAATGATATTTTTTTTTGGTTCTTATTAAGTAGTTATGCCTCAATTATTTGATAAAAGGGCACCCCATATTACCAGTAAAAAAGTAACTCTTCATAATATTACTTTAACTGGACGCATTATACGTTATTTTATGTTCATTTTGGGCTTCCATAATTTTCTGAATCTTTTTCTATCCTGTTTAGTTATTTGGCTATTATTTATATATATTCTTTCACTAGTGCACTGCACCAATGTTCTTAATTTTCATGTGTAGACTTATATAATTATTTCTATTTTTTTTAAATGTTGTTGCGATTCACAAATAAAATATATATTTTTAACTAAATTCTTACGTCGTTTAATTCTTCAGAATAAGCATACGTAAGAGTGGTTGTTAATATTATTCGTAATTTTCTATTATTAGTATTATAATATAATACATTTCTGTTCTGAAGAACTTGTTCTCCGTGGCTCTTATGATCTGCGCGGCGAGTGCTGCGCCCCAACTGCTTGCACATGCGCCAGTCGCTGCAGTAGCCGCCCCAGCTGACGAGTACGACCCACACCCCCAGTATTCGTACCACTACGACATCAAGGACGCACTTACCGGAGACTCCAAGAGCCAGTCCGAGTCCAGAGACGGTGACGTCGTCCAGGGAAGCTACTCTCTTGTCGAACCCGACGGTTCAACCAGGACCGTGGAGTACACCGCTGATCCAGTCAACGGGTTCAATGCCGTCGTCCACAAAGGAGCCGCTGGAACTGTTGCTGTAGCCCCGGCAAGGATCGCTGCGCCGATCCCGAGAGTTGCTGCACCGATAGCAGTCGCTCATCCTCCAGTACTGGCACATGCTCCAGTCGCTGTCGCCCACGCTCCTGCAGCGATTGTACACACATCCTTGAGCACACCTCACGTTTCCTACACCTTTTAAGAGGTACTACTCAAACAGCTTAGATAATTTATAGAAGATACCTACTCAATGTACAAAACAATTCTCTGTATACGTAAAATAAAATTTAGTTCTACACCCTCCTATAATAATAAAAAATGTTTGCTATCTTTTAACCACATTCTCCTTTCGAACACATAGGCTTACAAAACAGTACAACGTAGATAAATGCAGTCACGAAAAGAAACAACAAATACTCAGAGAACTATTCCTGTGATACCGTTTTTATAGAACTTTAAAAATGTTTTAAACAAACGCCCAAGCAATTTACCAAATCATTTGTCTTGTAAATGACATCTAAATTCATCATTTCACATTTTTACTAAAATTGCCTTATGAGATATTTTTTTTTTATGTCCACGCGGAAGATTTCTGAATTTTCTGAAGTTCATTGTGCTACTGAATATCTTTTGCACATAGATAATAACAAATTTGACTAATGTTTAAAAAATATCAATAACCCTAAATAGTCACGCCAATCAGTTCAAGTCAATGGATCTAAATTCAATCATTTCTTAAATCCATTGCACCAAAGAAGTAAAAGAAAACATTTTTTAATAAGATCTTTGCGTAAAAAGAAAAACTCGAGATATAAACAATAAACTTAATGAAAGAATATTAGTCAATACCCCTTGGGAATTGGCCCCACTCCGTATCAACTTATCCCTATCCAAATTCTTTAAAAAAAATACACAACCCCAATACTCTTCAGAACCGAATTCACACGGATGTGTAACACTCTCCCAGCAGGTAGCCATGTATATACAGACGGATCGAAAACTAATGATGGAGTAGGGGCTGCATATCTTTATGGCTCTCAGTCCAGCCAGTTTAATCCATTGTGCTCAGTTTACACAGCCGAACTAGTTGCTATAATGAAATCTCTGTCCATCGTAATTCCCGACGGAAACGTTCTTTTCATATTTTCCGATTCTCTTTCAGTTTTATTTGCATTAACTGATCCATTCATCCTATCATTGCCGATATTTTCACCGCCGTATAGTAATCTCCAGCAAAAGAAATGCCTAATTAGCTTCTCTTGGATTCCGAGCCACTGTTGTATGGTAAGGAGAGAGTCGTCGAATTAGCTAAGAGTGGTGTAAAGAAAGGAGTTGATTATGCATACATTCCACGGTCCGATATTGTTTATTTTTTTTTTTTTTTTTATTTATTTCATTACAAGAGCTCCGCAACTATGGCTATGAGCCCTAATACAGATTATAAAATATATACAATTTTTTTACACTTTGATACGATTTACATTTATACTTAAATAAGATATATACATATATATATATATATATATATATATATATATATATATATATACACATACAAACATTATACACATATAAATATACACACACACATATATACACACACACACGTACATACATACATATATACACACACACACACGTACATACATACATACACATACATTTATACACAAAATATAGCATATACACACATACATGCATATACCACAAGATTCATATGAATATTTATTTATTAATGTTTTCGCAATATAGGCGACAAAACAAACATCTTCATATGAATAAAGATAACAAATACAAATATAAACCACAATTCATTTGTAGTTACAATGAAAATATAATACACAAAATAACTAAAATAAGGTACATTAGCTTAATTAAATCAGATCTATAGGTTATTAAAGTAAACTATTAAAATCGAAAGCACAAAGAAAAGAAGGGAGATTGGCTAGATTTTTTTGTATAAATTATTGTTCTTTAAGTAATGTAATATAGTGTTGATGTGTGGGCTTCCTTCTACGAGTAATGTGTGTAAGTCGTGTGGCATGAGTAAATTCTCTCGTCTTCTGCAGTCTGTCAGTATGTGTTTTATCGTAAGGGGAACATTACACAGGGAGCACACGGGTTTGTCTTGTCTTTCCATTAAGTATGAATGTGTTATAAGTGAGTGTCCAATTCTTAGCCTGGTCAGGACAACTTGGTCTCTTCTATTTAAAGACAAATCATTGTCATGCCAGACTTTGATTGTGTTTTTAATTTCTCTCAATTTGTTGTCTGTCCGTAACCAGTGATTTAGCCAATCTTGTAATATGTGTGTATGTGCTATGTTACATAAGTCCTGTGTAGTTAGTTGTCTGATGTCAATATTATCTTTAAAGGTAGCCTCTTTAGCGTGGTTGTCCACGTCTGTGTTTAGGCCTATGTCTTTATGTCCCGGTATCCAAAGCATTGTAATTTTGTATTGTTTTAATCTGTGTATTTGGGTGTATATTTGTGTGATTATGGGATGGTTGTTGTAAATGCTTTCCATAGAGTGTAAAGAACTCAATGAATCAGTCCGATATTGTAACTCACGTCAAAGGCGGAATCTGGGTTATAAATTTTTAATTTTTTAACGAATCTTTTATAATCTAATAATAATAATAATGGTTTTTGGAGCGAAATTCGTGCGAAAAAATCGTTGCGCTTACTTCATATGATTGCAAGTACTAGTTATATAGGCTTCATGTCCAATGAAAACGAAAGAATTTTTAAGGCGATACCTTTAACCGTTTTCGAGAAAAATGGAAAAATAATTGTTGAGTAAAGTTTTTGGTTTGCGTACTTCATGGAAATCAGTTAAAATATTTTCTGCTTGTTTGAAATTCATATAAACAAAGATGTTTAAATTTTGGTTACGTATGGAGTTAAGGAAGGATCAGAATAAAATATTTTATTAATAGACATGAAATGTTTTGAGAACTTCGTATATTCTTCTTAATATCTCGGAAACGGTTGGGAAATCGTGGTAAGTGGAAGGTGACCTTTCCTTAGCTTACTAAAGTCTCTTCAAAAAAGGTTCTAATGATATTTTTGATTAGGCTTTGTCAATTGGATAAATAAGTGCTTAAACTTCAAACTTCTTTGTTTTGTTCTTTATACCGGGTTTTTGTCGTTGTTTAACTGTGTTATTATATTACCTGTGAAATTAGTATTATTATAAAAGAAGACAAGAAAATGTGAAATAGTTAATGCATTTTTCTAGGGTGAACCGTTGTCGACCAAAACGTATTGAGGCCATAAACATATTTCTTGAAAAGTCTCACCAGAATTATAACTTTTTGTATTTCAAGCTTTCCAAATAGAGATAAGAACCGAACCGCGCTAACATGACGCAGCTCCTGCGAGTCGGACGTTTTGAAGGTAAGCGACTTGAGAACAACCCTTCGCAGGATATTGGCAGTAGTAGTTAAGGGACCCTATTAGAAAACACAAAGGGTTCCTGGAGAATACGATCAAAGGACACAGACTTCCTTAAGTAGAAGGCTAACCTTTTACCCCTTAACGAGTATATATGTATTTATCCCATTAAACCAGGGAGCGGTGGAGGGGTTACATGAGGGGGGCTGGAAGTCAGGATTTATATAGGCGCGGAGTAGTTAGAAAGGAGAATGACTGCGGCTAAACATCAAAGTGATCAAAGTGACGACCTATGGTTTCAGAAGATTCGACGGTATCAGGTGATGGAGCAAACCTCGAACATCAGGATGTACATTTGTTTATCGGAGTGATGTAAGAAAATGACAAATTTTAAAGAACTATGTGAAAGTGAATACTTACGTGATTGAATGAAAGGTGAATATACCATTATGTCCAAAACCTCACTGTTTCTACCTTGACAATCTCAAAGTTCGACGACCTCTTCTGGATTAAAATGTTTCGTAGATTGTGTCTCTTGTTGCAGTAAATTCTCTCTGGCAGATTTATTTCAACCATGGGATCAGTAAAAACTGCCAGTACTTCACTGACAACGAAGAGTGACTATTTGTGTATATTGGCCGATACAAATTACCGTAAAAAACCGTTCATTAATTATTTTTCTTCGCCAGTTTTAGCGCGGTTCCTCCCTCCCCCATAGGGAGGAACCCCGCTTATGAGGTTGATACAATGAAACAATCCGGAAGTGCCGACAAGAAAATTTCGCGTTTCAGAACCCCTAGAGACCGAAAATAACGGTGGTTCAAATTTGTATATATATATATATATATATATATATATATGTATATATTTATATATATATATATATATATATATATATATATATATATATATATTGTCTGTTCGCTCATTTCTGGCTTCCCTGATGGTCCGATTTTAATGAAATTTGGTACAAAAATCAGTCGTCCAATTTGAAAGGTCAAGTTCGTTAACCAGCAAAATCCGCCCACTGGAAGATGGCGTTTGGGGCGAAATTCGCGCAGAAAAAATCGTAACGCTTACGTTTTTGAGTTCATAAGCTTGTAAGTACTCTTTTTATAGGCTTCTTGGGCTAGGAAAACGAATGAAACCATTTCAAGGCGATAGCTTTAACCGTTTTCGAGAAAATTGGAAAAATAGTTTTTAAATATCGTTTTTGGTTTGGGTACTTAGAATCACGGGATTCAGTTGAAACATTATCTGCATGTTCTACTTTCATTAAAACTAATATGTTGAAAGTTTCGTTACGTGTGGAGTTAAGGAAGGGTTAGAATAAAATATTTTATGAACACACATGAAAAGTTTTGGGAACTTCGTATACTTTCATTAATATCTCGAACACCGTTGGGAAATCGTGGTAAGTGGATAGAAACTATTTAAAAGCTTACTAAATTCTCTACAAAAATTATTCTAAAACTATTTTTGATTAGGTTATGTCAATCGGAGAAATAAGTGCTTAAAACTTCAAATACGTCTGTTTTGTTCTTATGAACGGGTTTTTGTCGTTCTTTTTGTAATTTTTGTCTCTTTCCCTTGGTTTTTTATTTTTTTAATTTCTTATGTTAGGAAAATGTATTTGTTTGTAAAATAGGATAGGAAAAATGACTCTATTTTTTATTTTAATTTTATTGATCAACAGGTCTTTGCATATATTTAAAAACTCTGTTGATATAACCTCTATATCGTTTTTTACCTATAACCCCCTCGAAAAGGGTTAGGAAATCGTGGAAAAATGTTTTGAAGAAATGTTTGATGGGGTCGTCACATTAGGAGAAATAAGTGCTTAAAACTTAGTTAGTTTCGTTTATTTAAACGGATCTATTTGTGTGTTTCCCGCAGTTTTTTTTTCACTGCTCGTTATTTTTGTAATTTCTTATAGCAGTCAAATGTATTTGTCAGTAAACAGGATACGTATAATTAGAAGCAATATTTTGTTTGTTAGAATTCGAAGATGCCTTATGAATATCTAGATTACAGTACTGGTGTTGATTTCGTTCTTCAGAATTGTTCTTGGTATTCCCTATTTTCATCTGTTACCCATAGTTTTTTATTGTTAGTAGGTTTTTCTTATTGATTATAGAATATAAATCTATTTGATTATAAAACAGGATACGTAAAATTAGTAACAATATTTCGGAGATTTCTGAGCGAAATGCCTTGTAAGATTTTCTACCACTACGAACGGCGTTTTTCCTCTATTTTTCAGCCAGATAGGCTTTATTTGGCATATTATTCTATACAGGTTTTATTAAGCAGGGGATTCTGATGAAATGTCGTGTTTTTGCTGTGGATTTTAATTACGATGTATCTAAGATTGGGTAACATTAGCGAGTCTACATAGTGAAGAACCGACGACGGAGGTAGACTTCTTGGTATGATTTAGTCTACATATGTATATTAAGTCCTAAATCCAAAAAATAAACTTCACAACGGTTAGATACTATGAGCGAATAGAGCCGGTTCAGTGCCCGGACTGAACCCTCCTAGCAGGAAATTTACCTGCTTGGAGTTAATCCTCAAGAGTTGTAAATATACCCCAGGTATCTGCCGACACAAATACAAAGCCTAGCTACGCAGTCCAGGCAACGAATGCTTGAAAACAGCTATAGGTAGAAATGTTTGGAACACAATTTTTGACTTCGTAACTTTGTATGGGCTGGATAGGAGGTGAACATATCAAAAGTCCTTACCCTTAACCTTTGAGCCGGGGAGGAGGGGGGGGGGTTTAGAAGTAGAAGGTCCCATTTTTCCGGTGTTCACTAATATCTCGGAAACCCTGCGTCCTAGCAACATGACTATTCTATAACAAATGAATGCTGATTAAATTTCATACAAGTTCTATTCTACAATACAAGTTCTGGAAATAACACAGTTCCATACATAGATTATATACTAAATATTCCTAAAGATTACTTAGTTGTAACCAGATTCATCAATTAGCAATCAATAGTTTTCAACGCAGGTTCTATACTAAATATTGATAAAAAGTATTTAATTAGAAAAAAAAACAAGCTTTCTCAAGACTTTTTTTTTGGTCCATTTGTATCTACTCCTTGGACTTAATTAGGTATATTATTCTATATCTTGACTTGTTATTCGTCAAGACTTGTTATTTGTCCTTCTGTATCTACTAGATAGGCTTTATTCGGCATATTATTCTATATAGGCTGTATTAGGCATGGTATTCTACTCAATCTTTCTTGTACTTCTTCTTGATCCTTCTGTATCCACTAGAAAGGCTTTATTAGGCATATTTTGTAGTGATTTATAGAGCTTTGCTTTAGAATTAGAGCCGGATTGTGTAATTTCCGCTTCTGTGTATAAGTTAACTACTGTCGGTGTCCCTGACGCCTTAACATCACTTTTATTCGAGATGTTCGAGAGGATTTCAACAATTTTCACGAGATATATTAAAAAAAAAAGTTTATTTCTTTTCTAAGCTTTTCAAATGACACTAGGGATATGAACGGAACCGCGCTAAGATGATGCAGTTCCTGCGAGTCGGACTTTTATTTAACTCTTTAGCTCAATGCTGATAACTGTTTTCACCAAATTATATTAGAATAATTACAGCTAAATGTCATAATAAATTGAAAATAAAATAAAAACAAACACGTATAATTGAAATATATTATATTTCTTTTCTTATAAAATAAATAATATCACAGGATTTGGTAAGTTCTAATGAGCATAAGAAACAAGAGGGCTAGAAAAGGAAGAATGGACGACTGCAGGTGCAGCGGCTACGGCAATGGGCCTGGAGTATGCAATGGGTGCACGAGCTATTATAGGTGCAGGAGATGCAACAGGATGGGCTACGGTGTGTGCAGCGGCGTCTTTATGCACCACAGCGTTGAAGCCATTGAGTGGATCAGCGGTGTAGTCCACGGTCCTGATGGAACCATCGGGCTCAGCAAGAGAGTAAGTTCCCTGGACGATGTCGCCGTTCCTGGACTCGCTCTGGCTCTTTGAGTCTCCGGTCGCCGGGTCGTTCACTTCGTAGTGGAAAGAGTACTGTGGGTTTGGGTCGTATTCTTCAACGGCCGCATGGGCGACTGGCGCGTGTGCTATCGTCACTGGAGCTTGGGCTACGGCGAGTGGTGCTGGAGAGGCGATCGCAAGTGGAGTACGAGCGAAGGCTATAGGCGCAGGCGCAGCAAGAGCTATTCCTGACCTAGTCAGAGTATATTGTCGTCTACCAAGAAGTGGGTTGAGTAGTTGGCAGTTACAGGATACAGCGAGCGTAGCAAGCAGCAACGATACCTAAAAAAAATTAATGAACATTTATTTGATAAGAGAAGCAATTATTGACAAACAATAAACAGACATAAAATATCGTCTCATTAATATTTTTTCGGTTGTATAATTACAAAATCTGTTTCATATTTTTTCCTGCCCCCCCTTTTCCAATAAACTATTAGTCTACCATGATTCATTTTGGTTAACGACGTGAATAAAGATATTATAGTGTAAAATATTCTAATTTATGAGATTTGGGGGGTGAGGCTTAAACATAAAGTGCAGGGGGTTATCTGACCCCGGATTCGGATTCAGCGACCCCAAAACCACATAATAAACATGTACTGCTTTCTGGGTCCGAACTTTTTTTTAGCATAAATATGCTTTAGTGATGTCTAAACTGAAAAAAAAACGTTACAAAAAGTGTCTCAAAATAGTGTCCGTTGGCGCTGGCGGGGTGGCCATGTACGAAATAGATGACTGTGTGTTATACAGTACACTCAAAAGGTTTGTCGGATTGAGCTAAAGCATATTTGTGATCCTGAATTTGAACAGAAGGCGCCAAACGAAACTATTTGTGTGTGTGTGTGTGTGTGTAGCTGTAGCTGTGTTATCTGTAGGCTACCTGTAGATTTCTTCTCTTTGTAAACAAAAATGGTAGCGCAGAATCGTTTTTCAGCGAGTACATAATGAAAAAAACTCAACCTGGTACAAGCCGGACGATCTACCGAACCGGGGAGAGATCTCGCTGTTAAAAATAAATAATAAACTATCAACATTACAACGATATTAATTAATGACGTTAAAATACCATAAAACGTAAGCATGGAAATAGGGTTAACTAGTTTTACATAAGATTAGTACAAACAGGAGAATAAGGGTCAAGAGAAATAAGTTTAGGATGAATGAGAAAAGGGAGCTGCCATAAAAACATATCACAATCAAAAAATGCATTTGACAATTAAGGAAAAGTGGGAAATATTTATATAATGTCTACATATCACTAAAAATATTGAACTCTAAACCGAAATATTGCATGGTATCGAATAACATATTTGCAAAATTACCAGTATGTAAAGCAAATATACTGAGAAAACAGCTATAAAATAAATAATAAAAATAATTTTAGAACATTATAATATAGAACTGTAATACACCTTGTAAACCATGTTGTTTGTTGGATAGAAGAGGACGAACTGACGAAGGACGATCCTGTCAGTTAATATATAGGAGAGCTGGTCTCCCCAACATCCTGCACATATTTCGTAAAAGTGTAACAGGTACAGCTACTCTTTGTATACAACGTTGATAAATTTGTTTTGAGGTTTCTCAAGGTGTCCTCGGTATTTCAAATGCATTCAAGGTTCCCTGCATTCCACATATAATTTGGGCTCTCTATAGGAAATAAACTAAATTGGTTTCGTATCTCGTAAAAAAAATTGGAAATTAAATTTGACATTTTCGGAACCGCATGTTGAGAATTTCTTGCGCAACTTGCTTTAAAACATTTTTTTCCAGATTTTTTCTTTTAACCAAACTTATGGGAATCTCAAATTAACAAGGCAATTTTGTTTGTAAAGACATTAGCGCTTATGGATGCTGTTCCCGTAAACGGCTTTTTTTATTTATTATTTCTTAAATTTCAAATTCCTACTTCAAGTAGACCAATATACATAAACATTAGGGTGACCCTTAGCAATAGGTAATTTATTTGAAAGTCACAATTCTGCTGCTCCCACCCCCCAATTCTGTTCCAATCAACAAAAAAACTAGTAATTGGACAACAAAATATCAGAGCAATTTGACAAGTGCTAGGTGACCCTCAAACGCTTTGAAATGTAAACATAGGATACGCAACGATTATTTCCGTTAAAATGGATATAATGTTTTCTATCTCAGTCCTTTTCTCAGAAAAAAATTACGTAGTTACATCAAGGCAACCCCAGAAATTAAGTTTAAAATCATTCTGAATAAAATATCTTAAAAGTTAATTCTAAAAATATCTGTAATAACATGAAAATTTTTAAAAATATTAGGATTTTACTAATACGCACAACTTGTACAAGACATTGTTTTTTAAACAATAATTTCTTTAGAATCAAGGCTTAATGTGAAAAATAAAAAAATACAAATATTGAACATTATTTTTTTCTAAGAGTGTACCTATTTAGTAGCAGTTGGGTACTTTTTCCGCCCCCGGCAACGATCTGAAAAATTAATTGTTTCTCAGTTAAAACGTTTGTGAAAACCAAATTGTTATCCAGCATGAGTTTGACGCATCTTTCTTATGTCATACACAACAAGTATTTTCTCAAATTTTTCAATTCCATTTTTGTAACCTGCATCATCCTTCAATGTTGAAGGGTCCTTGTCGAGGAAATCGTATCTGATAGAAAATATTGAGAACGAAAATTTCTTCTTCTCTCAAAACATTTAGGCCAAGCGCACACGGTGAGACTGTTTTGCAACTCCAGTTGCAAACTAGTTGCACGCGCAACTATTTTGAGACTTGGGCAATGTATTTCAATGGACAGGCGCACACGACGCAACTGGTTTTTGACGATTTCAAACTAACCTAAAACCAATCATATGTTAAGGCCCATCGCACACGATGCAACTCGTTTGCAACTCCAGTTGCATGCGCAACTGTTTTGCGACCTCGGCAATGTATTTCAATGGACAGGCGCACACGACGCAACTGGTTTTTGACGATTTCAAACTAACCTAAAACCAATCATATGTTAAGGCCCATCGCACACGATGCAACTCGTTTGCAACTCCAGTTGCATGCGCAACTGTTTTGCGACCTCGGCAATGTGTTTCAATGGGCAGGCGCACACTACGCAACTTGTTTTTGACGATTTCAAACCAGTTTGAAACCAGACACATGCAACCGGTTGCAGTTGCGTTGCATTTGAGTTGTACGAGACTTTCGTCGGACAGCCGTGCAGTCTATCGATATTTGCGGTTGCTTAGTTACAAGAAGGTTTATTTATTACATATAGCTATGTTATCTTGGGTTATGTAAATAAAGGCAGTTTTAAGTAAAGTGTATTTAAGCCATATAGCCAATAACAACATGTGCCTTCATGAACTTAACGTGAAGCAATTTTTGATTTAAAAACGGATGTCAGATTCGTTTTTAGCACATGAAAAAACCCCTAAATTCAAATTTTGTGAATATTACAAAAATAAAAAAAAAATATGGTATTTTAAATTTCACTAAGGGGGAGGGTCCTTATAAGTTTGTTAAAGATTCAAGAATCCGGTCATATTTCAAAGAATATTTACCCGATTCAAACGAAACTTGGAAGGTCGATACAGACCATAATGTGACACATTTCCTTCCAATCGGGGTATTTCTACGTGTTCTGGGATTGACGTTATATGCCAAAAAGATAACATTTTATTTTTATTTTGAGAACCATTTTGCAAGTGCATTTTGATATAATACAATAGTCATTTATATGGTTAGAACGAGAAGTCTTTCTTCTTTTTAAGGATTTCAATGAATTAAAAATGGGATTATGTCAAGAGAAGATATTGAATTTTAAAACGTCATGTTACTTTTTCGCTTAGAAATTTGTCTCCTTCAGACTGGGAAAAATCATTATTTTTTGTTTTCAATGATATTCACCACATAAGAGTTTTTTGGGGTGCTTATTTCTGCTATTATTTTTGGTATAAAAAAATGTATAATACTAGTTTACTAGAAAACATAAGCTTATTTGATGAAATATAAATTATTGTTTAACGATTATATTTTTCTTTTAATCTAGGAACTCTATAAAACAAATGAATTGGTGAAAGAATCATGTCGATATAATTTTCTATACTCGATAAAAAAAAAATAAAGCACTTTCAACCTATTTTATTTTATTTCTCGGCTCCAAGGCGTATTGGACGGAACTCTCGGACACGTGTCGACTATTTTTCGATGTAGAATCACCAGAAAATAAAATGGTCCTGATCGGTGATCCCATCGCTGTATACTTCCCTTGTGAGTCTGACATCGCAACTTCTTACAAAAAAAAACACGCAGCTCACTAAATAAACACACCACTTGCGAAACCGTTGGGCAATTGATTTACAAGCCAATAGACTCGCGTGTTTTGTTTCAGTTGCAAAATAATTTCATACGCAACTGGTTTGCAACTCGAATTGCAGAAAAGTCGCACCTGAGCAGAAAGAAGTTTCATTTCAGTTGCAAACTGGTTTCAGACGCAACTAGTTTGCAACTCGAGTTGCAGAACAGTCGCACCGTGTGCGCTGGGCCTTAATGTTTTATATCGTCGATACAAATGCAAAGTATCGAATGTGAAATACACCACTTTCCAGAGTGAAAAAACTTGTATTCATTACTTTGCTTTTAGAGAATCGAATAGTCGGCAGACTCGACATTTTGACAGTTGTTACTTTCCACTTTCGCAGAGTGAACTTAGATTCGAGAAATTGCAGTTCATTAGTCCAATAACAAACAGCATAGATTGAAAATGAAAAATGCTTTTTTTTCACATTCGATACTTTGCATTTGTATCGACGATATCTGGTGTTACAAACGACGAAAAATCGATTTTTCTGAAGGAAGAAAAATCAGTTTGGTATAGAACGTACCTATTAAAATGATTTTTTCCTCCTTCCTCTTTTTCAGCATTGTCTGCTTCCAGCATTACTTGAACTATATTTGCCTTAACCCCTGTTGGAACGTCGTCATCATATAAGGGTGGAGCGTCGGTTTAGGGAACTAAATACCAGACATGATTGGAATTTGTTTTTGTAGTTGCTTTGTTGATTTCTGGATCAATATCCTGATAATGTATCAGTTTATGCATGAATAGGAAGTCATGATACGGTGCATTAATTGTATCAGCTGGCAGAAACAAGGATCGATGCGCCATTCCGTTTCACAGAACCGTTCCCCACTACACTGCGTGCAGAAAGTTTGTACACTCCTACAAAAATTAAAATATTTGTGATTTTTAGTTGGGAAAGAGGCTAAATGAATTTTCTACCCAATTTATGAAACTCACGTTTATCTACATTTAATAAACTTTTGTTAAACTGTGCTACTGATAACCTCAAGATAACGGGTTATCTCTACGTTATCTGTTTCTTGACACTGGTCCGGAGCGCCCAATGTCAAGAAACTTACTTTGATATACTTTGATTACTTATCAATTGATGAATAGCATGTAGTATGACGGGAACCGTGCCATAATAAACTGCACAAAATGATATACTTAGTAGGGTGATTTTTATGATAAAGTATTTAAGGCAATAAAATAACGACGAAGCAGGGGTAATCAGCTAAAAATAAATTGAAAAAACAAAATTAGTATTAAAATTCGCATTGAAGCTAAATATTTCATACAAATAATTAACAGAAATTTCAATGCAGTTCTTGCAAATTACTTCCCGAACAGAATTACCTTTACTGGCGTTTTTGACACATTTTTGCATATGACAGTAGTGTTATTTACTTATGTTTTCCACAAAGGTTACAAGGTACAACTCTTCTTTCTCCTGCTGTTTGAACTCAGGGTATGATTCACCACTTTCAAAACTGGATGCAACTGATAAGCTATAAGCTGATAGACGCGATGGTCCATAACTAAGCAATTGTAGGAACTAGGAAAACCTACGGTGTAAAGACAATCCAATAAACACCTAAACCAAAGATAACAAATAAGCAGTGCGGCCACGCGCAGGATGTACATAGGTTGAGTAAACAGAGAAAATATTAATTCAATGGGATTTCTTTTTTAGAACTTGCTTAAAGGCTAAGTCCGAATATATTTGGACCGGGCAAACAATAATAATAATTTAGCTTATCTGCCTTTTTTATCGCCTACTAAGTTTCATGAGCTCTGTGTGAGTGGAACATACTATTTTTGAGTTTTGCTCATCCCTATATTTAGTAGGCATTAATTATTTCAGATTGCAACATTCGTAAGGCTTCTGTCTTTTACATATTGGCAGTTTTACTTATAATACCTCTGTTCCTTAAAGAAGGCTAATGTAGAACATAAATTTTGAAGAAAGATGGAAAATATAAAGCATAGAAGGTACATCCTCTGGAAATTACTCATGTAAATACAAAGGCTTATAACCTTAGATCCAGGCGGAGCTTCTGCCACTAATAGGGCCACGTCACGCTAATAAAAGCAATATGGCGGATATAAAAAACCTGATCCATTTGCGTAAAATAAATTTTCGTAAGAAGTATACTCCCTAATTTTTGAAATATCTCTGTTACTAATTAATACAATTCCGATTTTATTAAATGGGTTTATTTGTATCGATAGAATCCATTATTACAAGTTTTATCTAGGCGCACGGTAGTGCGCCAGGCCAAGTTCCGGCCTAAGCATACTGTGTGTACATTACAGGCGGTCTTAGAGCCGATTTTTACCCTCTCATAACTTTCAACCAGGTAAAGATAAAGTTATGAAATTTTACACAGGTATTATACTACTAGATGTGAGTAAAACTGGAAATTTTCATAATTCTACATCGAATAGGTTCTGAGATATAAGCGATCAAAAATCGGGATTTATAGGACTCACTCACTCACTCACTGATAATTATTAGGCACTTCCCTAAAGGAAAAAATCAAAAAATCGCGAAAAGTTGTGTTTGACTCCGCTTCCGGTGCCCATGATGTGGGGTATCAAATGAATTGTCTCGGTCTGAAGAACCTATATTTGATGTTTTAAGAAACAATTAGACGCATATAGGCTCGGTAAAAATCTTATACCAGCCGTCTGTCTGTATGTTTGTTCCTGTTACAAATCCGTACCGTTTGACCGATTTTGACCAAACTTGGGACACAGATGGGTCTTGATATGGGGAGAATCATAGGCTAGGTCTAAGAACAGTAAAGACACTTCAAGTGACCTTTAAAAACAACAATAAAAATACTTATATCCAGTTACTAAAATATCACTTTCCTCAACCAGGTATATTCTTAAACTTGGCAATGTTTAGTTTTTCTCTAAAGATAATTTCGGCACAAAAAAAACATTGCCAAGTTTAAGAATATACCTGGTTGAGGAAAGTGATATTTTAGTAACTGGATATAAGTATTTTTATTGTTGTTTTTAAAGGTCACTTGAAGTGTCTTTACTGTTCTTAGTAAGTAACTATGAGGTCTTCCAAGTAATGAACTTGGACATTTCTTTCTTGTATCATCTCTTGAATTGGCAAATATTTTTGGTTGGATTAATACACCAACTCATACTAATTTTTTGGAGTGTAGAATGGTAAGGCGTTTTGGGGGGGTTTTAGGAGGGGATATTTTTCAGGAAGGGAGTGGGGGCAGGAACTTGGCCTCTATTTCACATTTATGTTTTTTTTTTCACAGTTTATATAATGGCAAAGGGAAAGCCAATTTGGGAGGGCGAATGAATTTTAGAAGAGCTTGAAGTGATCGTTCAGTTAGGCAATATTTTGCTGAATCTGGTAAAAAAACATGTCACGTGGTACGTAATCCTTTGAAATTGGTTACAGATGTATGACTTTTATTATTCAAATGTCGTTTTTTTGTTGTTGTTTTTTTTTAATATGGTCCCTACAAATGCAACGTTCTGATATAAAATCTTTTATAGTGTGTGACTCAAGGAGATTGCAAAATCTGGTGGTAAGAGGCCCACCTCTTTCGATGACTGTTCGTAAACCAGTTCTGGTCTTTTTACATGTTATTATGGTTTAATAGAGCTGGCAAATTCTCGAAAACAAGAACATGCAATTGGTAGTGGAACCCTGAGGAGAACCAAAAGGCGAGAGTACATTGCGAGAAGCAGTGACCAGTCATACAGGATAGAGCGCGCCTACATTCCTCAGCATTTAAGGGTTACATACTCAACTGACAATAATTAATATGCTACTAAAAAATGTGATTAAATTTATATATTTTAAGAAAAAACACTTAACCAAATCAATTAAAAGGGACAGAATTCGAGAAATCATTGCTTCTTCATTTTTATAATCACTTTTCAGTGACTTTTATGTTTGTTGGTGCTCATAACAATAACTTTACTACGTGAATTGTGTACAGTAGACTTTTGCAGTTACTTGTACCGCTGTGCAAATATGTTTATGATCGCTCTCTACACAATGTAGCCTTAAATTATTTTTATTTTAATAAAAAAAAACAACACAAATTTATTTTTCCACCCTGCAGTATGAATCCAGATCCTCTAGTTTTACGCTCATTCAAAGCGGAACCTGGTAGTCTAATTTGTAAGACTCCTACGCATAATTTTGCTCGAATATATGAGGTAGATCGGTTTTCCAACCAAATAATAAACTATTTTTTCACCACATTTCCTAGTACAGCCTACGATTAGAACCAACAGGTATCACTAGGGAACAGACTTAGGTTTTCTCAGGATTATATTTAAAGGTGTAGCAGGCAGTTAGCGAGGAAATAAATCTGGTTTCACACACCTTTTTACTAAATCTTGTCGGGCTGGAGGAATAAGCAGTTCTACTTGCAGTTGTAAAATAATTGTGGAACGAATAGTTCTCGAATTTGGCTTCAGAAGAAATTTAAGTGTTCCAAACTTCTGATTTTTTACAAATATAGGTTCAATGGATAAGTAATAAACGACATTTATATAAAATAAATAATTTAATTGTACAATATTTACAAAGTATGATTATTTCACTAATGGACAGATCCAGTTGAATAACCGTATTCTACAGGCCGTGGTGTTATAGTTACTGTTGCCGGGGTAACAATCCGAACTGAAGGTACTGCTATTGCTACAGGTGACTGGGACAATGCAATTGGAGGAGCGGGTGAGACAGTAACAGTTGCTGGTAGAGAGAACGGCGCTGGAGATCTTACTTCGGATATTGTGATAGGAGATGGTGTTAATGCAACAGGTGAATTAGATATTGGAACTGCAATTGGTGGAGGTGCAGCAAGCACTGGAGGTTCCACTAACATTGGAGTTCGTGCGACTGCAATTGGCCGCGAAAATGCAATAGGATGGGATGCAACTCTGGAGTGAGGGTGGGCTGTTTCCTGCTTTTGGACGACGGCATTGAAACCATTTACCGAATCTGCAGTATATTGCACAGTCCTGATTGATCCGTCAGGTTCAACCAGAGAGTATCTACCCTGAACCAAGTCCCCGTCCCTAGTCTCGGAATGGCTTTTGGAATCTCCGGTCACTGGATCGTTCACTTCGTAATGGAATGAATACTGAGGATGTGGGTCATGCTCTTCAACTCTTGTGGCCACTGCTGGAGCAGCAACTGCAACTGGCGTAATTGCAGTAGGCGCAGCCGGAATGGGTGCAGGTGCAGGAACCAACACTTGGCTTGGCTGAGCCTGTACTGCGTACCTTATGGGCACTGAAGTAGCTGCTTGTGGTGGTGCTACTGCATAATAAGGTGGAACTGCAAAGGCGTAATGGGGTACGACTGGGGCTGCCAATTGGGGCACAGGAGCTGGCGCAGGCGCAGGAATTGCAAATACTTGTGGTCCAGCATACGCAGCAGGTGCAGGCAATACAGCAGGAGGTCCGAAAACAATTGGGACTCTTCCGGCGTATGGATGCTGCAGCGCATAAGGGCGGAGAGTTTGGCCAGAACAGAAAGCAATGATAGTGACGAAAACAGTAAGCTGAAAAACAAAATATTCAATTAGAATGAATTTTATTAAATTTGTCAACAAATACACGTTACTTCTCATATTTATATTGCTGATTTTCAGACCCGAAAGTGAATTAAGTTATGGAGGCCTGAAGCTGACATTAAAAAAAAAAACTCAAAAAGATTTCAGAAATAATTGCCATTAGCACCATAACCTATTGTTTAAGGGGGTTTAGAAAAGACAATCCAAAAACTGCTCACTTACATTAGACAAATCAATTAAAAGAAAATAAAAAGTATAGGACTAATAATCAAACCAGTAGATATACAGGTTATTTTAACCTAAAAAATCTGTCCAGATCTTAGTTAAATTAATTAAAAAGAGGACTGGAGAAACCAAATGGCTATTGAAATAAACTGTCAAATCCAGGAGCTGTAGTGTCAGGCGGAGACAAATATAGTTCATTCACTTTTCCTTAGTAACACAACTTATGGATTTTGCTTTATGGATTTTTTTTAAAGTTTTTTTTTTCGACATTTTTCCAAAGGTGGATTTTGTTAGTTGTACGCCATGACTTACATACTCTTATTGCGACTTAATTTTAAGACAGGAGTTCATATGAAAGCTGAGATATTTCCACAGGGGAACAATTTGTAAGGCAAGTACTGCAAATAGCCTTTCCTCTTACAAGAAGAAGAAATTGATTTCCAAGTAGGTGCTATTCGGGCTCAAGTACAATCTTTCCTTCATTTATCAGGTTTATTGTTTATACCTTCTTCGAGTAACCTTTGTAATGCTTCATTTGAGTAGGCCTTATAAATTACGAATATTGTTAAAATTCAACAAGCAAATTTAAGATGGCAGAATTCGCGTCCGTATAGTCCTTACAGTCCAATATATCTTATGGACACAGCTGTTAAATTAAGCTAGGGTATGCAGTGAAATTGAACGAACACGCGGGCAGTCGTTAATTGCGATTTTCTTCAATTCAAATAAATAACATTAGAAGTTAAAAGATAAAGTAACTAAACAATTTGAATTATTAAAATTTTCCCAACTTATCACTTTACGAATGACCTTACCTCAGCGTATTGGCCGGTAGTTGTTTTAATTGAATTGAACAATTATGTGAAACTATGGCATTTCAAACTCGCCATCAATATTTACTGAACAAGTCCCTTTAAAAGTGCAATTCAAATATTATTCGAAGTACAACTATATACATAGTTAATGTAATTCTTGTTAAAATGATGGGTTCAAGTTTGTTGCATCCTCCAAAATTTTATGACAAAGTGTTTATTGTTTTACCGAATGATTCGGTATTGATTGTACGATGCGTACTTTCATTTTTATGATTCTTAATTTCTTTAATGTTATTATAATGTAGAACAAACGTACTCCGCTTGTTCTAAGGCAAACACCATAGAGGGGTCTCCCGTGGTCTAGTGGCTAGCGCGCTAGATTCCTAAGATTCCTAAGCGGGAGATGGTGGGTTCGATCCCCACCGACGCCAGAAATGTTCTCATCTCAGGGCTCGCTGAGAAAATTCCTGGCTGCACCCTGGATGTCGGCACTAATAGCCAAGATTTGTTGATGCACCGTAAAAAAAAAAAAAAAAAAAAAAAAAAAAAAAAAAAAAAAAAAAAAAAAAAAAAAAAAAAAAAAAACATAGAGAAACGGTCATAGCCACTTTGAATGCTGGTTCCGGTTGATCACCGAAGTTAAGCAACTTCGGGCATGACTAGCAGCTGAATGGGTGACCGACCACGTGCTTTTGTCATTATAAAAAGGAAGCAACCTCTAGATAGCCCGGCGTTAATAGCCCGATTGTTGATAAAAAAAATTGTAGGCCAAGTGGAATCATTTACCTCTTAAAGCAATGGACGGATTTTGGAATTATCTGGATTTTGAAAAGAGAGTAACAATAAGTTTGTTGCTCAGTGCTAACAAACTAACATTGAAACTATTCTCGTATGCAACTGACGGACATTAAATTTGTGGCAATTGAAAGTACAACCGGTACATAATACAACGTAAACCTATAAGCAACGTAAATAAACTAGGACTGGGCAAACAGACTCCCAGAACCAACATTTTTAATCTCCTAAATGATTTCGTAGAACTCACAGGCCATTAGATAAACTATACACACTTTAGCGGTCTTCAACAGCTCTTTTGTGGGTTTCTTCCATATTGAAGGAGGTAGGAAACGACCTAAACGTTTTGGAATCAACACTGGCTTATAATTTTACTCTTAAAAGCAAGTACCTAATTCAAAACTTCTTTTATTCGTTTTCTTTCAGCGCAAATTTCGCCCATAACACAGTGTTCCGCTAGGGTATTCTGCTGGTTAATGAACTTGACCTCTTAAATTAAACAAAGTATTATTTTACCAAATATCATCAATATCCGGCCATATTTGAGTGTCTGAGACAGTGAACTGTGCGAATATATATATATATATATATTCGGGGGACTGCTCGAATTTGTATATATATATGTATATATATGTGTGCGTGTGTGTGTATATATATATATATATATATATATATATATATATATATATATACAAATTCGAGCAGACTTATCCAAACATTCCAAATATAAGTCCTAAGAACCTTAGTCAATGCTCCCCCCTCCTACGTTTCCAACCGAAATCATCATGAAGACCTAAATATCCCATTCGTAAAAGATCCAGATTCCAACGTTTCCACACCGAACTTTCCACATAGTCCTCTCCCTATCGAGTGTTACCCACCCACTCTCTCCACCTAGGCGACTCAGAATACAGTGGCCCAGAGATCTGCTGCAGTGATCTTCCTTCAAGTGCGACAATGTCTATGGCTCACCGATACCTCTTTGACTCAAGTCATTTGTTGGACCAGAAGGCAGGTACTGTTGGTCCCTGACGTCAATCGAGGATAAAGTTAGGGGGCCTCAATCGTAGAACCCCTTATTCCATCATATTTCCAGATTTATTCACATAAAAATGTAATAAACAATAAATAAATTAATTATTTGAAAAAACTATGTTTTGCAATCTATTATGACTAAAAAATCTAATTATTTCCGCATTTTCGCCTCCTTACCACGTAAGCCATGCTGCTGCACTCTGATGAAACCTGGAAGTGGAACTGACGAAAGCTGGGTGGGTCACCTGCATTATATAGGAGGCGACATTTCGAAACTACCTGCTCATCTCTCGGGTCAACCAGACGGTCAGGATTTTGTCGGTTTGCTGAATTCTTATTTATGGAAGGAGTGTGATATAACAGAGGTGCTTCGTATGCATATTAGCTTCAGGCCAAGTAAGGTCAATACACTCAACTTCTTAAAATAATATTCGTTCATTCGTGGATACGAAAGCACAGGAGTTTAGTTAGCAGTCACACGAAAAACGTTCTTGGTGGAACTTTAAAAAAAAATCTCAGCCAGCTCAAAACACAATCGTAAAAGATTACGATACCTATGCCTGAAAACGTGTCTTACTACAAACATAACCAAAATAAACAATAAAATTTTGAGGGCAAGAATTAAAATTAAAATAATTAATTAACTAATTTTTATTTAATTAACAAAAACTATCTTTTATTATTAAGAATACCTGCTCTAGGTATTTTGGAGACAATCTCTCTCTTGTTTGCCACATAGTTGAATACTATTAAAATATTGCTGTGCATATTTGTACTGATGAGGAAATACAAATTTCTTATCATCTTCATATGGGTTACTTTTAAGTGAAACTACTGGATTTGATAAATATGGAGAAACTTCTACGTCGTGATGAGATTTATTTTTCTTCTTGTGTCCGTGTACTAACTCCTTATAATGTTTCCAGAAATCATATTCGAGTGTTGAAGTAGATTACTAAGTACTTTTCTTTCGATACCGAGTAAGTATCCCAAGATTGATTCGATGCAATTACTACTTGGTATCTAATCAAAAGTATCGACTGCCTACTCGTATTTATTAGTATCGGAACGTCTCTACTTAAGGACTGAAGCTAAGAACAATTAAACTAACTAATCAGAAATTCCCAACAATTGTGTTGCAAGAAATCAATTTCCCTAATCATACCCACTCCTAATTGAGAATATTAGGTTGCACGTTTCTTAGAAGAAAAAATAATATCAGATTATTCTTTTTTCTTCTAAGAAACGTGAAATCTAATATTATTTTGATGCATGGGCTCATTATAGCTATACTTTTACAACTAAAATTTAATGTCCACTCCTAATGAACGATTTCGGGTGAAAAAAGAAACCCATGGGATTTTAATTCATGTTTAAATCTTTATACTAAACTTCTGTACTATACTAAGTTCGATACATAGACATTGTTAACGCTTTTGATAAAATATTAATTGTACTCGTAATATACGCATTTGTGTTTGTTAACAATGATATTATAAATGATCAGTTTTTAGTAGGAAATCATAATGGATTCAGTTACTGTTAGTCGAAAAGTGGAAATTTTACCTTCAAAATCCCCTCCTTCTCTCGCCCTTTTTCCTCTAGAATTACAAAGTATGGATACAACATCTAATCAGTAATTGAACTTACAATCGAACTTAACGAGATTCCCCTCCAATCCCAACCCCCTCCTTTGTGAACTATTTCAATAAAACTAACCAAAAAAAAACCTTGTACTCCTTGAATAAAATATCACGTTTGTACGAAATTCGTCCACGTGAAATATTTTGAAAGATTACTAAATTCTCTATAAAAAAAGATTCTAAAACTATTTTTGATAAGGTGTTGTATATCGGAGAAATAAGTGCTTCAACTTCAAATACGTCTGTTTAGTTCTTATAAACGGGTTTTTGTCGTTCTTTTTGTAAGTTTTGTCTCTTTCCCTTAGGTTTTTTATTGCTTTTTATTTTTGTAATTTCTTATGTTAGGAAAATGTATTTGTGTGTAAAACAGAATAGGTAAAATGAGACCAATTTTCTGTTGCTAGAAATAATGAAAATTTTGGGAACTTCGTATACTTTCATTAATATCTCGAAAACGGTTGAAAATCATGGGAAGCGAAAGGTTAACATTCGAAAGCTTACTAAATGGTCTACAAAAAAGGTTCTGAAGAATGTTTTGAATAAGCGATGTCAATTGGAGAAATAAGTTAAACTTTGAAGTAATTGATTTCGTTTATTCGAACGGTTCTTTTTGTCTGTTTTTATTCCTTTTTATTTTTTAATTGCTTATAGATATGGATAATGTATTTGACAATAAAACAGATTAAGTAAAATAAGAAACATTTCATTGTTAGAAATATCGCTTGCCAATTGTATAAGAGAAAGTCTTAATATAATTTCTTCGAAGCTTATTATTACTTTCAACATTATTTAGGAATTTTATATATTTCAAGGTATGACTTTTGTTTTTTTTTTTTTCTACCTACCTCATAAAGTATATATTTTCTTTATTAACTAACATTTGATTTACATATATTCAAATCAGTAAAACATTTGTCCTTGACTATTGTGGGGTGATATCTACTTTTGTCAATTCTGAGAAGGGTCAGAATCGACTGCAAATTAATCATCAATGCGTTGCGAATTTATGAAATATCACTTACCTGTTTTTTAAGATTTCTTGTAGCCCTATAGCAACTCAAATATGTAAATTTCTTAAACTTTGAATAGTCATTAAACGGCGAGCTTCGTGGTGTAGTAAAACAAACAATCTCCCGAGAATCTTGTATTTTAATTGTAAGACCTAAGAATCGGACATATACCTACTGTCAAAGTTTCAAGGAATAAAAATATGTAGACGGGCGGACCAGCCGCAGGTGCCTTAGTAGAAACACAATTTCCTGCGTGTAAAACAAATAAAAATACCTGCCTTCTTCGACTTCCTTTCAATTAAATACCACGAAACACTTGTTTGCCTAGCTAGGAAGGGAAGGTTATCAAGGAACCCATTCCTCTCGGAGACCACCGGATTAGAGAGAGCGACGGATGAGGGAGAGTCTACCGAATGTATATATATATATATATATATATATATATATATATATATATATATACTTCATTTTTTTGCAAAATTTTTACATTTATTTTGACGTTATCTGCGAATATGCTATATTTATATTTGGTAAATCTCCCGAACATAAAGATTAGTGGCCAAGATCCCCCTTGATCCAGGATTGGGGAAACGGTTCGGGGGCAAGAGGAAAATGCCAGATATGGAAGAAAAGTTTTCGATCCCTTGGAGTAAGTTTGTTGAAGAGTTCTTTGCCACAACTCGAACGGGAAAGAGCTTTGAGAATATTCCCAACTTCTTTTAAATCTGGTTCTTCAGAAGGAACACTTTCTCTCGACATTCTACGGTCTTCCGTGGAAGGACTTATCCCACGACATGAAATACTACAATCACTTACAATTCCATTTATAAGAATTTGAGAATGGTAGAGGATAAGAAAGATCTGTAGTTCCGGAAAAAATCCAAATCTGCGTTAAGCATACTCGACAATCATTGAATTCATATCTACGTGGGAGTTTTAGCGTTTCTATTCTTAAGAGATACTTATGCTACCGGTATGTAGCATAAAGTGCGATGAAAATGACACATAGGATGGGTGAACGGGCGTTCAAATGGAAGCTCGAATATAGAGCTCATAAATATATCCAGGAATTTCTGCTTTCGATTTGCAATGACATTAGAAGATGTGGAGTGAAACAAATTGAACGCCCTTTGTAGATTTCATTCAAGGGGCCACCCCATTAGTTCCACACCTACTCATTTTTAATGCAAAATAAATAACGACATACTTGCAGACAATGTCATGTTACTTAGTAGTTAAACACCTACTAACGAAAATGCATCGTGACTTACACGCCTGGCCTCTTAAGAAGAAAACTTCTCAAGAAGAGAACAAGTAGTTTTAACACGTCTTAGGATTGGTCATTCGCTTCTCACGTTCTCCTACTTAATGCAGAAAAAAAAAGCCAATATGTCCAGAGTGTAATGCATAGTTGACTATAAAACACATACTGACAGACTGCAGGAAACTTGAGAACTTACTTATGCCACATGACTTACTCACTGGTCCATATATTAGTAAGGTAGTCCATATATTAACACGCTACTCCAACATCTTAAACGAATTAAAATAATTTCTAAAATATAACTACATATTGAAAAAAAAAATCATAATTGCATGGTTACCCGCACAAATATAAATATACAATTTTTTTTTTCTCTTTTTTTCAATAAAACAAAGTCCTAGTTTACTATTTCTTCCGGCCTCTTTCATAAGTTTATATATATATATATATATATATATATATATATATATATATATACTATATATTTGTCAAATACCACTCACTCACTCACTCACTGACCTATCATCGCCCAGCCCAAACCACTCGACAAAAAATTTTGCATAGACACTCCCTGTGTAACGTAGGCACTCACTAAGAAAGGATTTTTTGATATTTCAATTTTTAAGTATTTTTAGAGGGGTTTCAAGTTTTTTTTTTTTAAAGCCTAGACAGGAAGCGTTGCTAGGACGATAACAGAACAGCTGTACCGTACATTACCTATTTCATAGTATTATTTTTAATTGAGGATAATTTCCACTACGATGGCAGTCCTTGAATTACTAGAAATAAAATGTGATTTTGTCCCTCATTGAGTTTACGCCCGGGTGATGGCCCATCTGAGGTAATAATATCCCGAACCACTTGAAACAAAAATTTGAAATTTTGCACGGACAATACGTTTAGAGTACAAACACTCGCTAAGAAAGGTTTTTTTGATATTCAAATGTTTACGTACTTTTAGGGGGATTTGAATTATTAAGAAGTTCTTCGTCGGCTCAAAAATGGTTTTGTATTTTTTTTTTTATGGTAGCTTTTTTTTTTTTTTTGTGGTTTGTGTTTTTAGACATATGTCAACCACATGGGTCATGGATGTCTCATTTAGAAGACTCATTTGATCTTATATATTTCAATTGGCATATTATTTCAATATTGAAATTACATTTATATATATTGATATGATATGACTATTGAGGAAAGAAAGTGATATTGACCAGAAGTGCTTCTTGAAGATAGATTGAGAAGATCGAAATAGATTGAAGATAGATAGGAGGATATATATATATATATATATATATATATATATATATATATATACACATATATACATACATATACATATACATACATACACACAAATATTTATAAATTAAATATGTCCGATTAACTTAGTTCTTTCTAGGATAGCAAATAATTTTGTTAAGTGATTTGAGTTATTTCCCATAAGTTCCCTTAGGTCAGTGGGTAAATCTAACTGTTATCTTTCTTTTATGTAGCCCCTGCATTCGGTGAGGATATGTTTTACGGTTAGATGTACGCCGCAGTACTGACATATCCTTTGCCATAAGGTAGCTATGCGTCAGTCTTGAGTGTCCTATTCGTAGCCTGGTCAATATCACTTCCTCTCGTCTTCTGTCACGTATGCTGCTACTCCATGCATCTAGCATCTTTTCCCCTAACTCCATACTATTCCATTCTTGGAACCATTTATCTTTTAGTGGTAGTTTCACGGCTGCTAATACATCGGTAACAGGAACTTGAGGGCAAAATTGTCCTTCTTTTGTTGCTTCTTTTGCTGCTTTGTCAACTTTTAAGTTTTCAATTATTCCACAATGCCCAGGAATCCATATAAACAGAGTTTTTATGGTAACTTTAAAGTCCGTGCAATAATAAGCTGTACAAAATTATGACGTAGCGTTAATTTTGATCATATCTTGTTTAACTCAATATAAAAAATACTTTTCGGCCGTGGTGAAGCACGGGTATTCAGCTAGTATATATATATATATATATATATATATATATATATATATATATATATATATATAAATATATTATTTATTTGTTATTTACATGCATTTAACTTTTATATTGAGCTAAAATATGAATTAATTAACTGTCTGCTAATAAGTTTATGATGTATATGGAATCTTGCATTAGATTTTGTAATTTCATTTTACAATTGTAGATATGATTAATGGTTATATTGGGCGAGTCGCATTTGTTGCGAGTGCTCAAGAATGAATAAATAATCAAAAGAAATAATCCTATCCTCTCAGGAAGACGCTTTTTATGAATTGGCCACCAGAGTAAAATTGCTAAAACCAGAATACTTACGCATCCAAAGAAATCTTAAAAATTTCTCTTTGTTTATTTATTTTTTTTTTTTTTAAATAACTTCAAATTTGGTTTGTTGTTTCTTTTATAATGTTATATTTTATTTTTTCTCTTGTCATGCCCATGCATTTTCTTTTATCATTTACCTTTGTTTATGTTTCCATCATATAGAAGTATTTATTTTATTTTTATTCTAATCCCGCCCACCCTCCTGTAAGTACTTCTTCCTTCCATACCCATCCACCCCAATACCTCCATATTCAGTCCCTTCTTAGTTTCAATATGTCCAGAATATTTTATTTTATTACGTTTTTTAAATACCGTGAGCATTTTATTTAGTGGGATAGATGATATTTATTAAGGCTTAGTTCCTTAATTTTATGATTTAAAATGATAATATTCATATCGCTATAGAGAATTACTATTTGGATTATCCTTGCAAATACAAACGAATTTTAGTAGGAAAGAACTTTAAAGATTTTATATTTTCAAAATCATATTAATAAAATTCTCTCGAATATACCCACTCTACAGAGTGGAAAATCTGCTTATGACATGGACCCCGCAAGTATTGACTGTCAATTTCGACGTTTTATGATCCATAAGTCACAAAGAACAGGTAATTTTAATTTGATGTGTGTGTATGTGTATCTGTCTGTGGATACACTGTTACAAATAAAAGTACCCCGATGTTTGATCGAACTTGCCATAAAAATGTTTTGTCTAAAAGCAGAAGTCAGGTTCGTCAACCTCCATGATTCAACTTCTGATTTTTACGTGGAAAATCGAATCAATTGACTTTCTACGATTTGTTAACCTTTTTGACATATTTTCGAAAATACACCAAAGTCACAGTAATATATACGATCCGAAATCTCTTGTATTAACAATTGCTTTATGTTTTCTAACAATTTAACAACAATTTGAATTTAAAGATCTTAGATAAGATGCAATTTCAAACATCTAGAACAAGTTTCAAGTGAATCAATCGTTTCTGAATACCCAAAATGTAAATTAATCATGAAGTGTAGTTTTATCAATTTGTCTCCGAAACGGCTACAGATGTCACTTAAAAAATTGTTTCATTCGTTTTCCTACGTTGAGGAATGTGTGCTCTGCAAGCATATAAACTCAAAAAAGTAAGCGTTACGATTTTATTCCCACGAAGATTCTGCTTTTTAACGAGCTTGGTCTTTCAAATTAAAGTAGGGAATTTTCAGAAAGGCCCCTGAAATGAAAAAATCCCTGCTACCGTTTGGACTCGAACCCCGATCAACCGTATGAGAATCCAAGGCGTTAGCCTTCAGAACATCAAAAAGCGAATATAGAGCGTGGATTAGCTTCTGCGAAAAATAAATATACCAAAAACGCATGGAATACAAATTTTTTAGCATTAGAATAATATGAGCAATTTACAAACTGTAAACTTCACACAAGTCTCCTCGCCAGGCACTCCCATACGAGAAATTGGCTTTGAATGTTAAAGAAGAAATAAAATGAAAAGTGAAAAAAATAAGTGTACAGGCTTACAACTCGGGCGTTCTTTCGCTTAAAAGCACGAAAAATATTTCTGTGGAAAATAAAGAATATAAGAAGTATTTGTAAGGGCAGAAAGAGGAAATTTGCCGGGGGTGAATTAGGTGTGAGATGAAGAAAGTTTCTGAAGAACTACCCTCCCTCTCCCTTATTCCCCTAACTCCTCAGAAACTCAGTTGGAAATTATTCTCTCAGTCTAAATCGTCTCCTCAAATTTTTGCAAGTGTACACGAGATGTATGGACAATGTGAGTGGTGTAGGTCAAGATTAGATTTTACTTCCCACATATTATAATTTTGACATGGCATACTTTTGTATTCCCATCGCTCCTGCATAAAGGTTGCCACTCCTCCTGAACGTCCTTGGTGGATATGGTAATTTCGTCAGCAAGACCAAATCCCACCAATAAACAAACTAAACCTGGCAGGCATCGAACCCGAATCTCCAAAGTAAGAGTCCGGCATGTTAGCTGCTCTACCATAGGAAGGACCTACCTTTTTCTTTAAATTTTACAACGAGGTGGCATCTTGGCCATAAGCGCCACCTTGTAATTGTTGTGACAATACTTAAACTAATAAACATGTACTTTACTTAACAAATACGAGTATAAATAAAGAATGACGTAAGACTAAACGTAAAACAAAAGAAAATGTAATAAATATCATAAGCTAATTTTAAATAACTTAATATCGTCGATACAAATGCAAAGTAACGAATGTGAAAAAATGCATCTTTCATTGTCAATCTTTCCTAATTTCTGCTGGACTTATGTACGGCAAATTCTTGAATCTTAGATCACTCTATTAAAGGGAACGTATTCCACTATCAAAAGGTCAAATCTGCCGAATATTTGACTGTCCAAAAAAAAGTTATGAATAAATGCTTTTCCACTCTGAAAAGTGGTAATTTTCACATTCGATACATTGCATTTGTAGCGACGATATCTACTATATATTTGTCAAATACCACTTATTCATTCACTCACTCACTGACCTATCATCAGCCCAAACCACTTGACAGAAAATTTTGAAATTTTGCATGGACGCTCCCTTTAGGATGTAAACACTCCCTAAGAAAGGATTTTTTGATATTCAAATTTTTAATTATTTTTAGAGGGGCCTAGGCAGAATGCATTGCTAGGATGATGACAGGTCAGCTGTTACCGTTCTGTATTTATTTCATAACATTATTTTTATTTGCAGTTTATTTCAACTATGATGGCAGAATTACTAGAAATAATCTGCGATTTTGTCCCTCTAGAGTTTACGTTATACCTGGTGATAGTCCATCCGAGGTAATAAAATCCCGAACTCTTGAACAACCTCCTCACCCATCAGCATCCCCAGTCAGAACACTTCTTGGGAATGCTCGCAAATATAATGGATGTTTCTATATGACATCTTGGAAACATAAATTTTTAAATTTTAACGTACTTTTATTATTATATTATTAACGAGTTGTAACCTGTACTGGTTAACCTGCTGTTACTGGTAACCTGTAGATAACGGGGTATCTCTACGTTACCTCTTTGTTGACACTCGTCCGGAGCACCCCAAAGTCAAGAAACATTATACTTTGCATACTTATCAATTGATGAATAACTTATAGTATGACGGGAACCGTGCCGTAATTAACTGCACAAAATTATGTAGTAGCGTTAATTTTGATGATACATTATTTGACGCAATAAAATAACTTCTCATCTGCCGTTACGAAACACGGATATTCCGCTAGTAATAATAATACATTTTAAAATTGTCTCAGCTCAGTTCTGAAGCTGTCGGGGCGAGGAACAAGACTTTAAATTGCACATAACCTACCTAAGAAAAAACTACTAAATTAACGGTCTGCAGAAAACTAAGAAACTTGAACGTACCACATGAACATGTGTGAACTGTTGACAGATGATATTTCTTGTATAAACAACGTCTTATAAGAACAATTTATAAGCATTATAAACTCAAACGAACACATATAAAGCAAATAGGGTTCTGATCGTCTGTGTTGTAGTCTTTCGCTTAGATTTCATTTTATATTATATAGTAATTTTATAATATACCGTAGTCTTAAAATATTATTATATTATGTCAAATGTATTGTTTTTATTTTAAAAATATTTTCGTTTATTTATTTTAATTCAAGCTCAAAGAATTTTATTTATTGAAATTTATTTTTCGCAGACCTGAATTTCATCCTATATTTTTGCTTCCTTGAGGAAGGTTTTATACTTATTTGGTGAGTTGTAGGGATTTCGAAGCAATTTTTGTAGCCGTACCAAACGGTATATTAAAAATCAGGAAAAAATGTTTGTAGGCACTACATTACTAGAGAATGTATTTGATGGTAAAGGCAATGTTACACATATAGCACTTTGAAGGTTAGTCTCTTTACTTCAAATAATCATTAAATTATATATATATATATATATATATATATATATATATATATATATATATATATATATATATATATATACTAAATTACATATAAATCCAGCCACACAACTCATCAAATATGAAAAAAAATACAGCTGAAAATAAAAACAAACGAAACAGAACTATAGGGTCCTAAAGAAAATATAAACTTTTGGGTATGACACATACTAACTAATTTATATACCTTGGACCTAGAGGCTTAAATGAACAAATCCCTCTCGTGCGAGCTCTTGAAATCAAATAAATACACAACTCAACACTCTTAGTGCGTGAGAATCCACGGCATTAGCCACTAGACCACTGGGAGACCCAATAATAGATTGTTAATGTAACCTCTGCATAAAAGTTATCAAACTTGTAGCAATGATCTCATAAATGAATGGATTCCCGTACTATGTCATAAATAGGATTTAGGTCATCATTTCTCCCCCGAAGCCGATGATCTGGGGACGAGTAGCCTTTACGACTTGGCGAAAGTTGGGCAGTAAGATGTCGAAAAGTTAACAATCAGGAGGACAAGCTATATATAAAACGGTCATCTCTTCCTGTTAACTCATCATTCCGACATGGGCAAAGCTGTGAGTATCATCTCCCCTTGTAGTTTCAAAAAATGTGTATGTTTTAGAGATAATTCATAGAATGAAAACCATTTTTTTTTTTTTTCATTTCAAATTATTAACACCCGTGAGGCTCAAAATCACGAAAAAAAAAATGAGCTATATAAAATATTTGGGCTCATTAACATATTCATACTTTATTTGATGTATATTTTGTCTTCTATGACAACAGTGTGTAAGTAAGAAAGTAGGCAATAAACAACAAAACGTAAAGTACCAATTCCTTATTTTTAGTGCTACGGGTTATTTAATTAATTTACTTAATTATATAAGTGCGATAACTAAGATCAGTTGCTATTTTAATTATATTATTCCTATTTTTTTTATATTTATAAACATAATAATTTACATAAGTGTACAAATTTAAAAAAAAGTACTTTGCCATTTAGATTGCCCTATTAATAATAGTAATAAAAATTGAAATTATTAAGTTTTACAAAAATAAATTTTTCATTAATATTTATACATATATTAACATTTATTTGTCACGTATAAACTCATATTCGTGGATGTATAACAAATATGTGTATGTATATCAAATTTATATCTTTAAATGTATTGTTGTACTGTAAATCGGTGATATATTATCTCGAGGCATTAATTATTAAATTTCAACCTGCAACTGTCTACAATGGATCACAGCACTGTCGTATCTGCTAATCTCATTAGCTGAGAAGCAGTGATTAAATAAATAATAATGCAGCAAAAAATAAGTTAAAGATAATTAAAATAGTTAAATAACATATCAAAATGCCCATTAGATAAATAGATGCTATTTTACTTTCAAATTTATACACAGTTTTATTTTTAAATATGCTCAATAATTATATTATTTTTAGTGTATTATGTAATATTTTTTATTATAAAATTATTTTTAAAGTATTTAAAGAGCTCTGAACTATTTTTATTCCTATACAATATTCTTGTATGTGACAGACATACAAGAATATATTTTTTTAAAACATTTGGTTTTTCTTCATAATTGAGAAGATATAGTCTACCGTTTAGATATAGAAGGTTTTGATCATCGGGGGTTCGTTTTTTTGATTGAATAAAAAATACATTTTATAGTTAAACTCATTTATTTTAATTAAATTAATTATTTCACAGCTATCCTTAGTTATTCTGTGCATCTTGGGCTCTTGCAGCAGCCAGCTGATTGGACCAGCACCTATTCAATATGCACCACCGTACGCCTATGCTAGGGGTCCATTGGTGTATGCAGCTGCTCCAGGTCCAGTTGCAATTGCACCAGCTCCTGCAGCGATAGCAGCACCCAGTCCAATTGCAGTTGCACATGCTCCAATCGCTGTTGCTCCTGCTTCTGTACAATTTTCTGCACCAGCTTCGGTCCAATTTGCTGCACCTGCACCAGTACAAATTGCTGTGCCAGCTTCAGTACAATATGCTGCACCTGCACCAGTTGCTGTCGCGCAAAATCCAATTGCGATTGCTTCTCCTCCAAGAATTGCTTACTCGACAGCCCCTCAAGTTGCGATAGCACAGCCTGCAGTAACTATTTCACACGCACCAGCCATCGCAGCGCCTGCTAGATTGGAAGAAAACGACCCACATCCACAATACTCCTTCCACTACGAGGTGAACGACCCTGTGACGGGTGACATCAAAAGCCAGTCCGAATCCAGGGACGGAGATGCAGTCCAAGGGACATACTCCCTCGTGGAACCAGACGGCTCTACCAGGACTGTTGACTACACAGCAGACTCAGTTAACGGATTCAATGCAGTGGTGCACAAGAATGCTGCTGTGCATCCCGCAGCACAGACTCCCGTAGCCGTTGCTCATCCTGCACCTGCTGTCCTTGCACCTGCACCAGTTGCTCTGGCTCATCATCCTATTGCATACGAACCAAGAGCTCCAATTGCAGTCTCGCACCATCCAATTGCTATCGCTCCATCAGTTCCTGTTGCAGTTGCACACGCTCCGGTCGCCGTAGCAACACAACCAGCATATACTATTACTCATACACCAGTAGCTAGGTATACACAAGCTCCCGTCGCAGTAGCGTAGCCTGAACTAGCCATGTAAGGTTTAGAAAATGATCAAAAACCGTAACAAATGTTTTTTTTGTTTGCTCAAGATGTTCTAAAAAAAAGAAATACAATATGTGTACCTGATAAGTATCAGACAAAATCAATAAGTAATTTAAAAATCCATCAATTACATTCTATTTTCGATAAAATTTCTTCGGAAATCTAAGTTTGAAACAGGGTTAGATTTTTTGATTTAGATGCAAACATGAAAAATGTGAACTACAATAAAAATTAGTGAATTTTATGGAGATCTCAAACGATTCTATTGATGTAAAACATTCATAGTGTATAATATGTGATTATATATATATATATATATATATATATATATATATATATATATATATATATATTCGTCACAGAGTTTTTATATGTTTTTTGTGTTCTTAAATATTAAGTTACAAGAATTTGTTTATGTTAAATTTGATACGAAATTTATATTTTTTACACAATAAATAATCGTTTAAAATAATTTTGTATTTATTTTTTTACCATATGCAGGCAGGACTCGGGTAATTTAAAGAATATGGAAACAGTATATATATAAAAGAAATTACTGCTTTTTTTGACATGTATTGGAGCTTCTCAAATCAACTTTCAAAATTGAGCGTGTTTTTTACTTTTTTATTAAAGCTGAAAACGTAAAGTTCTGACAACCTAACAGCCAAAGACGGAGCACCTGAAGTTCCCGCTAAAACAAAAAAACATAATAGTAAAGTCCAATGAATTTTAGTCGGCGAATGTTCAGGTAAAATACCTCTAGGGCGTTTCATCTAATTCATTTAATAATTATTCGTTTTTTAAATTCATGTTTCATCTTGGCTGGAAAAATAAGTTTAAAACATTTCGGGTTGGCTCCTTTCGAAATCCGTTCTTATTCGAGCACGTCAACAGCGAGAAATTGAAATAACATGCAAGATTGCAACGTTTTCGGGTTTACCTCTTCATTTATTTTTATTCTGTTTTCTAAATTAAGTCTTCAAAATTATAATAGGAATTAAAGTCAGTCGGCACTTGGCCCTGTGGCTAATTGCCTTTATATAGATGCACAGTAAAACAAAAAGACATAAGTAGTTGCCACATTTTAATTCCTTCGAAGTACTCTCATTTTTTCAGGTAATTCAGATTCACGCAATCCTAATTCTAACCGACTGACCTTTAAATTTAATAGGTCAAGTTGACCATCACGAGATCTTCCTTGGAAAGCAGCTAGCTAGAGTTAGGTCTTACGAAATGCCCATTCGTAAGCTAATATATTACTACGAGGAACAAACTGAACTATTTAGTAGCAGATGATATATAAGAATGTCAGGGCTATTTTGAAACTCACACTTTCTTTGAGCAAGTAGTTTAGTTGAATACCTCAATTATTAGAAAGACATGTTCTATAAATAGTGCACAGTATCAATAATGTCAAGAAACACTTGGAAAATACTTACTTTATAATATTTGACTATTCTTTACGTTCAAATTTACATTTTCATGCCTCTACTTGAAGGAAGTTATAGACATGGGCTTGTCAACGAGAATTTTTGATCGTGAATTTGGGTAATATGCTTGCCTCATGGTCAGTTTCTCCAATGGGCAGTAACATCGACTGTTGAAGATACCAACGTAACAATTGGTCATAAGGATGCTTTAGACATTTTTATGTGTTTTGGAGGTACACAGTCCAAAGTAAAATAAAATAAAATTGGATAACCCACCATCCAGCAAGTAGAGAATGCACCCGAAGGTTTTTACCTCAGTCCGGTGGTTTTGCCGGCCCTTGTGTGCATTCCCATTCACTCCCATATACCTTTGCTGCCATCCGGCGCCGGATAGCTGCCGTCCGGTGATCGTACCGTTAGTACTCTAAGGGTAAGCCGGTGTAGGCTTACCCTTAGAGAAATGATTCAGGTAATTGTAAAGTTCGCTAGAAGTCCATTTTTCCCTCGGATAATAAAAGCTGCCCATTATCAAGAATAAAGAGCTGATTCTGACTAAAAGAACGAGAGGTAATTTATATTTTACTTTCAGATTGAACTAGTTAATTTAGCCGCTTTTGAGTTCTAAGAAAATGGGGTTTGAATAATCATCTGGTATTGAGATCAATGCCACTGGGTTTTAAGTCCCTCCTGAAGTACTTCAGAATGTGTACTTGATCAATTAACTTGGTATTTATTGGTTTAGTGATAGCTGGAAGGCGATTCGACTAGTCAGTACATCTACAAGGGAAAATAGCAATCAGAAAAATAAAAATGTGTATAAAATGATCACAAGAAAAAAAACTACTAAAAGTGAGTAAAATGATTAAAAAAATCTACTTAATTTACTGTGAGATAATTTAAAATGTTCCGATATAATTAAATAGTGTTATTAGTAATATTATTTATTATAACGATAGACTTCCAGTTTAACTAGCCTTCTTCAGTACTACCGAACAATCAAGAATTGAACAATAAAATTAACAAAGCTTAAATTATATTCATAACTTATAAATAAATTTAATAAGTAGTATATTTAAAGAACTACATTATATTTTATTTTATATAATATTTTAAATTGAAACATCTTGTTTATCTCACAGGCTATACTAAAAATGCTTGTAATGGTTGTTAAAATGCAATTTGACTTCGGCGAATGAATTGCAATTCATTCGTCATAGTATGTATGCAGTTCACATTATGCACTGGTTACAACACAATTTACAGAATTTTGGGAATGAAAATAGGCGCAAATCTTTCAATAGAAAACGCAAAGAAAAATGAAGATTACCTTATTTGAAATGTCTTACTCATCTCAGAATGTCATCCAAGTTTTAGGACATAGATTCTATTATAGAGAAGTCGGTAAAATAATTTCATAATGACCTAGGAAGAGTAGGGGCGAAACAGAAAAATCGACTTTTCTTAAATTTTATTTTCTCTTTCAGAAAAATGTAGGTAACCCGACTCTCCGCCTTATTTCTCTAGTTCACCTTTAGTGCTCTCACAGTTTCAACTTAAACTGAATAGCACCATCATCATGAACAATTCAATGTCCTATTTCAAGGGCGAATACCGGGTCTGAAATGCCCCTCCTAGCATTTTGTTACCCTTAAATCACTCGTAAAGATTATAATTAAAACAATGAATTCAATTGCATTATCAATCAGATTTATGAATCAGCATTCCATAAAGTAAACATTTGTCCTTCCTATACTGAAGCGCTTCTAGAACGTTCTTAACATCCGGAATTCGTGATTCGCCCTTACTCTTTCAAAGTCCTGATATCGTACCCCGAAACATCGGCTGACAATAAAACTCATTTTCCTATTAAAAAATGTAGTTTTATTAAGACACAACGACTGAACCCTGATAATTTCTACCTTCTCATACCTATATTGTTTCCTACCAGAGTTGGGCAAACGTTAGCGCGCGCTAAAAGCTGATACCTCTCCGCTAATTTAGCGAAACTGTAGAAAGCCAGCGCTAATAATTAGCGGTTAGTGGCGGCAGTGCGCTAACCGCTAATCTATTTATGAAATATCGTAATTGCTATAGTTACAAGTTGTAACTATAGCTTAAGCTATTAGCAATTACGATATTTCATAAATAGATTAGCGGTTAGCGCACTGCCGCCGCTAACCGCTAATTATTAGCGCTGGCTTTCTACAGTTTCGCTAAATTAGCGGAGAGGTATCAGCTTTTAGCGCGCGCTAACGTTTGCCCAACTCTGTTTCCTACATTGCTAAAATGTGGGCCTTCATTTTCTACATGCTCCATTATATAAGTACTGAACTTAGTTTAGGTATTTTGTTTTACTTGAGTTAAATAATAAGTTCAATTCTATCAATAATTTATAGATGACAGAGTACATTTTATATTAGAATCATATTAATGTATCATAATGTTTTCTTATATTTCTTGAGATGGTAGAGAACGTGCCATCTCTTTTTTTTTTTTTTTTAACAGGATTATTACCGAATTTCAAATATTAAGCAAACAAAAAAAAAAACACAATTAGAAATCTCAAGCCAAGATACCATTGGAATTGAAATCTGGAGCCATCTAATTGGTAAATCTTTAGCAAATATCCAACTTCCTATCTGTACAACAATAGCTAAGTTGGTAATCGCCAAGTTGTGAACGAGCCGACACCCTTCCTAACTTGTGGGTCGGCCTTTACAACTAGAGACCCCAGCAACTCGCAACTTGGTCCTTTCAGAGGGTCTTGGTGTTAGGCTATTTGCCCGAGAGGCCTGATAGATAGCTTCAAAGACCTTTAGACGTTCGCTTGGAGATTACGTGATTTCTATTCATAACCAAATCTCTGCCAGTTTCCAGATGGAACTATCTTGAATCACGTTCTTATTGTTGCACAGTCGATGCTTAAATGTTCTTCTCCAGCTCAAGGTAACTTTTGTCAAAGATATTTTGAAACAGATGTGGCTGGTATGGAGATAATTTAATTGTTTTCAATGAAAACTTGTTTATAAGTCTGGAATTACAAAAACCTCCCACGACTAGAAGAAGTAGTATTAATAAGGCTTAGAATTGGACGCTGCTTACTGAATCAAGATTATCTCAACGAGAGCTTTACAATGACACCCATACTGATTATAAAACGAAAGAAAACTGGTAAATCCCACACACCTGACCTGAAACTCAGCACCAACTTCAAACGTTTTAGGGGTGGATTGTATACAGGCTATAATTATTTGGCACACCGTTGACTGTAAAGCACACACTGACTGAATGTTTACAGAGACAACACACATAACTTAATTACTCGTCAAGGGAAGCTAATGCAAAGATAACATTCTGGACTACATCCAAGTAGTTGTATAACAGTGTAACACAAGCTTAAAAATATAACCATACGTTATATCTTCCCAACTCTATTTAATTTTGAATATTCAAACATTATTAAACACATTAATAACAGGGCAATACAAAAAAAAAAAAAATAATAAAAATAAAGTTCAGACCTAGATAGCAAATCATGTTTAGTATAAGATTTGGGGTCGCTGAATCCGAATCCGAGGTCAGAAATACCCCAGCACGTTTTGTTTAAGCCTAACCCCACAAAACTCATAATCTACATTATTCGAATATTTTGATTTAAGTTGTTAACCAAAATAAATGACTATTTCCTGTATTCTTCCTTTTAGAGCTGAAAAATACACATGTTTTGAGACCTCAACGAACTCGACTGTTCCATTTGGAGTCACGTTACAGCCCTTTAAATATATGATTTTTCTCAAAAGATTGCGTTCTTGATTATATTTGACTACTTAATATGTTTTTGATGGATGCAATCTGTGAGTTCCTATATAGAAATTGGTACAAAGCCATGCAATCCTTGGAATTGAACTCATGCAATCCTTGAAATCCCATAATACAACTCTTAAGAAATCCCTCATGTATTTTTTCGAGCAATGTACCAAATGAAGTAAATAAAATAAACGTCCTAAAATAAATTAATTAAGCTTTCATTTTATAAATTTGCCTACATGGTAAGTGTCCTCTACGCCTTGGATAAAGATATGAGCCTCCAAGCAGTACTTGTTTTCGAGATATTGAGCCTCAAAGATTCAGTTTATACCATGGAAGACGGATGCAAAGTGTTGAGTCACAATCAACTTCCCACGCAGAATGAGTGTTTATGTTAGTGTGCAGATGTTTTAATATTTCTTGCTATCGGCCCTTGTCGCATATGCAACTTTAGAAACTGTTTTTGTGTTAAATAAGGCTTTAAATTATAAATTATATGAGCTTCATTTAAATTCTTTTATTTAAGAAAATATGCGAGGTTATTATGACAATGGAGTAAAATTACAAAGCGTATTGAGCGTATGGAGACGAGAAGGATGTGGAGATGACTGCAGGAGATGCTGCACGAAGGATTGGTCTAGGTGCAAGAAGTGGGGCTGGTGCATAGATTGGTGGAGCACGAGCTATGGGTGCAACAGCTACAGGTGGTCGAGCAACGGCTACTGGTGCTGCGACGCCTCCTTCCTTGTGCACGGCTGCATTGAATCCGTTCACAGGATCTGCGGTGTACTCGACGATCCTCCTTGAGCCGTCGGGTTCGACGAGGGAATAGCTTCCCTGGACGGTGTCGCCACTCCTAGATTCCTGTGCGGTCTTGGAGTCGCCCGTGATGGCGTCGTCCACTGAATACGTGTAGTCATACTGGGGATTGGGGTCGTATTCGGCGTCTTCCCTGGCCAAGGGTGCTCGTGATACTGCAAGTGGTGCAGGGGCGACGGCAAGTGGAGAAGCAGCGTATCCAAGTGGTGCGCCTGCATATGCAAGTGGTGGGGGTCGGGCATATGCGAGAGGTCGGGCGTATGCACCGGGCCTTAACAACACCTGACCACTGGCAACGGCACACAACGCGAAAAGAGCAATTACCTGCAAATAAAATATGTTTATAATAAAAATAACAAGAAACAAATTTCAATCAGTTAATTAGCCCTGATATAAAAAAATCAAATTTGTAATGTGTGTGTTCTTTATATCCTTGTGAGTCAAAATTAAAATTAATTTTAAAATGTATTTAGATATATTTTAATAATGTTAATCATGGAAAAAGCATGGTAGAGTATTTGATAAATTAATATAATATGTATTAAACTACAGACATAAGCTGTTACTAACCTCCATCAAAAACTGAAAAAATGAATCTCCCATTCAGCAATCCTGTTTAACATTTTTAGACGGACTACTCTTGTGTGACAATAGACATAGAGATGACTTCAGTGCCGTCTTGTCTCAATTATAAAACTCGCTTGCATTGCTAGTAGCCTAGTTGGTCACGCGGATAGTCGAGGAAATTAGATCAACAAAACCGAGCTTGGCAAGTAACGTAAAACTAAAAGTTTTGACGAGTTTTAAGCAGAACAGTAGTTGATAATCCCTATATATTGCTGCAAATCGACCATATTTTCAATTTCAAATATTCACAATCTAGACCAATCCTCTGAATGTATTTACGTTTGAATTTCTTGAGAACTAATTACCTTTGTTACTACTAATTTCTGTGAAACACTTGTTAACACAATGATTTACCACACAGAACACATATAAATGAGTTTTGAAATGGGAACGAAGGGCCGAGAGTTGACCATTGATTATGGAGTAATCTGAATTAAAGGTATTAACAATTGTTGCAACTGGTGGATCCTCAAAAGTTAACATACGATATTTTGTAAAACCCTTATAAGAGGAACTCAACTACCAGACATTTTTAAAAAATAATGCGGACATTACGGTGTTAAAATTGTTTTTTAACTTAAAAAATAAAATAAAGTGTAATTCGATTTAACAATCCACTAATTGTTCTCAAAATGTGTAAAAAAAAACGGAACTGTAGGTCCCCACATTCAGAAATGTAGCCTCTATGATACTCTGTCACCTCGAAAGCACTGAAGATGGCTCGTAATTCAAGCCGAAACTTTGGCAAGTAAATATTACTAATTTTAGTTATAAAATTTAGTTTTATTTAACATATGAACGAACCGGAATCATATACAACTTCTTAATATCAACCGTTGACCATCACTTCTCTACAAATTTAATTTGTAGAAAATATACATATATATATATATCTGTAAATTATTTACTTCCTACTTGTCACGTTTGAATGAATATTCCTAAAGAGTAAAATTTCTTATTTACTATACTTGTAAGTCCTGAGGTAGTTGTACTTACCTTGAAAGCCATGTTGGATATGACATGTGTAGCAGCTGGGTCCTATCCTATATATATGCCTGGCTAGTGGCTAGTCTGACCTTGCAACCCCGGCTCCATTACCTCTCACCTCCGTATACTGTACCTCTTTTTATGAATTTAATCTAAAATATTAGAGCTCTTGAAATAATTTCTTAGTTTCTATTGGCTACCCTGCTTAAAGTTGTTGTTAGTATTTATCCTGAATAATCTCTAGATTTGATAATATAGTGAAGATAGTTGCTGTTATAGAAAGCAACAATTTTGGAAAGGAAGGTTTAGTGAAAAGATCATTGGCTGTATTTTTTTTTTTTTTTTATTCATTTATTTATTGAAACTCATCGCAGCGAGAGAGGAGCTTGATATATTATAGAATTTTACATACATAGTTGATGGAGCTTTACATAGCATAGAATTTTACATAGTTGGATGATAAAGCTTTTCATATGATATGGCTTTATACATGGATGATGATTTACATACATTTGTACAATGTTAATTTAGATAATTTACACATATAAAATGTTAAACATTATTAAAAAACAGAAGAAAAAATAAAAATAGCAGAGAAAAATAAAACTATTATTAAAAAACAATACCAGCTGTATTCTTAGTGAATCAGGAAAATATATTGAGGAATATAAATACCAGAGATAACTATTATGGTAATTTGTCTATCAGTTATGATAATCTTTAATTTTCGTCTTCAGGTAAACAATAAAAAAAGTCCGTCACGCAGGAGCTGCATAACTAAGCACTTTCCTCAGAATTTGGGTAGTGTAGACTGCTTTCCAGAACAATTTGCTTAAAATACCCTAAATAAATAAAATAAAAACATGAATAGTTCTCTTTTAATTTTGTAATGAGTAACTGATAAATTATTAATTTACTTCCAGAGTTATGTTTACACATGGTACCTACTACACTACGTAATAAATACAAACTCCTCATATTATCGTATTTTGATCTAACGCAGGAACCGGATACAATCCCTCTAGCGCTCCTTGCGGCGCCTTTGTGAACCTATGTCTGGCTGGCTTTTCTATTGAAATATATTACAAAGCAAACCCCCCTTTCCGAATGACCGATTCAGCTCATTTTTACAACACTTCTTTCTCATGAGTTACCCACGACGTATACCGCGTTTCGTTACAATACAGCAGAAATTACGACCAGTATGAGTATATTAGTAATTTGGGTCCGGAGTAAACCCCCCCCCCCCCTCCTAATGAACCGATTTAGTTTATTTTTACAACACATATTTACCTGTAGATTACCACTACGAATACCGAGTTTCGTCGAAATATACTAAAAATCACGGTTGGTAGTGGCGAATTGGTATTGTGGGTCTGGAGTAAACCCCCCCCCCCCCCTCCTAATGAACCGATTTAGTTTATTTTTACAACACATCTTTAACTGTAGATTACCACTATGAATACCGAGTTTCGTCGAAATATACCTAAAATCACGGCTGGTAGTGGCGAATTGGTATTGTCGGTCCGGAGTAAACCCCCCCCCCTCCTTATGAACCGATTTAGTTTATTTTTATATGTAACTTTTCTCTCTATATTACCAGTACGAATACCAAGTTTCGTTGAAATATAACAAATATTACGGCTGAAATGGTCAAATTAGTGTTTTGGGTTCGGGGTAAACCCCCCCTTCCGATGGACCGATTTTGGTGGTTAACGAACTCGTTCAATCGTTTGCTAATTGAATTCTATATACCAAGTTTCGTGACGAAAAAACAAAAACTCTGGCCGCTATCGTGTTAACAGACATATATATATATATATGCATATATATATATATATATATATATATATATATATATATATATATATATATATGCATATATATATATATATATATATATATATATATATATATATAAATTTTAACGGGGGTCATTTTCGGTGTCTACTAGGTAGGATCGATAAAGATTTGAAGAAATTTTTCAAAAATTCCGTCATGAGTCCAACCTCAATAGCTACTTTCCTTCGGAGGAAAGTGCTAAAAAGTCCGTCACGAAGGAGCTACATAATTAAGAACATTTCTCAGAATTTGGGTTGTGTAGACTGCATTCTTAAATAATTTGCATAAAATGACCTAAATTAATAAAACAAAAACATATAATAAAATAGCTGTTTCAGTTATTATTTTTTTCCAGAGTTTTGTGAGTGCTGGTACTAAACAAGTCAACAGTTATGAGACGGCAACCCGTACGTCCTTGGAGCTCAGCCCGTTTCATACTTCTGGTTCCACAGGGCAGCATTAAAATAGCAAAATAAATGAAGACCAGTATAGCAAAATTCGTAATTAGGGTCCGAAACCCTCACCCCAGATTAACGGATTTTCCTGGGTAACGATCTCGTCCAATCGTCTGCTAGTGAAATGCTGTGTACCAAGTTTCGTAGTGAAAAAAAAAACTCTGACGGGTATCGTATATATATATATATATATATATATATATATATATATATATATATATATATATATATATATATCAGAAAACAAATTCAAGAAATGAGGGAGATAAATATGATCCCAACCCTAACAGTCTTTGAATCATACAGATTATTGAAATACGTTGGGACAGAAATCTGTACACGTCAATTTAATAATTCTTTCATCGGCGCAGAATCATATGTAATTCAGAGGAAAGGGCAAGTTTTTGATTTTATACGTCACAAAAGTAATTCGTACATTTTATCAATATTCATAACATTTGAAAAAGCTTATGAATACATTTTATACAAAAAAATGAGGAAAATAACTCATATTTTTCTTAACGACATGTTTGTTATTTAAATAATTTCGGCATTTGAATTTTAGTATTTGAATTATTGATTGTACGTTGGTAGAGGAATATAGCTAACCCTCACTCGTGACTCACGATTATCATGACACATTTGGATGGTAATTATATCCCTCGGGACTATAGAGATCACTGTATTAGCATGACAGCTCTATAGATTCTATACTACACTCTATATCTATCTTGATATGTATTCAGCATTATCCACAATAAATACCTGTATGACCGGAAAAAAATATTTAATAAAAGGTCAACAGTACATACTTCATATTTTATATAATCTACATCATTTTAAAATTATTCTTGTTTTAAATTAAAATGCGTATGGTTTGCACAAAAAATAGATTAAAGAATAATTTATTTAAGTCATTAATGAAAATTAGTCAAAATGTATATTCTGCTCCTCCTTAAAGATTATTTGCTATATTTTTTTAAATTCTCTCTCTCTCTCTCTCTCTCTCTCTCTCTCTCTCTCTCTCTCTCTCTCTCTCTCTCTCTCTCTCTCTCTCTCTCTCTCTCTCTCTCTCTCTCTCTCTCCCCCCCCTCTCTCTCTCTCTCTCTCTCGCTCCCTATATATATATATATATACATATATATATATATATATATATATATATATATATATATATATATATATAGTGGAACATGGGTAATTCGAATATTTTTATCGGACCCTAGAATTTAGGACAGAAACAATGTAAAAAAAAAATCGTGGTTAATTCGAATAAAATTTTGGATAATTCGAATTTATTACGAGTCTGTACCTACAATGGGAAGTGAACAGAGAGGCGGTCGATCTTAAATCTTGTGAAAATATTGTCCCCTCGGGTAAGGCGGATAGTACGATACGGATGTAGTAGGGGTTCCGGGACAAGAAGCGCGGCGGTCTCATAGTCTAGTTCTTGGACTCTAGGAGTTCTGCAATGTGGTGTGTCGCGCTTCCTCCCTTCCAGGGGTTGTTATAGTTACATCCTGTCGTTTTATCATAGAATTCCCTCCCATCTTCATTTCTTATTCAGTCAGCGCCTAGATCTGTTGTATTGTTTGTGCCTTGAATTTCAGGTATACAGTGCAGTTCAAGGAGTTGTTGATTTAAGATGTCGAAGCCCATAAGTTATAAAAGTTTAACGTTGTCCGAGAAAATAGCTGCGATTAAAGAAGTTAAAAAAGGAATAAAGAAAAAATCTGAAATTTCCAAGGACTTTGAAATTCCTTCTAACACTTTACCAACTTACCTTAACCAAGGTCACCAGCATGGGTGTATATAAGAAGAGGGGTCTACAGCCCCCCCCCCGCGAAATTTTGATTAATGGTAACAATGAGTCTTAAAACCCTTAAAAATAAATTAAATAAGATCACTTAGTTCATGAAAACATATTTCATTTTAGTTGTAATAGTTCTAAATATAGGAATAGTAACTATTGTTATAATAAATTAATTTGATTAATTTTGTTTACAGGTGAGTTCCTCTAATGAAGAATAGTGAATTTATTCATCCTCCAACTGATCTGTAATGTATCATTGAATATAAACAAACATAGTTATATTTATATTTCGCTTTTGAAATTATTTATTTCGGCATCAACTAAATTGAATTATGTACTTAAATTTTATATATATTGTTATAATATTAATAAAATTAATTTTAATAGCCACACGTTGATGTGCCAAAATGTTATAATATAAATAAAATGTATTATTTTTAATAAGTTTATTTTACGTACGCCTCTACGTTGGGAGCCAATATAATACAATTTTATAATATTTAATTTTAGAAACTCTTTATCTCAGGGGTCGAGTTCGAGTCCAGTAAAGTAAAACAAAGATAATTTTAACTAATGAAAAACAAAACAAAAGAAAAAACTCATAGATAAGTTATATCCAGGCATAGATAAACAAGCATTACCTGATATAAAGCCAGCTCGGTATTCTGCATATGCGAGATCTTCTTTAGAATTGTATCTTCTTTTCACTGAACTGCACTTACGAGACTGTCTCTTCTTGTAAACTGAACTATAGAGATGAGATTGTATCTTCTTGTAAACTGAACTTTTCACAGACTGGCTTGTAACAGACTCTACTAGAGCTGCCTTAGGAATGGCGTTGTTTCTTTAAACTGCACTATATGTGACTGCTATTAAACGACTGTACCAGAGCTGCATCAGGAGTGACGTTCTTTCTTTTAAACTGCACTATATGTGACTGCTTGTAACCGACTGTACCAGAGCTGCATCAGGAGTGGCTTTGTTTCTTGGCGGGAGCGTCAAGAATTTGTCTCCAATGCTACCTGTATCGACTGCTAGACAAATATAACAAATAATATTTGTTTATCTCAATGAATTTAACATATCAATGAGCTTTTTGATTTTCCGAAATTTTCTGTGTTAATTTTAAAACTTTTAAATATGTAATGTAAAATATCATTACAATATATATACACCATTGCGTAAATGAATCCTGATGACCATGTCTTGACTGTAAGTCAAATTTAAGGCGATTTACTATCACAATTGTCCAATGTTTGTTTTACTCTCGTCAGGTAAGAGTGCTTGTTTCAAATTGTTCTGGACGGTGAGAGAGGGTTTAGTAAAACCTCTGATAGATTGAGTTTGCTGAAAAATATACTCGTCCTTACTATTATTCAAAGTATTCAAATGTAATGTGCTGAATGTAAAATATAATCACATTTCACTATTGATTTATGTTATATAGGCATACATTACAAAACCAATATGTATGCGCGAATATTTGCTTATATCAGTGAATAGTCACTCAAATTAACTTGTTCTGGTTGTTCTTGTCTTCGTTTTTGTTCTATGTTTTGTTATTTATTTTATTATTATTTTTTTTTTTTGTTATTTTTTCTTCTTGACTGGACAGATTTTCCTGATCATGAGCTGAAAGTTGCGTAGCTCTTAATGAAATAAATAAATAAATATTGATTTAACGCAAAGGCATTAACAAGCACACGTATATACAGTGTGTATCGCTGAGTCCAGACATATGCCATGCTGAAGGTTCTTTAGAAAAAAAACGTGTTTTTTTGTCACAGAACTTCAATTTTCTCTGCTTGTATACGATTTTGTCAACGTTTCATTACATTATTGAAATAAGCATTAAATTTTCTTTAAGGCTCATGCGCATCCAATGTTCACAAGTATCTTGTTTAAACCAAAATATCAATACAAAAAGCACTAAATATCAAAGGCTTCTGGTTAGCGAAAACTTTTCGAAAATCACTACTCTTCCAAAAAAGAAAAAGCCTGCAGGCTGCCTCACAAAAGTTGTAAAATTTAATTAGCTTTCCAACAGTATACTCAAAACTGAGATTATCTTTCAATTTCATAATGCAATTGTAATTCTAGGGTGAAAAACATCAAATAAATAAAAGTAATATTAACTTTATTTTCACGATGCTATCAGAAGTAACTGAAAATAATTCTTGATGAAATTAATATTTCATGATTATAGTAAGTCTTGCGAAAAAGTTGAAAAAAAATACATCAAAAATTATAATTTTTTTTGGATATAATGGCGTAGGTCAAAAAATAGTACTTTCTGTTTTCTTTTGTACCCCTTATTATCTGTTTGCCCTGCATGTTTCGTGGCCTACATGATACCTCCTCAGGGGCCATTACATCTGCGCGTGTGGTCCCCTCGCCACATATATTCTGAATATAGTAATAATAGCGCCATTTTAGTAATAATGAATAATTTTCTTCGCTACCTCTTAACACAGACAAACTACGGTAATAATTAGTTGCATAGGTACTTTTATTTATTTATTTATTTTTTTTTTTAGTGTAGATCAAAATCTAGGATATTGTGCCAAGCGATCTATAAGGTGCTACCTGTCCTATAAATCAATAGCAGATTAAGGTCTGATTCAATTGTCCCTGAAATATAAAAAAAAAACCTAATAAGTTGGAAACGGGACTCGAACGCATATCTCCAGCACGAAAATCAAATGCTTTAGCCACCGGACAACGGAGTGACCCCGCATGAATCTTATATAATGAAACAAATTAATTTAAACAATTCGTCTCTGCGGACCTGATAAATAAACGATTAGTGAATAAAACAAAATAGCTAAACAAATTATTCATTAGAGTAGAAACGGTCTGGGAACAGAACTGAAGCGAGCCATTACATCTAAAATGTAAATGGGCCAGAACTGAGGAAGGGGTCAACACCCAGGAATCCATTACAGGACTGGCTGGTCGAAGCATAGGCCATGATAAATGCTTTTACATTTGCAAGCCTCCTTGCTTCCCTCGCTAACTCCATCTATTTCTTCTCATTTTAATTACAGAACATCCTTACCTTTCATCTCATACAATGATGATTAATGATTTACTCCAAGCATATTACAAAATAAATTCAAAAAACTATGTTGGTTCCCCTGCTACATTTATTTCTATGTTTTCAAAAGGATAGTGTCCCTACAAAAATATTACTGGGTAATTAAGTATAGTTTTTATACCTGGGACGTTTGGGAAAGCTTGACATATAAAGACTTATTTGTTATTTAATTTTATCTTACTTATCCTCATCCTCCATTCCCGGTAACACCCACAGCCGCCTTACACGCAAATGGCCTAGAGACCTACTGTGATCAAATCATGTAAAATAATGTAATGTAAATATTTTAAATAGCTACCACAAAAATAAATGTATAGCTGTGTTAACAGTTCAAGCTAATAGCTTTTGGCCAATGGGCTTTTTTTTTCCTATCGGTCCTTCATGTCATAAATCCAAGAACATAATAATTATAAAAATACTTGATGTATTATATAATTGACAAATAAAGATATATATACCTTTATATATATATATATATATATATATATATATATATATATATATAGGTTTTTTCTTAATTATTATTTTATTTTATTTATCTTATTATGTCGTGGTTGAGAGTTGGATTTGGGGTCCCAGTTCGTCCCTAGGCTCACCCAGCTATTAATTAATAAATGGGTATCTGCAATCGACTGGGGGAAAAATCGGACGGCCGGAGCATAGTACTGACCACACTATATTCTTCCTAGTGTGCCGTATGGTGAAGAATCAGATACCTCTGTAGTATCTACCCCTCTGGGTGTTGTTGCCTATTACGGTACTGATTGGTTTTATTTTCTGCCTCTAATCCAGAAATTGGCTGGTCACTGAGTTTTGTGTAAACCTTTATTTTAATATCAAACAATTCAAGGTAGGCTTTCTTATTATCCAGTCTCATTCCCGAGAACTCTGTCATCTTACCAAATTTATGTATTTCTTAATTGATGATCTATCTTATTTTTTCGGGAAAAATGTAAGCAAATATTAAATGAAATCTTAGGCGCCACGAGAGGAAACTTACATTAACGGAAATCACCATATTAAGCACCGATTTGTCCAAATGAGATCGCCCTGTAAAAACGCACATAAGAACCGTAAATTTAGGTAATTTAAAAAGCTTTCGAATAAAAAAAAACACAAAAAAAACTACGATCTCGTAGTGGATTGGAGCCTGGAGCCGGGTTTATATCTACGCCGTCTTCTACGCTTACGTATAAGAAGGGGTTGAAAAAGAATAGTAACTATATGACTATCTGTGTATAATGTGTATAGATGTTAAATAAACGTATTATTAAAAAAAAAAGAAAAAAAAAAGAAAAAGAATGTGTATATATTTTCGTGCAAATTGTGTTTCTTATGCTTCTTGTTATCTAACAATAAATACGAAGAAAAAAAATTACAATGGAGACTCGGTCTATTTATATATGCAAGATTAACAAAAAAAAAAAAAAAAAAAAAAAAAAATGACACAAATCCTGTAGCAAGGTCAGACGCGATGGACAACGGCTCATTCATGATTTTTCTCGTGTAAGTCCTCGATTTGCAGTTCATTCAACTTCATTTCATCTTTCATCTTGAAGATTATTTCAGCTCATTTTAAAAAAAATATATATATTCCTAATGCGGTTTCACTTATGAAATATTGTTTGAAAACCTCATAAAATATTTATCAGCAACTAATACATATTTCAAACTTCATATCTATATATATATAAAAATCACGTGTCTGTCTATTTGTTCCGTATACAAATCTACACCGTTTGACCGATTTTGACCAAACTTGGCTAACAGGTAGGCCTTGATACGGGAAATCTCCTAGGCTAGGTCAAAATAGTAAAATTTCAAAATTTGGTCAAAAGGTCAAAAGTTTTCCAAATATCTATCTATCTATATGTATCTATATATATATATATATATATATATATATATATATATATGTATATATATATATATATATATATATATATATATATATATAAAATTTCAATTGTATGATTATAAGTATCTGTAATAATTGTATTGGCGAATCGCCTTTGTTGGGGATGCTCTTAAATAAATAAATAGGTAAAACCAATATGTGTTGCAAACTTGGTCATTTGATCTCGTCATTATATGAGAGTGAGTAATTAGTAATGGCTTATTCTAACTCTCGCAATGACTACATCTTTTCTTCATAATTAGATAATAATGACATTTACAATATTCTTTATTTTTCCTAGTTTGCTGTTAGTGTTTATGTCTATGTATTTTTCTACTTGCTTGTTATGAATGAATGAATAAGTGACTCGTATTTTTTTTGGTGCATCGACTATTTTTTGGGGGGGGGCAATCGAGGGCATTAGCAACATCGTCTCTCGTTTTTTTTTCTTAAAATTAAGTCTGCATTTATCCTACACTAAAATCCGCTGGTTTTATCCCCTGTCATAAACAATATTTGTGAGATCTTTGTAAATTTCCTTAGTGTGATTTTCATAAATTTCACGATTAGCTAAAGATGTCTCCACGGATACATTTATTTGATGTTCGATAAAATTTTAATTCTGTTTTTTGTCTAAGAGTGTGTGTTTCTTCTAATTATTGGGCGAGTCACCTTTTCTATTATTCTATGTCTTATATTAGGCGAGTCGCCTTTGGTGACGGTGCTCAAGAATAAATAAAAAATCAAATGAATTTCTTATTACTTCGAAGTCTGCAAAGTTTTGATCAACACGAGAGGACTTCCAAAACCGTTATACAACATTTGTCACCTCAAAGTGCTAAACCTTTGTAAGATTTCATAAGCTAATCTACTTGAAGTCCGGCAACCTATAGGTCGCGCTTAATGTGCTGAACGTAAGGAAACTGCAAGCGACTCCTGTTATAGAACACCATACTCCCGGTAGAGATGAACCGGTTCCCAGCGGGATCTGGTTCCAGAAGACACCACCCGGATGGCACTGGATCACCTTGGAGGCCCACTGCCTTTGTGACCTTTAGGAACCGACTTCTCAGAGAGTAGTTCTCGCACACATCCTGTGAGATCTCGTCCTACAAAAACTAGAAGCTTGACCCATATGAGTAAATATACATCTCGCTGCAACAGCCATTTTATTGTGCAGTCGAAAAAATGTTCTTGCTGTGTAAGTAAGGATATTCTCCTACTTATTGAAATGTCAAATTAATGAAATGGTGTTTAGTGAATGACAAATTAATGACGAATTTGTTTAAAAGAATGTATAGGAATACAAAATAAACTTATTATTTAATTATTTGAATTTTAATGTCCATTTGTGTATAGCCCAAATGTTTACCACATGTTATCTACGGGTCACCATCCATTCCATGTCAGGAAAGGGCTTTTCTCTTTGCCAAATAAAAGCATCAATGCATAAAATATATAGTGACAAACTATAAAATAAAGCTATTAATTTTAAGAGTCTTAGAAGATAGACGATTTCAAATCATAACACAAATACAATCTCACAAACATATTTTCAGACATTTTAACCGGGCTTCAACTTGGACATACTGTACTTACCCATTCGTGCTTACTAGAAAGAGAGTCTGACTGTTAAACACTTGCTTTTTTTTTTTTTTTTTTTTTTTTTTTTTTTTTTTTCCACCCTCCCAAAAAATGTATTTAGTACATAGAGAGCTCCAGGCCCAACGGATTGGAACCTGGAGCTGGACGTAATACTACACCTTATTCTACGCTCACATACTAGAAGGGGGATGTACTTACAATCGGGGGACTTAAGCCTACTTAGTCTAAAATAAACACTTACTTACAGACAACTTACTGCAGACAACATAAATATTCCCCACATCTACATGACTTGGGGTCTCCCGTGGTCTAGTGGCTAGCGCGCTGGATTCATAAGCGGGAGATGTTGGGTTCGATCACCACCGGCGGCAGGAATTTTCTCATCTCAGGGCTCGCTGAGAAAATTCCCGGTTGCACCCTAGATGTCGGCGCTAATGGCCAAGGGTTATGTCGATGCGCCGTAAAAAAAAGAAAAAAAAATCTACATGACTTACTGACAAAAGGTCATATAAATATAAAACCTCTATTTCCATTCACATTTTAAATTTTGTTATTATTTGTTTTTTACTTTATCTAATTATTTCCGATTTGTTGAACTTTAAGTTGTTAATTTATTTGTTTACCTTCTTTTTTGTTGACATAACATGATAAAAAAAATGAGTTTGTTGCCAATGTTGAGGAACTTAACAAACACATAAATAAATACAAGCATTATTTGTTGTCAATAAATCCACCTTATAATAACCAGTAACAGTTGAAAGAAAATATTGCTGAAGATTTAAGCAAATAAATCTTATGATGCAAGAAAACTAATTGACATCATTTGTTCACTATGAGAATTGCAATATATTAAAATATTAATTTGACTGTTTATGTGGACACTTAGTTGAATAAAAGTTGATAATTATAATTATGCTTAAGAGGAGAACCTCTCAAGCATGGATGAAGTTTTGGGCTCTGAAATTAATTATGAAGGGAAGTTATAGCATGGAGTGGAAGAGGCTTGTCTTCGAGCAATGTGTGCTGGAGGTTGTATGTTACGGATGCCAAAAGTGGTTTCTCACTGAGGCAAAAGAAAACGAATTGCAAATATGGCAACGTCCGGTAGAGAGATGTATTCTGAAAGTAAAAAGGAGGCCGAAGATAACTAATGCACATATAAGGGCACAGACAGTCATGAAGGACTCCACGGAAAGAAGACCAAGTAGTCGTGGGCAGGGCATGTTGCTCGGAAATATAATGGCAGGTGGGCAAAGCAGTCTACGGAGTTGATCCCATATTGACAGAAAAGAGGAAGAGGAAGACAGAAGAAGAGATGGGCCGATTTCATGCGGAACTAAAGGACAGGAGCAGATGGAAGTAGATCAGGAAGAAGGGAAAGAAAGACAGAGCGGACTCCACTTCCCGACAGGACCAGCAGTCAGCGTGGAAAGTCAAGACTATTAGTCCAGGAATATGGGAGGCTCTTCAAAATAGTTACTCCAGATTACAAATAGAAACCAAGTATTATATTATTATTTATTTATTAGAGGCAAAGTTATTTATTTATATATTTTATCAATTTTATTCATTTAATTATCTACTATGACTATTTTGTTTATAAAGGCTAAATTCATTCAATTATAATTATAAAAGAGTGTTTCCTTCACAAATTGTTGGCGTCTAAGACTTGACGAATTCTTGTGTGTTCACCTAAGCGTATCGTGGAATTACTTCATTCACAAGGCATTTTATTGCCGGTGAAGGCTGCCAAAGGGCATGTCCAAAATATAGATTTTTACGCAAATTTAACGTTTACTCTTAGCCAAACTCTAACACTCCTTGACATGTTCAAAGTATTAGCAACAGTTTTGTTGGTAATTTTCTTTTTTCCTTCTTCTAGGAAGGCAGTGTTAATTATGATCCCCAGTTAACCTCAACTTACTGCAAGTTATGAGAACCACTAGGGCTTAAGTTGTCTGTAGTTTGGAGTTCTGCGGCTGATCGTTACTCCGGCCACAACTCCAAATTTACCACCAACTTCACCCCCTCCGGCGTTCTATTGTGACCTGATACCTAATAAGAAAACTAAATAAAAAGTTATAACATTGTTGCCAAGGTAAATATTCTCACAAAGTTTATCCCATTTTTTTCTAAGAAGAATTATTATTATAATGGTCACATACTTTCTTAGAAATAATATATTTCAGATATATCTCCTCGGGTAGGAGCTCCTCTAATTTCTTTATATATATATATATATATATATATATATATATATATATATATATATATATATATATATATATATATATATATATATATATATATATATATTAAATGTACCATACTGAAATCAATGGCAGTTATGCCATCTCCTGACATACTGTCGTCCAATGTACATTTTATAAAATGTACATAAGTGTAGATTGTTTTATTATTATTATTATTTATTTATAAGCATTCGCAGCTAAGGCGATTCGCTCGAAACTATATATATATATCCGTTTATGCAATAATTATAACTTCCTTATGTTACTTATTGTACTTGTTTCAAAATAATAGTTTCAAATTTAATGATTAAATTTGATTTTCTTTTCTTTTTTTTGTCATTGCTAGTGGGGAAAAAATATAGATGTTGGCCATACATTTTAATAGTTTTAAGATGCGCAAGGATTGTTTCTATATCCATTGTATTCTGTTAGTATGTGTTTTAAGGTTAGTTCGTTGTTACATATTTAGCGTGTAGGTTCTTCTTTTTTAGTCATCATGTATTCTTGTGTGTCCAATCCTGAGTCAAGTTAGTACTACTTCTTCTCTCTAATTTTTCTGTGAATTCGGCGATGTTTACGTTTTAATTGTCAAAGTTTGCTATTAGTCAACAAGTTTGGTCAGTCATTTTGCTATTTGTTTGTAATTTGATGTTTAGTTTGTCTCGTAAAATCTTGATCCAAAATATCTAATGGTTGTATTTTTATGTCTTTAATAGCCAATTTTGCTTTTTCTTCTGCAGTCGTGCTATTTCGCAGGTATTCGTGTCCTGACAGCCAATATATTTTATTATTTATGCCTGGTTTGTAGATGTGTTGCTTGATTTGAATTGCTTTAGGATGATGAGTGTACATGTTCTCTAATATATGTAGTGTGTTCAGAGAGTCTTTACAGATGATAATATATAAGTTATGTGATAAAGGAGTGTTAGTGAGGGCAAGAAATATTGCATTTGGAAGCGTCAACTTCTTTAAAGACCCCAAGCCTCCAAAGATTTGAAGCAATTTAGATATATATCCAGAAATGAATAATATAATCTCTATATATATTTGACAATTCTTTCAAACATTCTAGCGGATTTTTTCTAAAGGAGTACTATATGTCGAGGACCTCCACTGTTTTTATCGTGTATAACTTAACGTGTGATGCTATTTTTTGTTGCTACGCATTCTGAAAGGACCTTGTAAAGGATACACAAAAGGTCAGATAAGGAATAACTCTTGAGAAGTTGCTATCTCCGCCGGCATTAGTGGAATAATCCTTCTAAAAGGCTGGAGAATGGCGAGCAGATGTAGCGGAATGTGAGGCCCCTTATGAATTATAGGCCCCTTTCAAGTTGTACAACAAATTTACTGTGAAGATAACTCCGGCAGAGAGGGATAGCTTCTCTCTCACAGCTTATACAAAGGACTTACTCAATGGACTTACATCAGCATTGTATTTTTAAATTGTATGGAGGCTCTTGTTTATATTGTGTGTCTGCTAAGTCTAGCTTTATAGCAATCAAACAAAAATTTTAGCAAAAAAATGCTTTATCTTTAGTACACATGAAGTTCAAAATTAATTGCTTTGAGGTTTTTAAATTCAAAAACGCAAGAGCTTAGTCAACTCAGTGCGTCTCCATAACTTTCTTATTTAGAAATCCAGAGAAAATCGCACATTAGCGAGCTCTAAAAAACAAATAAATAAATAAATTTAGAAATCCAGGAATAAATATAGGTAATATTTTGTGAAAAATCAATTACGCCAATAAAATCCTGAGAGAAAAGTAGATTTATAGACAGCAATACAACTATGTATGTAATACAACAGTGAAAATTGCTTGCAACAACAACAAATAGTTTCGCATTTTAAGTACCTCGTTTTACTGGGAAATTATATTACTGCTTCCTTACCTCCAAACGCAACCAAAATTTAAATAAAACCGAATCAATCGTTTCTGAATACACAAACAGAATATTACTTTGGAAAAGTAGCCGTTTCAATCATTCTCGAAAACGATTACAGATATCGCTTTAAAAATGTTTGCATTCGTTTTCCTACGTCAAGGAAAACGACGATATATATATATATATATATATATATATATATATATATATATATATACATACATAGATACACAATAAAAATAAACGCAAAACTTTAAAAGATAATGTAATTTTTCATAACATTTCTATCTAGTGAATCGTTTTAATTTTTGTATTTTTTAATAGTGAGAAGCTACTAATAAACAATCGTGCAACCAATAAGTCCAAAAATGAAACAGCGCATTTAGGTGTGACCGAAAAAAAGAAATAGTAATAACAAGGATAATAATAGGCAATAAAAACCAGAACAACGTAAAAAAAAATCAACATACATTGGGGCTTATGAAGTTCCTAAAATTGTAAAAATATACGGTTTTAGGTACATACAGGAATATTGGTAATCACTCTGCAGAAAATTTGAACAGAGAAAAGCAATAGAGCAATTTGAATTTTTCCATTTCTAGCTTCGCATCAGTGGACCAGCGGCGCGATTCAACTAATGTAACAATGCGCAATAATAAAGATATTAAAAAATAGAAAACTATGAGAATATTTCAAATATAACGTATAAATTGGTAAACAGTACTGTTCACAGGTTAAAATGTGAGTAAATCAAAAGACAGAAGTGCATATCAAACAAAAAAATAAATTAAAAAAAGTATTTTAAAAAGTAAAGAAAATCTCTAGCAAGCACACATAATGGTAAAATAACTTTGTCGTGGGTCGTAAAATCAAAATAAACCTAATCTAATTTTATTAGGTTTTCAGTTAATGCTGAACTTTTGAAGAAAATAGTTAATTTATTTTTATATAATCAAAGTTGGTTATTTTAGACTTGCCCTTATGAAATGGATGTTTGTCATAATTTTGTTAAAAAAACGGAATGAGGATTTTAGGTTCTTATTAATATTTTTTTAACAAATAAATAATACTCTTTCTTCGCCCTTTGAAGTGAAAATAGATTTATCTCCACCACAAAGACAAATCCTTCTATAATGACATATATTTCAAAGTGAACAAATCACAAACTCTAATGTGGTTATGTTTGATCTGATGATGAGTTTGTAATGTCCACATTATTATTCTCTTAAGACCTCCGTAAATCCTCAGAGGCTGACAGATATTTGATGATGAAGTTACATCCGATTCAAGCTAATACAGCTAACTTCTTAACCGTACCTAACAATACCGATGAATATGTATGAATTTGTAATTACTTTAGGAACTTAAGTCGAAACTACATTCCACTCTTGTATTACGAAGTCCTTAGACTTGAATGACATTGTATTTATTTTCTCTAAGAGCGCAAAGCTTTCCGATCTATCACTTTGGACCCAAATGTAGTAACCCAAATAGAAAGACCGACATGCGGCATACCGAGATGCATGGCTAAGCATATTCCACCGACAGTGGGAACTTCTGATTAATTTTTTTTAAATACCAAATAAAAATAAATAGTTTTCACCTTTAATATTTCCAAAGAACAGCTGACACAATCATTATTTTATTATGCACTTTTCTTCCGGAAGGTTTTATGCATGAAGTACTACATTCCTTAATAAAAACCCTAAAACTTAACATTTTTGTATATTGATCATAATGAAAAATGTATACATTTACAGATAGAACAACCATGACAATGCAGAATACCGGATACAGCTGGTAAGAAGCATACAGCAACGCTACTGGTGGTGTCCGTAACAAACAACATCCTAACTTTCAAGGCATTAATCGATTTGAACATAATACAAAGTAAATGACATCACATAATAAACCGATTTTGTTTTGCTTATAAAACACAAGTTCTGAAACGGTGGATTATCTTCTCCAGTAATTTTCGTTCCAAAGAGGTACAAATAGTGGCCGGTACGGGAAAATTGATAATTTGGTTCCTGAGTTACCCTCCCCCTTCATAATAACCGATTTGGGTCATTTTACCAAAAAATAACTTTCACTCTCACGACTTATATCGAGTGTCGTTGAAATATACCAAAAATTGCGTCCGGTATTTGCTAAATATTTTACAAAAACTGTTTTCGATTGTTGGTTTTGAGTTTTTAAACGGGGTTTGACTCATGTTTTAATTACTTGTTGATCTAAAGCAATATTATCCATAAGAAGTGAGAGATTATATTAAAATTAAACTATTACTTCCGTTTTTTTTTTTGCAGAACACAGAATAAATGAATATATTAACCACTAAGTTATATGTTATTAAAAGCCTACCTAAGGAAGTTTTACCGTCGAAAGAGCTCGGTGTCCTGTTTCCGAAAGGGAGTACCACAGGGGAAGAGGCCTGTAACTGATACAGCTCTATATTTGGGGAAGCAGCAAGAAGAAGATTAAGGATATCGGGTTTCTAAGAGGCATCGCCCTTAGGTTGTGGCGGTACGGTGTAATGTGACAAGGTGTCTAGGTTAGCATTTTCCAAGGGTGCGGTGTAAGTAGTATTTTACACAGGCTAGTATTCTAGAGATGATGAGTCCTGTTTACTCATGTCCTCATATGGTCCTTATTATTCTGGAGATGCCTGAAAAGTGTTGATGGCACTCAAGAATATATATATATATATATATATATATATATATATATATATATATATATATATATTTATTACATACATATATATAGCTGATCCGAATAAGTTCGTTGGGTTCAAATCTTTGCAAGCATCGCAAAGAAAGAGATTTTGTAAAGATTAAACAAATTTTCACAGAATGCAGAGCCTACGAAGCCGCTCGGAATCAAATGGACATTCATGGTCCTCTCTGTGATATACTTGGAGACGACCATGAATCAAGCCAGAGAGCGCTAAGTTTTTTGAGAGGCAATGAGCTATTTAATAATTTTTTTTTTTTTTTTATTTTTTTTTTTTTGTAAAAAAATTGATCTTTATTGGTAATTTACAATCTGTACAGTTATGCACAATAAGTAAATATGGTCAAAATATACATAAAACACAGTGAATGAGATGAGAGGAGAAGGCAGACATTACTGCCACTCGCAATGAAAGTTATGGTATTTCTTATTTTAATTAAAAATTGGTCTCTTTTTTTAAACTATATACATTATTTACACTATTTACATTATTTTATAAGACAGGCTAATTAACCAGTAGTAAATTGTCTCGTGGCCAATGACGGCGAAGGCGTCGAGGAGGATTATCTGGGATGACATTGGAAGAGAGGGATCTGCCAAGAGGATTGGGGTGGGCTGGGAGTTTTGAGAAAAAGGTCAGGAATCGGGATTTCGTTAAATCATAGACAAAGGGTATTTCAGTTATTCCACACTCTATCAAAGGCCTGTGCCACGTCAAGAAAGACACCGGAACAAAAACCTTTTTGCTCAAGTGTGGATGAAATAGTGTCAACTACACGGAAGGCTTCTTGGGTAGTGGAATGCTGGGTGCGGAAGCCAAACTGGTGATCAGGGATTTTATCGTTTGAGTTTACTATGGGTAGGAGTCTTCTGTACAGGATATAATAAGCTTATTTGCGAAAAAAAAAATAATAAGTCAAAAACAAAACATTTCAATTAACTTTAATTTTTTTTTACTCTGAGCTTTAGTTTTAATATTCCTAGTATATTTTATTTTCAACAACTAAATTTGTTTTGTTTTTTATTTTTCCTCTATTTCATTAACATTCATTTCAGTAAATTTCAATAGGCAACAATGACCCGAGTTCCTCCTCTAAGGGTATTTCCTACAAATATTTATTAAATGTCTACTAATTTTTCAAACAAATACATATTTACATTATAAATGTGTTTACTTACATCCATGGGCTTGTGTTTACTCACATCACGTACATATATGTAAAACTTACTTTAATATTGCTTAACAATATACGTCCTAGGGTTATGAACCATTAACTTCCTAACCTTTCGACCTGCCTACAGTCCTTAGCCTTTCTGTTGTTTAAAACAAGGTTCTGAAAGATTTTATCTAAGTATTTTATGTCCATTTTTTTATTATTTATATTAGAAAGTAAACAAAAAAAGTTGTGTGTCTGTTTGCTCTTTTGCTGGCTCAAAAATGGACCAAATGGAAATAAGAACTTGGTAAAATAAACGTTTTCTGATTGAAAAGTCAACTTATTTAACCTGCAGAAACCCTCCATTGTAAAATAAGCGAAATTCGCTCAAATAAAATCTGAACTCTTACGTTGTTGTGTTACTATAAGTCCAGGTACACGTTTTATAAGTAACTAAACGCGGGGAATCTAATGAAAACATTTTCAAGGCAATATATATCTAACCGTTTTCCAGGAAACTGTAAAAAAGTAGATTTGTCATTGGATTTTCTAATATATTGCTATAAGTTGGATTTATTGTCTAAAACCTATTAAATTTCCAACAGCTACTTTCTTATGTGATTTTTGATTGAGCGATTTCATTTGCAGAAATCGGCGCTTAGGAGTAATATCCGCTTAGGAAACTCTCTTTTTCCTGTTGTGGCACCTAAGACTTTCGCTTTGTGATTTATTTTCACATTTTTACATGTTTTTACAATTTAAAAAAAAAAAATAATAACTGGGATAGGAACGGAAACGCGCTAAGAGCTAATAGTTCCTGTTAGTCGTTTTTTTTCCTTTGTGCTGATATAATAACTAGTTTATTGTTAAGGGATTTCGTAATTTTAATAATCTCAAGCATTGAATATATTTTGTTTTGGTATTTTTTTTATATTTGTATGTAAACTACTACCAACTGGATCTAGTATCTGAGTTTCGCAACTTTTTTTTTTTTTTTTTTTTTTTTTGTTTGTTTATTGAAACCAGATTTTCCATTATATTATCAATGTAATATAAGAAAATTCTTTTTTAGAAATGATTCTTATTTAATATTTGCTTAAAATATTACAATTTAAAGATATGCGACGCAATAAGAAAAAATCCTACCTTCCGTCCTCCCTAAAAATATAAAATTTAACAAAATTTGTACACTTAGTAAAGAATACTTTTGAAAATAAAATCGATAAACAATTTATCTTCATGTTCAAAAATCAATTTTTGAAAATATCAAAGTACAGTAACCCAAAATATTACTAAATTAATAATATAATAATAAGAAGCCATTACCCATAGCCACGTCGAATGCACCGGTTCTCGTAGATCACCGAAGTTAAGCAACGTCGGGCGTGGTCAGTACCTGAATGGGTGACCGACCACGTGCTGTTGGCATTATAAAGGGTGGCAACCTATAGATAGCCCGGCGCTAATGGCCAAGTTGTAGATGCGCCGTAAAAAAAATAAATAAAATAAAATAAAAAGTAATAAAAAATAAAAATAAATTATTGTAATAAATATTCAGATTAATAACATAATAACTGTGTGTAAAGATCTTTAAAAACTCGGATTATTGAACAGGATTACAGATCTGTATACAAGGACTTAAGCAGAATGCATGGTGGAGAATGTATGCTCAGATATCCATACTGGCCATCCAGGGATGTATGCTATGTCTCCACAGAAATTCAGCTTGTCCCGACTAGGCACTTGGAGTTTGGAATGGGCGCTCTAGCCTAGTGGATGCTGGTCCTCATAACATGTGTTCCCAATCTAACATAACAAATTTATATGTTATATTATAAAATTGTGACCCTTTTTTCTTTCAATATATTATTTGAATAGGCGGAAGGTCATGCATATATAAAACTACATCCACTTCACTTTATATGCTTTATTTTATTTTATGCTCTACATGTTTCGCGTCTCTTGACGCCTCTTCAGGAGCAACTTAATCTATTTACATAAATTTAGCCTTAGCTACGGAAGACCTTCCACAGGTAGGGCCACGTCCATACTAATACAATGACGTTAAAAGGCTGTTATACATCAGCTGATTCAGATCGATCCTGGCTTGTATCGATTCCAGAGAAAGTTTTTGTCATACATCGAAAAGTTAAAATAAAAATAAAAATAAAACGAATGATATCAATATTCCTAATTACCGTCGGGTATATTAAAAAATATATTGTTTAAATATTTGATCTCCGTTTTAGCACTTTCCTCCGAAGGAAAGTAGCTATTGAGGTTGGACTCATGACGGAATTTTTGAAAAATTTCTTCAAATCTTTATCGATCCTACCTCGTAGACACCGAAAATGACCCCCGTTAAAATTTATATATATCTATATATATATATATGCATATATATATATATATATATATATATATATATATATATATATATATATATATATATGTGTGTCTGTTAACACGATAGCGGCCAGAGTTTTTGTTTTTTCGTCACGAAACTTGGTATATAGCATTCAATTAGCAAACGATTGAACGAGTTCGTTAACCACCAAAGTCGGTCCACCGGAAGGGGGGGTTTACCCCGAACCCAAAACACTAATTTGACTATGTCAGCCGTAATATTTGTTATATTTCAACGAAACTTAGTATTCGTAGTGGTAATATAGAGAGAAAAATGAGATATAAAAATGAACTAAATCGGTTCATTAGAAGGGGGCGTTTACTCCGGACTCACAATACCAATTCGCCACTACCAGCCGTGATTTTTGGTATATTTCGACGAAACTCGTTATTCGTAGTGGCAATCCACAGGTAAATACGTGTTGTAAAAATAAACTAAATCGGTTCATTAGGAGGGGGGGTTTACTCCGGACCCACAATACCAATTCGCCACTACCAGCCATGATTTTTGGTATATTTCGACGAAACTCGGTATTCGTAGTGGTAATCTACAGGTAAATATGTGTTGTAAAAAAATAAAAATGTGTTGTAATAAAAATTCCTAATATACTCATACCGGTCGTAATTTCTGCTGTAATGTAACGAAACGCGGTATACGTCGTGGGTACCTCATGAGAAAGAAGTGTTGTAAAAATGAGCTGAATCGGTCAATCGGAAAGCGGGGGTTTAATTTGTAATATATTTCAATAGAAAAGACCGTCAGACGTAGGTTCACAAAGCCGCCGCAAGGAGCGGTTTCTACCTCTAGAGTGACTGTATCCTGTTCCTGCGTTAGATCAAAATACGATAATATGAGGTTTTTTGTATTTATTACGTAGTGTAATAGGTACCATGTGTAAACATAACTCTGGAAGCAAATTAATAATTGATCAGTTACTCATTACAAATTTAAAAGAGAACTATTCATGTTTTTATTTTATTTATGTAGGATATTTTAAGCAAATTGTTCTGGAAAGCAGTCTACACTACCCAAATTCTGAGGAAAGTGCTTAGTTACGCAGCTCCTGCGTGACGGACTTTTTTTATTTACAGTTTTTTTTCCTATTTTTAATTATATGAATATTTTCTTTTATTTTTCTTCTTTAAACAAAATAAAGCAAATAAATTGAAGTGGATGTAGTTTTATATATGCATGACCTTCCGCCTATTCAAATAAAAAATTAATATTTGTGTGTGTATATATATATATATAAATAAATATATAGATCGAAAAGCCCTAGAAGAATTGTATTCCTTATATAAACAGTGTTAGTAAGTACAATTTCGTTGTTATTTATTTATTGATTTCCTGGTAACATATTCTTTAGACGTTCCAATTTATAATTGTGGGTAGTAAATCAAAATCAAAATACAAAAAGAAACTACCAATTTTAGCCAAAATCGGACTCGCAGAAACTAAGCGTTTCCAGAATACTTTTATCCCTCGTGTCATTCGAAAAGCTAGCATCAGATAGAGTTGACATTTCCTTTTCAAGCTTCTTGCTATTTTTATGGGAAAATTTCATTGATTGATTAGTTTTACTTTTAAAACATTAAACACCTACAAAGGGTTGGGATGGTTCTGTATTGAAAGTGTGCCTTACTTAGAAAATCCTCATTAGCCAACGCTTAAAGGAAATTACTCATCATCAAACCATAAGCTTCCTGTGAAAAAAAAAAAAAAAAATGAAATGGAGGAATTGTTTATATAATACTTAAAAAAACTCAAATATAAACTAACACTTTAAGTGCAAAAAAGTTGAGACAGTTGTTTTTTTTTAAAACAAATAACGAAGAATTATTTAATAAGCGTTTTAAGGCCAAATTCGAATCGATTAATTTTGTAACTTGAAGATGAGTGTAGAAAAAAATAAAGAATATTTGGAATGTTCTTTAATATGTAGGTATGTGCGCAAACATAATGCAGGGTTTTATATAACCAATTCGTTTTAGATGGTGAAAATATGAGTGGTCAACACCAACTTCTCTCAACACAAGGCCTGCCGTGACCTTCCTTGTCTTTGAGATCAAAATCCAAAAACGGGAGTTTTGGGACCGTTGTTGCATTCTACATTCACTGATCCTCCCTTCACCACCAACAGCATTGATGTTGCCGCGGCTTAAATTCGGCCATGACGAACACCTTGTATTTACGTGGAGAATTTTAAAGATCCTAACCATTATATAGAATTTATTAAGTAAACACTAGATAATCGTTATTTATATATCACTTGAATTAACAAAACGAATAATCACAACCAACAATAAGGTCTTATTTATTTGGTTGAGCCTTTGCGACAGGTTTAGAATGTCTAATAAAGGGATATATTTAGGTGTGCTGAAACCTTTACACCAGTTTTTTGGGAAACAAAGGACCAGTGGAGGAAAAAATAAAACAAAAAGGCTGACCCTAGTGTAGCTGGTCCCTTGGAGGAAATGGATCATATTTCACAGTTTTTTCTTTGTTCTGATTTTTTTTTTTTTTTTTTATTTCTTTTTAGTAACGAATATTGTGTCTTCGCTTCCAGGTGAGGGCGAGATGTAGGTCAATGTGTCACATCGATTCAGGAAGAATGTGTCGAAAGGTATAAGATAATTTTAACCTGACAGATATACCTAGCGTGATGGTTACTTACCGGAAAATGTAGCCCTTAATTTGTTCACCTGTTTATTTTTTTTTTTTTTTATTACGGTACCGGCTATCTACAGCTGCAACCCTTCTATGCACCCATGGCGCAGCAGAATATTTTTATTAAAAACTTCAACCTACTGAAATCAGCCCTAAATCAACTACAACTTTAAAACTCTGTTTTTAAATTAAATTTTTGGGTCTTAATTAACCAAAATCGTACCTTTTTTAGCAAAAACTGGCCATGAAACCAATATTTGAGCTTCTGTCTGGGCCTTACTGTTTTTACTACTAGTGACATTGGATGATATATAAAACAGTTATTTTTCGAATCAGTTACACAGTTTCATGGATAAGCCTCGTCCTACTAGAAGGGCATTAAGAGAATGAGGCTGAATAATGTATTTTTGGCATTTATTTTGGCGTTTATTTTCAATATTTATTTTGTATATGATTAGCGCAATAAAACATAAAATAATACAGAATTTAGTTAAATGACTTGATACTGATATAGTCTGACGAAAAAAGTAAATAAATCAAATACTTTTTTGAATAAAGACAAACTATAATTATAAATACTATTAAACTAACACTTAAAATTGTATTACTATTTTGCGTGAAAGAAAAAATGCATTTATTGGTACTCTCTCCTTTTGCCTCTAGCAAAACGAACAACGTAGTTTTTTTTATTTGCATCTCCTACTAGGCTAATAACATAATAATCATTGCGATCTGGAGTGGATTTTGTATGACTATGAAATACTACTCCTAGCTGACCCTTCTTTTCCATTGTAGTATATTGGTGGCTATTTGCAGCCAAAGCCAGAGATTATTAAGATTTCTACTATCTGCTTTATGTAAAAATGTTGTCAATATTATGAAATTTTTATGGATACACCATTTACGTTTTGGATAGCTCGATCAATATTCCCCATATACTTGTTTTATATGCTGACTAGCTGTTTCCCAGTGTGCCATGCTACACCAACTTTATATTATACTTTTATCCCGTTCAGTTTCCTAGCGATGATGAAAATAGAACTAGGTAAACATTTTCTGTAGCTCACAGGTATCTTTGCTCAGAGTTACATTTACAAATGAGCTGGCTTTAATTAAGAAGAGTGTGCTATCGACACCCAGGTTTGGGTGGGGTTCGGGGCGAAGCTAGAAAGATATTTACGTAAAAGAGAAGGTAAATTAATTATAATTAATGGCTGAGATACATTACATATTGTTTACATTCGGGTAAATATTATAATTATTAAATACTAGCTGTTACCCTGTGTGCCATGCTACACCAGCTTTATATTATATAGTTGTAAGGAACAAACATACAGCTGGTAGATTTTTTTCACCTTGCCTATGACACTTCCCGTATCAAGACCTACCTGTGTGCCAAGTTTGGTCAACATCGGTCAAACGGTGTGGATTTGTATGAGGAAAAAACAGATAGACAGAAAGCTGACAGATGATTTTGAGCTAGCCTATGACACTCCCCGTAACAAACCCTCCCTGTGTGCCAAGTTTGGTCAAAATCGCTAAAAAGCTGTGGATTTATATGAGGAACAAATTGAATGGCTTTTTCTTTTTTTGTTCCACAATATAGTATCCTTATACTGTGGGAGTTCATTTAGGTTCTGCAGGTTCCATCTTCCAATACTGCCTGCATTACAATCAAAGTAATATACATTTTTTTTTATAATTTTTTTAAGTATAATAATAATAATAATAATAATAATAATAACATTAAAATAGAGAAATATGATAGCGTAATGATAACAACTCTAATAATAATACAAATAAAAATAGTAACAATAATATTGAAAAAGAAACAAATTATAATATCAAAATTATAAATTAATTGAAAGAAATACAAAAAAAAGAATGAATATAAATGAATCAAATAAAATAAAATAACTGATTATTGAAAAGAAAACGTCCGTTCTTGCAATGGCTTATTCTTGCGATTGTTAAAACAAAATTCAATCAGGATTGCGGTCATGACAAACTGTTCAATTATTTACAGCAGCATTATTTTTCAAAAACAAATGCACTACTTTTCTCATTTGTTCCGATACTAAACATAAAGGTATGAATTCTGTATACGCACTTTTGATAAGATTATATGATATAATAATAAAAAATAATGATTTGTCAAAATGAAATTATTTACAGTGATAATCCATTGTCTCAGTTTAAAAATAAATATACGTCAAGATTGCTTTACATACATTCAGAAAAATTTCACAAAAAGTTTTAGCGGAAATATTTTACTACTGCTCATGAAAAACGTGTAGTAGATAGGGTGGGAGAAAGAGTAAAATCCTTGGTCTCTAATGGAAGTTATGAGCAAATCTGAAACTAAAAATGTAAAAAACTCAGTAGAGTTTGCTAATGTTGCATCTAGTTTAATGACAAACACTACAATTCTCCGTATGAGCCAAGTAGATATTGAGCCTGCTATAAGTTCGGACAGTCCATGGGTTACTGTTAAAGACATAGTTTTTATTAAGCAAATGCATGTGATAAAATGCAATTCGCAAATCAAAAATTCAATTATGGAAAACAAACTGAAACCAGCAAGTTAACAGATCAAAAACTTAATATTTCAAATTTTAATGTTAGTTACTGGTGTGCAGTTACATGTGATAAAAATTAAGTTGTATTTCATTTTATATTGCCCAGCAAACCCTTCACTGAAGTAATGAATGTTTTGTACATGTAGGTAGTTTTCATTCTGAATAGCTTTGGGTTATTTTTTATAGTTTTTAAAATTAAATCGCTGTACTATAAAAAATAATATATTGTTAGCTAAAATTTTAATTGAACAATTTTTTGTATTTAACGGGGAAAAAAAATTAAAGAGTGAAAAACCCATACATTTTATTTTTTCATGTGATAGTGTATACCTTTTAGAATAATAATAAAAAAATATTTTAGTGATTTTCTTTTTATCGTTTGATGATATTCCACTTAGTGTGGACCGCCATATTTAATTTTTACAAAATGCATTTTAACACTTCAGGATTTTTTCAGAACATTTGTAATTACTTTATGCTTATACTATTTTTTTTTTTTTTCTGGCTTCCATATTTATTGAAGTATTGTCAGAGAAAATGTCATCAACATTGGTCAATAGGTATGATTTATATTCTAGAACTAAGTGCACTTCCTTTGTCCAATCGATGATAACTGCAAAATTTGAAATATTTTAGCAGAGCATAAAATTAAACTATTTGAGATTGAGAAAAACTATTTTATATTCTTACTTATATCCATGAAAGGAATGAACATGCCAAGTTTCATTAAAATCTGAGATCATGGGTGTCAAATCCCATTTTTTTTTTGGGTTGATTTGACATGGAATGACCCAAATGTTTAAATATCATGTCACACATAGATGATTTTAGGTGGTACGTTAAAGAACTAAAAGTATTTAAATTATTAAAGTTCTGTGTAGGTTAATGGGTTAATGTTGAAGGCATAGTTTATGTTAAGCAAATGCATGAAATAAAATGCAATTTGCAAATAAAAAAAATCAACTATGGAAACAAAACGGGAACCTGCAAGTCCACAGATCAATAACTTAATATTTCAAATTACTTACTAAGATATGATATATTTTTTTTTATTTTATTTTTTTTTATTTTTTAACGGCGCATCAACTATTTGGCTATTAGCGCCAATATATGATATTAATCCAAAATCTGAGAATATAAGGTTATAATTTAGATAATCACAACATTTTTGTACGTTACATATAGATGATTTTAGGTGGTACGGTAAAGAACTAAAAGCATTTAAATCATTAAAGTTTTGTACAGATCCATGGGTTAATGTTGAAGGCATAGTTTATGTTAAGCAAATGCAAAAAGGATAATGGTTAATGGCTTCTAGGAGCTCAGTGTTGCTCTACATTTTCATCAGAAAGTAATAGAATTGGTCTTATATGATATTACTTGTCCAAATCTTGAGAATATAAGGCTATAATTTAGATAAACATACAAAGGTTAAAACTGAAAAGTTTTGTTCGCAAAAGAAAAACTTTTCGCAAAAAAAGAAGAAAGTTTTTTTAGCTTGCTAATCTCCACCTAGGCAACACTGGAAAGAAAATTACTATTTCTGAACAATTCACTCTTCTTTAATTGTCAGTTTGGAACTCGTTACTTCCGAACTGTGAAGCCTAAAAGATTTTATTTATATATGATTATATAATGATGTAAAGTCATCAATGAGTTCGAGTTATTCTAATTATCAAGAACATCAACAAATAAATTTGAGACATTATTCAAAATGGCTGTCAGAATATGAATGGTTCAGTGTAGCCAATTTTTCTTGAACAAAACTTTTGACCTTTTGACCAAATTTCGAAATTTGACTATTTTGACCTAGCCAAGGAGATTTCCCGTATCAAGAAGTACATGTGTGACAAGTTTGGTCCAAATTGGTCAAACGGTGTGGATTTGCATAAAGAACAAACAGACAGACAAACTTACAGGTGATTTTTATATATATAGATTATTCTGAGTTTCTGAATGGTTTTGCTTTTCTTAACCTCTCTAGAGGACATTTGTACAGATTGTAAGAGACGAACTGGTGAACTTCGTAGGGATGGCCTCTGACCAGTTATCTGGGTGTTAAATAGGATTTTCTAGTCAATACATGGCTCTTTGTGCACAGAAAACATAGAAAATCGGTGTTTTTCAGTTATGACTATTAAAGACATGGTAAATATATCTTATTCAACCATCAAAACTCTATGTACCTAGCTTCCAAGCTTGTACACTGGAGCGCACTTGTGTCTTTCTTCCTGTCTTAATGCTATTCCCCCAACTAGGCAAGAGTGAAAAATTTTCAGTTGAGGATTTTTATATAGTTGTGTCACTTTGGAAATAACATTATTTCACATTATTATCTTTAGGTTGAAGTGTAATAGTTAGTTTAGTTATCTAGTTTAAGTGTATCGAACCTAAAGCTAGGTACCAACTACAACCGCTGAAGTTGTAGTGACCCGAAGACAGAGCTGGAGGCCACACTAAAAAAAAGTGAGATATGAGAAGGTTTCGCTGGCGGACTTGCCGAAGTGGAGCCAACACTTTTTTCCCCCTTTTTTTTCCAGATCTGCCCTTTGTTTCCACACGATCCGCAGTAAAACCCTACGCCATATACCTTTTTCTATCGCCTCGCCTTTCCGGCCTACAAATTCTACCACGGAACAAATAAAAATTGACACCCAATGTTTTCTCATAAATTCTCTATGATATATTTGAAATTGGGATTGGAATCCCGTAAAATGAGGGTAATTCCTCTCAGGGGTTTTTTCCGAAATATTCCAACGTGCTATATACCTACTGATCGAATTCAGAAGAAATCCGCCAATTTATATAAGTGAACTATTTTTTTTTTTCAATTATTTATAACGTATCAGTGTATAAATACAATACGGAGATAATGAATATACACACTTTACCTATTATTGTATAGATAAAATATCAAAAATGGACATAAAAAAAAAGTGCATATATGAACAAATACTATGATCGCATAAATAAATAACGAACATCAATAATGATGAATATCGAACATCATAAAAATGCATATATGAACATACGATATGACACCATAAATACATATATAGCCTACTAGATTGCAAAATTTACGTCATAAAAGTGCAAATGTTCACATAAGACGTGATTGTATACAAAAAAAAACATACTAGATAGCAAAAATATACGTCATAAAATTTCATTAATGAAGTTAATTATAATAATAGCTTCAGCTAATGCTTCCAGAACATTTTCGCAACAAAAGATATGATTTCCTAAATTATTTGAGAATAATCTGCTCGTTTAGAAGATCTGAAATTTTTCTGTTATTAATTGTGCCAAAATCATGTAAAAATACATTAAATTTTCAGATTTTCGTAAATAACTTCTCTAGGAATTTAATTTTCTTTCATACGCTGCACAATGGATCCTATCTGAACATGCGTTACTCTTAGACGCAAATGTCTTAAACAGAATTTTGCACTTTATAAGAAATATATATTTTTTTTATTAAGCGTTATTCATATCGAATTGCTATTTAAAATTAAACTGCCACGTAGACGTAACACATTTTCGGACATTGCCCGTAGATTTTTATTATGTATTTAAAAGTTTATTTAAATAACATTTTTCAGGAACGCGGGTTACTTAGCCCACCTTAATGAGGATTGTGCTCAGCTATGCACCACGCAAAATGGACTTTTTTTTATGTGATGCAAAGTTCACGACGAACAATTCTTTTATTTTACCATCAGAAAAAAAGGTTTTGAACAGAATTCTTCCAATTTGGATGGATTTCAATATAGTCCATTCAGGCTCCATTTGATGATGCAATATCAAACATTTTTAGCGAAATAACATACTTGAATACATTTCATTCCATTGAAGTTTTCATTATTTTTTGAAAAAGGTGGAACTGATAAACTCAAGCTTGCTATTGTAATGTTCGAGGTTCTCTATAAAGTTTATTGGAATACTTTTGGAGTCAAATAAAGAATAGATATATCTCTGGAAGTTGTTCCTTCCCGAAAGATGTCTATTCATCCTTGGAAAAATGTACAATGGAAATCTTTGAGGAAAAACATACATACTACACAATATCGCTCGATCGTTCCCGTTTATATTTTTACAGCACAAATCTCTTATCGACAATATATTATAGTCCCCAGTACAGCCTCTCCTTCCTTTTCGATTACAAAAGTTATCAGATCAATTTACTTCTGTTTCAAATAAAACATGTATCTTAAAAAAATAGGTGTCCGACAAAAGAAAAGACGCAAACTTATAAAAACTAATAATTATTATTATAATAATTATAATAAAAACTAATAATAAAAAAAATATTTTCCAATTTCTTAAATTTTGAAAGTGGTTCTAAAGCGCGCGCAAAATCCTGTTATTCGGCGAGTTCCTTTTCAGCACGTTTCCTACCTCCTTCCATAGGGAGGAAAGCCCCTTATGAGGATAACCTTACGCAATCTGCAGGTGCCGACTAGAAAATTACACGTTTCACAACGTATATATCACGAAAATGACTGTATATATAGAAATATATATGCAGTAAAACATGGGCTGAGGGGGCTGCAGCCACCCCCTCCCCCTCCTGAAATTTTCCTAGCCCCACCCGAAATTATTTCCTATATACGCCCATGCAGTAAAAACATTTATTTTCTTTATAGAATCAAGTTCCTACCTCTAAAACGAAACATATTTGTCTTCTTCGGCATCCATTCAATGAAATACCACGAAACAAGGAAACTAGGAAGGGAAGGTTTTCTAGGAACCCTCGAACCGGTCTAGCTCCGGCGAGTTCCGAGATCCGTCACTCATCCTTTTGGAGAGCGTAGGTTAAGAGAACGCCGGATAAGGGAGAGTCTACTGTAGATACAAGGTGTCCCCACAATAAAGAGACAAACTTCGGGGTTCAGGAATAAAAAAAAGTCCTTTGGCATATACCTCGTTTTTTCTTCGTTTCCGAGAAAAACGAAAAAAAAAATCAATAGAAATAATGAAAAGGCCGTCTTTCCTAAGGTATATATAAATCCCTCGCCCTGGTTGTATCCCTCACCCGCTCCCCACACTCCCTCCTACTTTAATTTCCGCAAAAACGAGACGTGACAACCCCAAACCGAACTTCGGGTTATTACTTCAAAAAACTTTGCAATGTATGCCAAAGGACATTTTTTTTTCTTTTTTTATGCTTCATCGATTCCTGAAGTTTTTTTTTGGGGGGGGGGGACCCTGTATATATATATATGTATATGTATATATATATATATATATATATATATATATATATATATATATATATATATATATATATATTACATATTTCTGTTCGCTCTTCACGGACTGAAAAATTGTCCGTCTTTACGATATTGTCTAAAAAAATCGTTTGTCTAATTTTAAAGGTCAAATTCGTTAACCAGCAGAATCCGTCCACCGGAATATGTTTTTTGTGGGAAAGTCGTGCTAAGTGGAAGTTGACCTCCTTTTGCAAAGCTTGGCAACGTCTCAACAAAAAACGTTCTAAAGTGAATTTTAAAGGGCCTCAAAGTCCAAGTGATATCCTCAGAAAACATTGGTATACTCTAGACATTTTTAAAAAATCGTAAACTAATTTTCAAAAACATAAATATATCTTTAATTAACATTAGTTCAGAATCTACTACTGATGGTGATGTCAGTTCAAATACTGAAGGCGACAGTGATAAAGAAAATTTTCACAAAACATATAATGCGGGTAGTGATGGTTTACACTCAGAATAACGTTTTATCAATAACAGACTTATTTTTAATACTTCTGTCAGTTTCAATAAATGTATTTGTATTTTTTACATCAAATTTATTAAGTAAGTAAGGCGTCGACTTTCAAAACAGGATATATCCAATTCTCACGCCTTTTCAGGGGATACAAAAAACATCTAAGCTCGCATTGTTTCTTTAGTAAAGTAATAATCACGAGGTTGAACAAACATTCATTTCCTTATTTCTGATGAGATTTAATGAATTAGTGTATTTAACCATGAAATAGTGTATTTAATCCATGAAATAGTGTATTTAACCCATTTTGGAAGACATCGCCTGAAGTAAAAAATAATTTGATACTTTTTCATAATTTCTTCTCACACAATAAACTAATAAAACAATAAGGTTATTTAATTATTAAGCTATTATTACTTATTAATTAAAAATAAATTTTACAATTATCCTCTGTCAGATTATGAATTAAATAAACTAAAAAATAATTTACTGAAGAAAAAATCAAAATTAATTTACGCAATGTTTGCAGCTGTAATTATAAACGAAATTAAAACTTCGATGAAGGATTAATCGTTTTAACGTTTTTTGTCGGACTGACAAAATGATCCACTAATTTCGTCGGACATAGCTGTATTTTGCTCACAAATGTATTAATCTATTACATGTGAGTTTTGTCCGAACTTTTGTAATCGAATAAAGTAACCTCCCGTGAGTGATTTATTCAGGTTGTCGGACTGAAGAAAGGAGACCGAATATTTGTCGGACAAGTAATGGACTATCATCGTTAGGCCAATATTAGTAAATGAAATTAAAAATTAGGTGTGTTGTAATAAAAAAACCATACCGCCCTAGAGAGACATATTGAGGCCGTCGGACACGATGATCGCGCCCTCTTTTCTGTCGGGCAAAATCATTTTCATTTGATTCTATATATAATCTTCTGAATAAAATAAAGAATCTGAGTATTGTAATGAAAAAAGGGGACCGCGTTAGAACGACAGGTTTAGGTCCTATGTGTGTAGTAAAGCGCCCACTTCAGACTTGGAAAAGTTTACAGTGTGGTAGACTCGTCAAAATGAAGTCACTAAGACCATTTTTAGCACTTTTGTAATCAACTTAAAAAAAGTCCGACTCGCAGGAACTGCATCATCTTTGCGCGGTTCCGTTCTTATATCTAGACTCATTTAAAATGATTAAAATAGAAGCTGTTATTATTTTGGGTCCACATTTCTAGAAAGCATGAAGATTAGATAGTTAGCCGTCGAGGTGATAAGTAAAGATGGAATGGTTGGGATTCGGCTAAAGAAACCTCAATACGATTTTTGTTAAAAAATCTATATTTAGGACGTTTTGGCTACTCATTGGTAGCCTTCGTCAGCAATGAAAGTGCCGGGAGGCAGAGGAGGACCAAAGTTGACAGTTCCATCTTTACTTTCAAGAAAGGTCTTATTTACGATCTTACCTGCATGGGTTCCCGCCCTAGGAAGGACCCCGCTAGGCATTTGAAAAACTATATCTTGGAAATCCATATCTCTAAGATTAAATTGTTTTTCTTATTTTTCTTAACCTGATTTATTATCAAATACATTATCCAACTGTAAGCAGTCAAAAAATAACAAGGAATAAAAACAGACAAAAAGAACAGTTCGAATCAGCGAAATCAATTACTTTAAAGTTTTAAGCACTTATTTCTCCGATTGACATCGTCTAATCAAAACTTTCATCAGAACCTTTTTTGTAGAACATTTAGTAAGCTTTCTAATGGTATTCTTCCGTTTACCAAGATTCTCAACCTTTTTCGAGATATTAAGGAAAGTATACAAAGTTCCCAAAACCTTTCATGTCTGTTCATAAAATATTTTATTCTAACCCTTCCTTAACTCCAAACGTAACAAAACTTTGAACATATTAGTTTTAATGAAAGTAGAACATGCAAATAATGTTTCAACTGAATCCCGTGATTCTAAGTACCCAAACCAAAAACGGTATTCAAAAACTATTGTTCCAATTTTCTCGAAAACGGTTAAAGCTATCGCCTTGAAAATGGTTTCATTCGTTTTCCTTGCCCAAGAAGCCTATAAAAAGAGTACTTACAAGCTTATGAACTCAAAAACGTAAGCGTTACGATTTTTTCTGCGCGAATTTCGCCCCAAACGCCATCTTCCAGTGGGCGGATTTTGCTGGTTAACGAACTTGACCTTTCAAATTGGACGACTGATTTTTGTACCAAATTTCATCAAAATCGGACCATCAGGGAAGCCAGAAATGAGCGAAAAGACAAATATATATATATATATATATATATATATATATATATATATATATAAATAAATATATGCATATATATATATATATATATATATATATATATATATATATATATACAAATTTGAACCACCGTTATTTTCGGTCTCTAGGGGTTCTGAAACGCGAAATTGTCTTGTCGGCACTTCCGGATTGTTTCATTGTATCAACCTTATAAGCAGGGTTCCTCCCTATGGGGGAGGGAGGAACCGCGCTAAAAAAGGACGCTGTACTGGGGACTATTAGTTATAAAAAGAAAAGATGTTGTTCATAGTCCAGGCAACGAACAGTTATAGATGGAAATGTTTAGAACAAAATTTTTGACTTCATAACTTTTTTTGGGCTAGTTAGTAGGATAATATATCAAAAGTCCCCGCCCATAGCCTTTGAGCCGTTTGAAGGAGGGATTAGAAGGTCCCGTTTTTCGGAGTTTCGCTTATATATCGATAAACACGCGTCCTAGCGATATGACCATTCTATAACAAATGAAAGCTGATTAAATTTTCTATAAGTTCCACCCAATCAAGTTGTTCGTGATATCAAAGGCTACGAGCGGGGACTTTTGATATGTTGACCTCCTAACTAGTCGAAACAAAGTTACGGAATTCAAAATTTTCCTCCAAGCATTTTTATCTACAGCTGTTTTTGAGCATGCACTGCCTGAACAGTTAGTTTTCAGCTTGACTCCTCAATTCCTTTGGGCATTATGAAGTCGAGCCGATGATGCATTCCTGAAGTACTAAAGATATTATTTGAACATCCCAAGTATTGGGAGGAGGTTTGTGTTTTTCATGAATTGTTCACTACCATGAAGGGTAATGGAAAAGGCCAAATTTTAGGATTTGAAATAGTTTATTTCACTCTATAAAACACACGTGGGCAACAAGTGGGCCGTGGTCCGTAAGATTTGATCTGGCCGGCGGGAAACTTTGAAGACCTCAATTTAAAAAAATAATAATATTGCACTACTTACTCACACTCACTACAAATGAGGAAGAAGGAGTGATATGGGGTTTGTCGCTTGCTCCTGCGGGATCAAGTGAGCGAGCAAGCCGAGTGTCTCATTGATTTCGTGTCGCTAATTAACATTCGTAGGTTGTAATAATTTTCAAGTTTTAATTATAATGTTGTACCTATAGGTTACCCATAACTGCTATAAAACCTTTAAGCTAACCTTGATAGAGCGTTCATGATAGTGGGAGGTATTTCTAACAACAAGAGCTCCTAAAGAGAGGCCACCATAGCACGAATGTCGAGCGTGATTAAAAAATAAAGTAGTTTGAACAAATGCTTAGCGCCTCCAAGTATTTGAATATATGCATTCGTATACACAAGACCACGGGTGTTTTTGTGACATATTTCTCAATATTTTTTAACTTTGACAATTTAAATTATTTCAATATACTTCTCACAAAACAGCTTAAGGAATAGTATTAAAAATGCCTTCTATTGTTTAAAATTAACCTGTATATCCAATATCTCTCACCGGATGTGATGTGGAAAAATATTCCTTTTCCATTGTGAATTCTCAGTCCGACCATCGGAATGGAATTCAAGGAACTCCGTATTAAATTCTATCCAGCTCTTTACTCATTCAGCTTACAGCATTCAATTAGGCATCTCTGCAATTATACGGCATGTTACTGCCTAAACTGATCATCATTGATCCGACATATTAAGCCTGAAATGGTTGTAGATCATCAAATATTAAATATTTTGAATATTTTCATAAATCATCATTATTGTACGAAAATGTTTCAGTAATCAGACAAATATTACCATTGCAGTCCATTATTTTCTTTATAAAATTAGTGACCAAATTTATAATAACTTTTCTTGTGTAAGCAGAAGGTGAATGAATAAAATTAACATAGCATAAACGCCAATTTATTAAAATTGGCTCTAAATTATTTTAAACAGCTGTCTAAAAACACATCTGATGGTTGCTTTGTAATTCATCAGTAATGAAGTGGCAATTCTAGCGGAAGGTTCACGTTTGTCCAATTTGGCTTCATTTAGTTCCTAGCCTGCTGAAGATGCATCCTAGGATGCGAAACATGAAGAACCAATTTTAATAAATTGACGTTTATTTTAATTTCATTTTATTCTTTGATCTTGTGCCTACACAAGAAAAAACTATATCTAATATCAGTGCAACTCAGTTCTTTTCAATTAGAATGTATTATGGACTATTTGATTCTTGTCTAAAGAAAAAAATGTAATCGTAATTAGAGATAAGCTGAAAGGAAAGAGATTTAATCAAACGTATAATGCACTCATTCTGAATTCTGAATGAATGAAAACTCATTTTACTTCTCATTTTTAATTAATAAATATGAATATTTTAATTTTCTCTTACGCCAAGTATTGTTATGTATATTGAGGGAAAATTAATTTTTCAAAAAATAAGAAATTCATGTGAAGCAAATTCTAATTAACTAATGAGATTTGCCATACGAAATAGTTCTGAATAAATTTTCATGAAAAAAAAAATTAGCGGAGGAGTAAAAATAAATGAGGTAAAAATTTTCCAAAACACTCATAATACATTAAGTTTTTTTGCTGACTGAAAGGGGTTAAGGGATGTTTGTAGTGAAGATTTCATAGGGAGAAGGGAGGAGAAGATGGATTGTAGGGGAGGCTTTTAAACGGTAGACAAAGCCTGTATCTGGGTCAGCCACATCCCACCTCCAGCTAATCCTCAGCCCACACCTCACTCTCTCTCTGTCACTCTGTCTCTCTCTCTCTCTCTCTCTCTCTCTCTCTCTCTCTCTCTCTCTCTCTCTCTCTCTCTCTCTCTCTCTCTCTCTCTCTCTCTCTCTCTCTCACACTCACACTCACACTCACACTCACTCACTCACTCACCACAGTCCCGGCCTCATTGGACAGTACAGTTAACCTATTGTGGTTTTAATTCTGCTTCGATGGACTGTACAGTTCAACCCTGGCCTCAAGAATGTCCCATTCATGGTAAGAAAATATCTTAAGATTTAGTCTGCGTAGTCCAAATCTTGAGATTTCGTCTCCCCCCTGTAAGGGTGCCCTTACAGACTGCTATGAGCCGGTAATCGAAGATAACTAAAGTGCTCTGAAGGAATTTATGAGCACTTTGGCTCCTTCTTAGTGTTGTGAAGACAATGAATGATATCATTATGGCAGTATATAAATGCGGTAGGCGAGGATCATAGACTTGGTGCTACGCCACATTTGGATCAGGGGCCAAAACATGCGAAAGAGGAAAGTGCATGAAGATATTTCAAGTAGCAATTACATTTTTGTAATTAAATCCAATAATTAAATAGGAATCATGTTCAGAGGTTTGTATTAAACTCAGTATTTGTTACTGTCTATTTTCGATTCATTAATTTCACAAATTAATACATTCCATTCCTTTTATTATACTAGTCGACATTCGTATTGACATTTTTATTTTTTCTCTAGTCTTTTCCTGATGACGTTTGACTTTAATCCCAGACTTTCCTGTCTGAACTCGTATTAAGCTCTATTGTGCAACCTCAATTTTACTGTCTTTTTTAATAATTTGAATTTTGTTCATACACATTTTTCAGCGCGATTCCTCCCTCCCTCCATAGGAAAGAAATATGCTTATAAATTTAACCTCATGACGCAATCCGCAAGTTCTGACTAGAATATTTAACTATTCAGAACCAATATATCACAAAAAGAACGTAACAAATCTGTATGTATACCTATATATAAAGATGTCTATTCGCTCCGTTGCTTCCCTATGGTCCGATTTTGATGAAATTCACTACGTTGAAGTTGACACGTCAATTTAGTTAACCAGCAAAATCCGTCCACCGGAGCAGGGCTTTTTGGACGAAATTCGGGCGAAAAACGTGGTACACTTTTAATAAGTTTTATAACGTAAGAAAATGAATGAAACTATTTTTAAAGTGATATCTGGAAACGTTGTTACAAGTAGTAAAAACGTTGATAAGTGTTTTTGTCTCACTTTTTAATTGGTCGTTTTTCTTTTTTCTTTTTTTTTTTGTTTAATATCATTTAACAGTAAAATTAATTTACTGTATTTTAGTACAAGAAGGTAAAAAAGCGAGAAACACGGGGGTAATGGTGTATTCCTAGAGCGAACGTTGAGGAATAGCACGGTGTAATTTCCGTAATTTCCTGTTGTGAAGCCTAAACAGCGAGAAACAAGGCGGTAATGGTGTATTCCTAGAGCGAACGTTGAGGAATAGCACGGTGTAATATCATTAATTTCCTGTTGTGGAGCCTAAAAATCAAGAAACACGGCGGCAATGGTGTATTCCTAGAGCTAACGTTGAGGAATAGCACGGTGTAATATCCGTAATTTCCTGTTGTGGAGCCTAAAAAGCGAGATACACGGCGGTAATGGTGTATTCCTAGAGCTAACGTTGAGGAATAGCACGGTGTAATATCCGTAATTTCCTGTTGTGGAGCCTAAAATCACGAAAGGTCAAAACCAACTAATAATTATAATGGAACTTGGGACACAAACGGAAATGCGCTAAGATGACGCAGTAACTGCGCGTCGGACTTTGTTATAATTTTACTACAAATAAATGTACATTAATATTTTTATTGAACAAAAAATATCCCCTATAAGTTAAATTATCCACTTAAATATTAATATAAGTTATATTGAAATGGCTTGAAATAGTATATTTATTTGGGGGTGTCTCAGAATCCCTTTGCAGAATATGACATTAAATGAATACGAACGAATATTCTGTATTCTGGAAAGATAGCGGAGAAGTTGTGAATAGATTCAAGTTAATAATTTTACACTCGAGACTACAAGAAAGTGTTCAAGATTAGAAGAGATGTAAAGTTGCTAAACATTGTAAGAAAGTTCTCTGAAAGCTATGAACTATTCTCCCTACCGAGTGCCAAAGAAGTTTTCTTACAACTTGTACAAGGTGATAAGTCTTTGTGCCTCAAGAGGATGGCCTTCTGAAAATTTGATAACGACTTTCTCTTTTTTGGCAATAACAAATTTATGAGAATATTTGAATCTTAATCATTAATCATTTATTTGAAAAATTTCGGAAGAGCATAAATATTTAAAACATTTCAAATTCATATTAATGGCCTTAATACGTGTTCATTTATGTGTATATATATATATATATATATATATATATATATTTATATATATATATATATATTTATATATATAATTATATATATATATATAATTATATATATATAAATATATATATATATATATATATATATATATATATTTATATATATATAATTATATATATGTATATATATATATATATATATATATATATATATATATATATATATACATATGCGGGACAGGGTCTCCCTCATTGAGATGTCATACTTTAGGAGTTTATTTTGCACCTCCTTTGTAGTTCAGTGACGCAGAAATGAGCGTTCTATCTGAAAAGTCCGACTCGCAGGAAGTGCATCATCTTAGCGCGGTTCCGTTCTTATCTCTAGACTCATTTAAAATGATTAAAATAGAAGCTGTTATTATTTTGGGTCCACATTTCTAGAAAGCATGAAGATTAGATAGTTAGCCGTCGAGGTGATAAGTAAAGATTTTTGTTAAAAATCTATATTTAGGACGTTTTGGCTACTCATTGGTAGCCTTCGTCAGCAATGAAAGTGCCGGGAGGCAGAGGAGGACCAAAGTTGACAGTTCCATCTTTACTTTCAAGAAAGGTCTTATTTACGATCTTACCTGCATGGGTCCCCGCCCTAGGAAGGACCCCGCTAGGCATTTGAAAAGCTATATCTTGGAAATCCATATCTCTAAGATTAAATTGTTTTTCTTATTTTTCTTAACCTGATTTATTATCGAATACATTACCCAACTATAAGCAGTTAAAAAATAACAAGGAATAAAAACAGACAAAAAGAACAGTTCAAATAAGCGAATTCAATTACTTTAAAGTTTTAAGCACTTATTTCTCCGATTGACATCGTCTAATGTCTGTTAATAAAATATTTTATTCTAACCCCTCCTTAACTCCAAACGTAACACAAATTTCAACATATTAGTTTTAATGAAAGTAGAACATGCGGAAAATGTTTCAACTGAATCCCATGATTCTAAGTACCCAAACCAAAAACGGTATTCAAAAACTATTTTTCCAATTTTCTCGAAAACGGTTGAAGTTATCGCCTTGAAAATGGTTTCATTCGTTTTCCTAGCCCAAGAAGCCTATAAAACGAGTGCTTACAAGCTTATGAACTCAAAAACGTAAGCGTTACGATTTTTTTTGCGCAAATTTCGCCCCAAACGCCATCTTCCAGTGGACGGATTTTGCTGGTTAACGAACTTGACCTTTCAAATTGCACGACGGATTTTTGTACCAAATTTCATCAAAATTGGACCATTCGTCTTCTACCTAGAGAGCGAACAAACAAATATATATATATATATATATATATATATATATATATATATATATATATATGTATATATATATATATATATATATATATGTATATATATACATATATATTTATACATATATATATATTTACAAATTTGAACCACCATCATTTTCGGTCTCTAGGGGTTCTGAAACGCAAAATTTTCTAGTCGGCACTTCTGCATTGCGTCATGAGATCAACCTTATAAGCGGGGTTCCTCCCTATGGGGGAGGGAGGAACCGCGCTAAAATGTAGTAGAGCTACTCAAACTTTTGTGTATTTTAAAAACTATTGTTTTTTTTTTTATTGAAATTATAACTGTGTGTATGGAATAACTAAGGAAAACATAGAAAAAAGAAACGACAACTTAAAACCAAAAGTAAACAAAGTAATAAAAACTTGAAATACTTACTTCACTGTTCAATGCATTGAAAAATATCAAAAATTTTCTCATTTTCTTGTCTTCTTCTACTATAATACTAATTCTACAAATAAATGCAATTTAGCGAAAAACAACAAATAAAAAAGTGACCTAAACAACTACAAAATCTCTCTCTTGGAAAGCTGTGTTTCTAACAAAAATATTTTTTTTCTTATTTTACATATCCTGTTTTAAGGACAAATACATTCTCATACCACTAGAAGCAATTAAAAAATAACAAGAGGTAAAAACAGACAAAAAGAACCGTTTAAATAAACGAAATCAATTACTTCAACGTTTTAAGCACATATTTCTCCAAATGACATCGCGTAATCAAACCCTTTTTGTAGAGCATTTAGTAGGCTTTCAAATGGTAACCTTCCGAATGGAAATCATTGAAAGTTTTCGAATGCTTACTAAGATTTCCAACCGTTTTCGAGAAATTAAGGAAAATATACGAAGTTACCAAAACTTTTCATTTCTGAAAAGTTTAAATATTTTATTCTAATCCTTCCTTAACTCCAACCTAACCAAAATTTCAACATATTAGTTTAGATAAATTTGAACATGCAGGAAATGTTCCAACTGAATCCCATGATTCTTAGTACCCAAACCAAAAACTATTTAAGCAAGTATTTGTAGTCACCGAAAGTTAATAAGTAAGAGGATCAGTAAAAAACGCAAATTATTTCTTAAATGGTTTTATTATTTTTTTTTTTTACGGCTAAAATTACTACGTTGTTCATTTTTTCTATTTATCCTACGACATGAGTGGCTGCAAGAGGTGCAGGATGAACGGCAGCTGGAGCACCCTTGTGTACCACTGCATTGAAACCGTTCACTGGATCAGCAGTGTACTCTACCGTTCTGATCACACCGTCAGGTTCGGCGAGCGAGTAGGTACCTTGGACCACATCGCCGTCTCTAGACTCGCTCTGACTCTTCGAGTCCCCGGTGAGTGCATCATTGACGGAGTAGGAGAACTGGTATTGTGGGTGTGGGTCGAAGTCTGCTGGTGCGTGAGCTACTGCTAAAGGTGCATGGGCTGCTAGTGGGGCGTGTCCCAAGAGTACAGGTGCGTGGCTGAGAATCTGTGGTGCGCCGTGGGCTGCAGCTAACAATGAAAGGATTGTGACAACCTGCAAAAGGCATATCACGTAATATAGAAATTTTCATATGTAGACATAATAGAATAATAAATAAATAGAATAAAAAGACTAAATTAATAGTAACGTCGAGCGCGGGCAGGACCTGAATGGGTGACCGACCCCGTGTTGTTGGCATTATAAAAGATTGGCAATCTGTAGATAGCCCGGCGGTAGTAGCCCAATTACATAACGCAGTAAAATAACTACGTGACGAAGCACGGGTTTTAGCTAGTTTCTATATAAAATACAGGTATGGAATATTTTATCTAATGTAATAAATATTCAATAAAATAAATAAATAGTGGTTTAGAACGAGGAAAAAGATGTGAAAATTCTTTTATTTTATAAAATATATTCCCTTTTAGCGTAATATTCCAAAAAGGAAGGAAATACATTTCGTTTCCTTTAACAATCCTGAACCAGTAACCGCGCTGTATAAAGGAAGCGTTGAAATATATTCTGTTCCCCGGTAAATCGAAAATTTGTACTTAGGAGTTCTAAGGATTCCTGGAAACAAATCTTTCTTCTTTCTAAAAGTTATTATTTGTACATTTGTATGTTCTCATGCAATAACAGAAATAATTTTTATTCATTAATTTTTCGGATGAAAAACAACAGTTAAAATGAATCCGAAAGAATGATGTTTATTTTAATTTGCCGAACCATCTATAATACCTAGCAACATAAATAAATAATAAATGTAAAAAAAATAATTGAATTCGAAACATATTCAACAGATTTTTTCCCCTGCACATTTCAGTGGCCATTGGAAAGAATTCCGGGATGTGTGATGGAAATATCTCCAGCAAAAACTCATAAGTCTGACATAAATACCGTGTACCGCAAGAAATTTAAAAATTTACATCAAATTTCAGATATAAATATTATGTGAGCCTGTAAAATTTCAATACTCATTATCTCATAGTCAATACTTCACAACTATTATTATTACTCTTTGCTTTAATATTGAATCTATTATATTATTATTATTTCATGTAACTGTCAGAAGTGTATCCGTAAAATAGGTCAAAACATTAATTGTTAATTTTTTTTTTAAATATAAGCAACTTATATTAAGTACCTAATGTTAAGATCTATTACAATTCATATTAAATTTCATATTATTTATTTTACGAGCTTCGCAACGACGGCGACTTGCTCTTTTTTTTTAAGATACATTAAAAAATAAAAATTTATATGTTCACAATTACCAGTAACTTATAGTATTAAGTACAAAAAAAGTTTGAGGAGAGCATACGACAAAAGTTAGTAGGTTTGTGTTAAGAATTAAGTGCTAAACATTATTTAGAGCCTTGCTATTTGAACTATAGTTAATGTATTTACATAACTTATCACTAAAACTAACTGCCAATATTTAATTAATAGGTCATGGAGGATGCTACATGTTGTGGTTTTCCATTAATGACCAAGTAAAATTGAGTAATAATTACATAATAGGTAAAAAAAAAAAAAAAAAAAAAAAAAAAAAAAATTCTTTCGTTTCTTTAGATTCGGTGATACATGTTTATGTGTTTTAAATATTGGAGTATAGAGTTTATATATGGGCTACACTCTGTAAGAAGTTCTTTTAGGTCGTGTGGAATGTTCAGTTAATCGCGTCTTTTACATTCAGTGAGTATGTGTTTAATTGTCAATGTTATGTTACAAACTCTAAATTTCATATTAAGGTCCATAAATAACGAATTTTGTCAAGTCATATTCGCCCTGAATTATTATTACTCTATTCTACAAAGTAAATTTCCATATCATTCCAGTTTAACCGTCTCCGCCGGGATAAGCTATCAATGAAAATAAACATAAAAACATTGAATACCCTTTTTTCTTTGTTTAGCGGGACAGAGTTCATAACAAATTTTAGGCTTGAATCCCACTCATAATCATATCAATTATTTTTTTTATATTGATAACAAAAAAACGTTTACAATTACATTTAGAAGATTTTTACATGACAGAAAATCTATGTTTTGTGGAACTGAAAATACACGCGTTGGTTTCATACAATAATATATACTTATTTTTTTTTAATTTTAGGAAGTTGGAATTTATTTTTTAGTAGGTTGGAATATCTTTGTTTCCATTTTAAATTTCTTTATTCTATTTTTCGTACTTTTTAGCACTTTCCTCCGAAGGAAAGTAGCTATTGAGGTTGCACTCATGACGGAATTTTTGAAAAATTTCTTAGAATCTTTATCGATCCTACCTAGTAGAGACCGAAAATTACCCCAGTTATATATATATATATATATATATATATATATATATATATATATATATATATATATATAGTTATATATGTGTCCGTTAACACGATACAGGCCAGAGTTTTTGTTTTTTCGCGAAACTTGGTATGTAGTATTCCCCCATTAAACGATTGAACGAGTTCGTTAACCAACAAAATCGGTCCATCCGGAGGGGGGGGGGGTTTACTCCGGAGCCAAAGTAGTTATTTGTCAATACCAGCCATAAGTTTTGTTATATTTCAACGAAACTCGGTATTTGTTGTGGTCAACTGAAGAGACAAATTTATTGTAAAAATAAACTAAATCGGTTGACTAGAAGGGGGAGTTTACTCCGGACGGAAATTACTAATTTGCTCATACCGGTCGTAATTTCTGCTGTATACGGCCTGGGTATAAGTGTAAAAATGAACTAAATCGGTCTATTGGAAGGGGGGGGGGATTTACATTGTACTATGTTTGGATTGAATTGAAGCAGGTGTTATTTATGTTTTTATTTTATTTATCTATATAGGTTATTTTAAGCAAATTATTCAGGAATGCACTCGATACTTCCCAATTCTGAGGAAAGTGCTTAGTTATGCAGCTCCTGCGTGACGAACTTTTTATATCCAAAGATGGTACAAATGGTTCAAAAATTGTCCTCCTATTTAGCTGCTATTGTTTGTTTAGCTGTTTAAAGTGTTTGTATTATAGATTATAATTATTAGTTCTTTCGCACTAATTCACTTCCTTGTAAGCTCTCAATGAATAAATAATTTGATTACCATAAATAAAATGTTATTATAATTCATTAAAGAGATTACCTCCTTAGATATGCTCAAAATAACATAAACAACCCAGAATAATCACCTTAAAAGTCATGTCGGTGGTTAAATCGTCTCTAGTGAACTGATTGCATGTGAGTGCCACTCTGTGCTATATAATCCAATGGATCCCCACCAGAGTGCAGAGATTTTGCAATGAAGGAGTTTGACCCTTTTACATCTAGGAACGCACCGAAGGACCCGCTTCGAGTGGAACGCCCACTTGCTTTGTCTCAACTAAGGTACGAGGATCACATTAGCTGAGGCGGCACTCGAGACAATGGTATTAGGCCCACGCCTTCTTCAGACATTACCAGTATAAATTCGCTTGAACTTTGACATTTACGAAAATTAGGGCAATAACACATATCTCCTTGTCGGTCCCTTTGAACGATGTTTTGAGGTATCACAGATAGTGGTGAATTCTGAACCTTGATATAATAAAAGGCCGTCATGCAGGAGCTGCATAACTAAGAACTTACTCAGAATTTGGGAAGTGTAGACTGCATTCCTGAATAATTTGCTTAAAACAACCTATAAAAATAAAATAAAAACATGAAGAATTCTGCTTTTTTACATTTTTAATGAGCAAATGTTTTAATTATTAATTTTGTAATTGATTTCCTTCCAGAATGTTGTTTATACGTGGTACTAAACTACTTAATAAATACACAAAAACTTCACGTTTTTGTCTATTGATCTGAACAGGAATAGAATACAGTCCCTCTAGTGGTAGAAATCAGAATTCATACTAAAACAGAAACGCTCCTAGTGTCAGCTTTGCTAGCCTACGTTTTCGTGGCAAATTCTTTTCAAACACGGTACAAGTAAACCCCCTTTCGATAGACCGACTTAGTTCATTATTACAAAACACTTTTTTCTGTAGATTACCACTACGAATAACGAGTTTCGTTGAAAAATAACAACAATTATTGCTGGAAGTGACAAATTGGTAACGAGGGTCCGAAGTTACCTCCCTACTAACGAAGCTATTTAGTTTTCTTTAACAACAGTTTTTTTTTATTAAAAAAAAACACGACGAATACCGAGTTTCGTTGCAATTCAACAATAATTACGGCCGGCATGGGAAATTAAATATTTTGTCTCCGGAGTAAACGCCGAATCGATTTGTCAGTAATTATTCTGATAGATTATCATGATTGAATTACCCATTTCACTATATTTCATCGGTTTTTGTGGAGGTTAAATAAATAATGTCTATTTTTATACTAATTTTCATTATTTATCTGTCCAACATCATTGAATTCATCCGTCCAATTAGTGTGTTATGCCGCCACCTCAATGGATTATCATATAGTTCAGAGCGAAATTTAACCAAAATATAAATGTATTACCACATTGACCAGAGGACAGGTTGGATCGGAAGTGGAATTGGAGTAGTGTGATGCCATGAATACAGACAGGCACTGTGATATTTATACAGGTACTCCAAGAGGTAGCTACAGTCTGCTCAATTGGAGGACTTCTATTCAACTAAAAACCAGGCTGATGCACAAGATCACGAACAAAGAATTAAAATTCAGGATATTTACTAACTTATATTTGTAGTTTGTAATGTCATCAATTTTACTAAAAATAAATAACTTATTAGTTTAATGGTTACTATACCGGTTCTGATAGCTCGACCTTATATTTATCTTATCCCAGATAGACTATAGAAAAAAAAAAAAAAAACAGCTTCATCTTATCGGTTTACCGTTCATATCCCTAGTGCCATTAGTAAACGAATACAAGCAGTTATTAGTAGGTTTTCATGTTTTGTAAAAAAAAATACAACAAAGTCTCAAAAAGAAGGATGATTTTAGGCTCCACTAAAATTACTCCATCTTCATTGTCAGCGTTCACTTTTGGAAAACTCTATTACCAATACGTTTCACATTTTGCTTACTTTATTTACAAAAATATTCATAACATAATACTGTTAAACGCAATTTAACCCTTTCGATGCGACGCCCGAGAATACTCGCCGGAGAAAGATGTTCCCCAGAGGCGATGCCCGAGTATTCTCGCCACAGCTGTACCTCTTGATTGCGAGCCCTCTTTAGCCTTGAGAGAGTACAGATCTAGCAGGAATGGGGGATATTTTCTGGTTTAACCCTTAACTGGTAACATACAAATTTTGAACGTTGTATCATGCGTCTGTGAGACGTGTACACGGTAAAAATGTTCTTAGGGCATTTTTTTAGTGAAACTGTAAATAATGAAGGAGTAGCTTATTATAATAATTAAAGCAAAAAAAATGTCATTGCTACATTTAAAAATCACGTCTAAAAACAAGCAGTTGTATCGGAATGAAATAGGAAGAGAAATATACGAAAGAAAAGTATGTAAATTTGGTTTTAATGCGTACCTAAATTGTAGTAAATAAATCGTTTCAAGTAATAAACGTCGTCGTACACGTAAGATAAACATGAAAATGAGGAGCTTAGTATCAAAGTTGGACAACTCCACTTTTGCTTTTTTTACAGGAGAGGCAAAAAACCATATCTACTATATTGATGTCAGTATCATGGTGATTTTTTTATATGTTATTCTTATAGGCATCAGAAACATTATTTCAAAGGCACTACAAAATTATATAAGTATTAAGGCCGTAATTACACTTTAAATAGTGGAGTTGTCCATGTTTGAAACCAAGTCATGGAGTTGTCTGTTTTTGAAACCAAAGGGAGCCATTTGAAAATTGAACCTAACCTCTTTTGAAACCAAACAAATATGAATTTGGTATGCTCGAGGGTGTTTTAATATAATGTAATTATGTCTAATGTATTAAATCAAAATTATATAGTTAAAAATTACATGAAAAATGTTATTTAAATACAGTTTGACAAAACTGAAATTAAACTAAATTATCCTTATTTTATTAAGTTTAGAAAAAAAGTGGTACTTAGCTGTCCTCTTCGCACAGTTTTACCTATAACTACATGTATTGAAGTGGCTGTGCTATAATTTTCATCGCCGTACTCCGCCATACCTGTGCACAGCTAATAAAATAAAGTTATCAATTAGCGATGCGATTATTTTATGAAAAACGAGTTAACCATTATTATTTTCTGCAGAGAGTTGTTGAAAAGTTTTTAATAGCAAATAACTGAACATTAACGGCGAGATCTATCTAATATCTAGTGCGAAACTGTCAATATTTATTTGTTATACGCGAAAATTTAAATAAAGAGGAATATGTGGAGAACAGTTACCAGTATTACATTAGTTGTTAATTTATTCACCTGAGGTCTTGAAAATCGACCCGGCACAAAAGAAATTCTTCAAAAATCATACCTAAATCAGAAAGATTCAAGTACCTAGAGGTTTTGTCCCAAAATCCGGCATTCGGAACCACAGTGTGCCGGATAACAGCTAGTTATTAATAAGAATTATCGCCAAATGCACTTATTACAAGTAACTATAAACAATGGATTTGCAATGCATGTTGGGAGCAGATTGCATGAATGCAAGCTTCTCATTGGCTACTGATGGAGTTGTCATTTTTTTAAACCAAACTATGTTGGAATTGTCCATATTTTGATTCTGAACGTTTGAAATAAACGCTATTTTACCTATTTTCTGTCCGTTTTTAATGAAAAACTGTTGTAAAATCGAATGCAGCATAAAAATCCACTTAAGAATCGACTAAAATCTCAAAACTGAAAAAAATGGAGTTGTCCAACTTTGATACTAAGCTCCTCACATGATGATTAGTAACGAACGCCTAAGTAAAAATGGGAAAAAAATACTGGTGCGTACGCCGCTTTAGGAGAGGGTCCGCCTGTGGAGGGAATAGGAAGTTAGCCCACGTCGCTTCGAAAAGGTTAAAAGAAAACTACCAATAAAAAAGTGTGCCAAAATGAGACAAGAACCCATTCAAAAGAACAAAACTAACACTTATGTGAACCACTTATTTCTCTCTTGGACATAGTCCCGTCTAAAACTACCAGTACAGAATTTAGTTAGCTTTCGAATGGACACTTTTCATCTACCACGATTTTCCAACCTTTTTTGAGATATTTTAGAAAATATACAAAAACCCCGAAACATTTCATATAGAGTCAATCCGTTTGAAATGGTCCAGACAAAAATAATCTGGTCAATTTTACAAAAAAAATAGATATTTTTATCATCAATTTTATATAGAATCACTAGTTCAAAACCATTTAAAAAATAAAATCAGTCAACCGTTTGAAAATGGCGGTCATCTTTGTTTCGCTGCGCATGCCGATTTTGGAGTCTATAAGCTCTTATGGAAAACTCATTTTCTCAGAACTGGTAAGTAATATACTAATAATTCAAACACCATTTTTCATTATAATGGGAAAAATCGACATTGATACACATCCCCTTATGCTAAAAAAAATACCCTAAAAAACGGCCTTTTGAGAAATTAAAACAGTTTTATTCAAAAGCAGTTTTCAGGTATTGGACTTCAAAATACACAAATACTGAAGAAGGAATAAAAGATTGAACGGACTATAAGGAAAACAATGGTGTTTGAATTATTATTATATTACTTACCAGTCCTGAGAAATGAGTTTTCCATAAGAGCCATTTTCAAATGGTTGACTAAAAAAAAATTAAAAATTGTCTTGAACAACTGATTCCATATGTAATTGGTAGTAAATATATCAATTTGTTCTAAAATGGTCAAACAACCACCTTTGGACCACTTGAATTTGATTGACCCAACACGTTAATGAAATATTTTTTTCTTATAATTCTCGAGCTCCATTCTCATCCGATACAATTTATTAATTTGGAAGGATATAAATATTGCAGGCCATTTTTAATCTAAACTCTCATCATCATTGTTAGGTAACGGGAGGAATATGTATTTCCGTTTTAGCGCGGTTCCTCCCTCCCCCATAGGGAGGAACCCCGCTTATAAGGTTGATACAATGAAACAATCCGGAAGTGCCGACTAGAAAATTTTGCGTTTCAGAACCCCTAGAGACCGAAAATGATGGTGGTTCAAATTTGTATATATATATATATATATATTTATATATATATATATATATATATATATATATATATATATATATATATTTGTCTGTTCGCTCTCTAGCTCGAAGACGAATGGTCCGATTTTGATGAAATTTGGTACAAAAATCCGTCGTCCAATTTGAAAGGTCAAGTTCGTTAACCAGCGAAATCCGCCTACCGGAAGATGGCGTTTGGGGCGAAATTCGCGCAAAAAAAATCGTAACGCTTACGTTTTTGAGTTCATAAGCTTCTAAGTACTCGTTTTATATGATTCCTGGGCTAGGAAAACGAATGAAACCATTTTCAAGGCGATAGCTTTAACCGTTTTTGAGAAAATTGGAAAAATATTTTTTGAATACCGTTTTTGGTTTGGGTACTTAGAATCATGGGATTCAGTTGAAACTTTATCTGCATGTTCTACTTTCATTAAAACTAATATGTTGAAAGTTTTGTTACGTTTGGAGTTAAGGAAGGGTTAGAATAAAATATTTTATGAACAGACATGAAAAGTTTTGGGAAGTTCGTATACTTTCATTAATATCTCGAACACGGTTGGGAAATCGTGGTAAGTGGATAGAAACTATTTGAAAGCTTACTAAATTCTCTACAAAAAAGATTCTAAAACTATTTTTGATTAGGTTATGTCAATCGGAGAAATAAGTGCTTAAAACTTCAAATACGTCTGTTTTGTTCTTATGAACGGGTTTTTGTCGTTCTTGTTGTAATTTTTGTCTCTTTCCCTTCGTTTTTTATTGCTTTTTAGTTTTGTAATTTCTTATGTTGCGAAAATTTTGTGTGTAAAACAGGATATGAAAAATGAGGCCAATTTTCTGTTGCTAGAAATAATATAAATTTTGGGAACTTTCTTTAATATCTCGAAAACTGTTCAGAATTTTGGTAAACGGAAGAATACCATTAGAAAGCTTATTAAATGCTCTACATAAAAGGTTCTAATGAAAGTTTTGATTAGGCGATGTCAATCGGAGAAATAAGAGCTTAAAGCTTTAAAGTAATTGATTTCGCTTATTCAAAGTGTTCTTTTCGCCTGTATTTTATTCCTTGTTATTTTTTAATTGCTTATAGTTGGATAATGTATTCGAAAATAAAACAGGTTAAGTAAAATAACAAAAACAATTTATTGTTAGAAATATAGATTTCCAAGATTCCAAGACCTTGCAACTAGCGGGACGGTTTCTTGTGTTGCCGACCCTTCCAGGTCAGATTGTAAATCCTACCTTTCAAGACTGGTGAAACCAAAATATAACTGTCAGGGTTCGGTCACTGCTACTTAATAAAACTACATTTTATCGTAAAAATGGTTTTATTGTGCCGACGTTTCGGCTTGAACTTCAAGCCTTCATCAGGGCTGTAAATACAAGTAGGACATATTTAACACTAATATATGCACATATCTATGTAAATATATATATATATATATATATATATATATACATATATAATATATATATATTTATATATATATGCATATACACATACACATATACACGCACACATATGTACATATATATGCCCACATACCTACACATATGGGGTATGTATTATTAAGTAGCAGTGACCTAACCCGGACAATCCCTACCTTGCATCATCAACGGTCAACGATCTCCTCTCAACAAAATAATAACTGCTTCTATTTTAATCTTTCGAAATTAGACTAGGGATAAGAACGGAACCGCGCTAAGATGAGGCAGTTCCTGCGAATCGGACTTTTATTTTATTTGTATTTGGTGCGGGTGTAAATAAAAATAAAATTGATACCATCGTTTCAGAGCACTATAAATAGTTGGGAAAACTAGTTGTATCCAATTTTCATGAAAACAGTTACTCATTTTTTCTTTAAAATGGCATTGTGTCTTTTTTTACTTTACAGAAAATAACGGCGTGGGTTTCCTCCGTTTTCGGGTGATTCAATTTAAATCAGAGGATTTACATCCAATCGATATAAATAATTATGTACGTACGGTTCTCTCTGCATCCAGCAGCGTGCTGTTTTTAGTCTGCTTTTGGTGGTCAGGTAATATACTCGCATGACTGCACTATGCATGTATTCAGTCTAATACATGCGTTTTTGGATATTTCTTGGCCACTTACTGACAGGAGCGGTAGAAGGATCACTCCTCCGTGCTCAAGCGAGTGCTTTATTGTATACTTCTTAAATTTCCCTTATTTTACAGTCTACAATGACATCGGAGCACCGCTCGCACTCCGATGTCAAGATCTGGAAATTATTATGGAGCAAACGACACTCCAGATTCGTACATGCCTATAATGGACTTTCATTTCACCAATTTGCGTGGATAGTGCATTTTATTCATACTGCCAGGTAGAGCACCCAGGGAAGGTGACCCTGGGGTGTGTACTGTATATGACCTTGTGTCAGTGTAAATGTTTAATATACTGCGTATTTTGCGTGTGCGGTGTACTGTTACTCGGGAAGTGAGGGTCGTAAAGCCCCAAGCAACTGCGCAAATCAGTCGCTCCCTTCTGTTTATTATTTTTTTACTGTGTGTGCATCTGCTGCCGAGGCCATTAGCACACATCCAATTCAATCTATTACAATTGTTTCATATTTTGTTTTAAAAACATATATACGTGTGTTTTTTAGTATTAGATCCATTTCAGACAAATGTCGCAACTAAAAGTAAAACCTACGAACTAAATCTAAACAAATATTTACACTTGTAGTTATATACAGAAGGTAGTTCCGTTTGAAACATATATAGGAACTAACCTTACACCTAAACCTAAACTTAAATAATTACACATCTACTTATAAACAGAAAGTAGTTCCATTTGAAACATATATAGGATCTAACCTTACACCTAAACCTAAATTTAAACTTAAATAATTACACATCTACTTATATACAGAAGGTTGTTCCATTTGAAACATATATAGGAACTAACCTTACACCTAAACCTAAATCTAAACTTAAATAATTACACATCTACTTATATACAGAAGGTAGTTCCATTTGAAATATATATAGGAACTAACCTTACACCTAAACCTAAATCTAAACCTAAACCCAAACTTAAACCTAGAATTAATAAATACGTATTTACATTAATATGTCACAAAATCATACACTCACACACTCAGATTAAAAATATACTCATACAATAAATACAATCTCACAATAAATACATTCACAATATATAAAAACACTCAATACATGCTGATTTATAATGGAGTTACTCATTGTTATAAATTATAATAAATAATTATGCGTTCATTCGTTATATAAGAAAATACAGTTTAATATCTGGAAGAAAAGTAGTTTCTCTTTTCACTGCTTCGTCGCTTCTATCTAACAGGTCACTAAGATTATTAGGTAATCGGTGCCGTCTCCTAGCATCTCCGGGCAGTCGACCAGAATGTGCCGGACATCCAGTAGGCCATCGCAGTGCTCACACTGAGGACGGCGTCGGCCTACCAGATGATGGCCATGGGTCAGGCGGGTGTGGACTATTCTAAGTCGCGTCATGACAACTTCGTTAAGTCCGTGGGTTCTGTCAGCAGTGCTCTTGTTCATTACAGAAGCCTCAATATTTTTTTAAAAAATAGATCTTTTTTATTATCTGTCTTGCCATTTTTCTTGCACCATGGTTTTCAATAATCGTTTGCAATCATTTATGTGTAGTGGGGTTGCCGAAACGGGGCTCATGCGAGCAGCCAGCTTTGCTAGGTAATCTGCTTTTTCTGGTTATTATTATTATAGTATTATTTAGTTAGTTATAAGTGGTTCCCTACTGCAGCAAATATTGTCCCAAATTCCGTGTACAAGTAATCGGATTCTGCTGGTTACCGAACATGACCTTTCTAATTAGTAGATGAATTTTTACAATATATCACCACTGTTATTTTCTTGATGCATGGGTTCTTAAACATATAGTATACCTCATAAGCGTGTTTAGTCCCATTGGAGTGAGGGATCTATATGTAGAGGGAGCCATATGTAGATGAAGGCTCAGTAAGTAAAAGGACATCCTAAATATCATTTGGAAACATTGGTTGATGTCATTTTCTTTCCAAATCTCTTATTTGCCGGATAATTGCCATTGTCTGTTCTTTAATCTTGATGCTGATAAAATGTTTTATTCAAATATGTTCTTAAGTAGCTGTGAATTCGAGGGGATAACTAGATAAGAAAACGCCCTTGTAAAGGTTTAAAAAAAGGAACGAGACTTTACAAGGAGAAGAACCCTCCCTTGAGTGAATATTTCACAATTTAATTTAGAGCAACTCTCACCAAGGCCCTTTTTAACCCGGTTGAATATTTAAAATGTGCACTACTACCCTTTGAATAAGTTATTTGAATCACTGGTGAGTAACTGCTCACATTAATAATTTATTAGTCTCTTCTGCTATTCACTAGTTTCCTTCTGAAATTACTCTTGAAGTTCCTTTCAACTTATTGGTTTTATGGTTCTAGATAAATGCTATTATCTGTAATCGACATTCGAACGAAAATTTTACATCCTCATCACGCAACACAAAGTTAATGGAGTGCCGAAACGGGGCTTCTTCAACCCTGAGTTTTATGTTTTCATGCTGTCTACAACGAAGTAGGGGATGCGATGAAGTATTTACTACTAAGCCAAAAAAAAAAAAACTATTTTCTAGACACCACTTTATGTGGTTGAAAAATATTTTAAAATCAATCAAGAAAATTAAAGCTGAGCTTAATTACACAAACTAGAACGGATTTACCCGTCAAATTGACTCATGACAATATATTGGCTGTAAAACAAGATAGGATAGTGGACTAAAATTCCCAAAACTACAAAAAAACACTAGGTACAAATAATAAAGCGTTCCCGCCAGCAATTTGATTTGGAAAAAAAGAGAGCCATCAGGTTGTACCAAGATATACAGAAAGGAACCAAACACGCAGCTATAGAAAAGTTAAACAGATATTGGAACTAGACGATAGACAACAAACTGAGAGAAATGGAACAAACATTCGGTAAATAGCGTAAGGCGATTAACTTCTCACGGAAAGGTCAACAGGCAAATTATAAAACACTCCATTGATAATAAAATGTATTTTGAATATATGTCCATTGACAATAAAATGTATTTTGAATACATGTCCATTGACATAGACCTATGATTTACCGGACAACATGACTGAACTACTGCCACATATATGAGTCAAAATACAGTTATAATATACACTTACAGAAAATATATTTCCCACATTATTACTATATTTCTAATATATATATATATATATATATATATATATATATATATATATATATATATATATAGACACCCATATTTTGTTGAAACGCTCTGATTCACGCACTTACTAGACCATATTCAATTAATAAACCATAACATAAACTGCACAGATATAACAATCATTTTAATTTTTCGCTGTGATCAATAATTCGTTTTAAGCATTTCTTTACTTCAATCTTTAATATTTTGTTTTACTGTTCCTCAGTGTAGTTTTTGATGATACACACAAACGAAAGTAACAATGGACAAATTTATTTATTTATATTGAATACAGAGCTTGCGACAGTAGCGATTTTAGAAGTTGGCGGTAGAAACCACTAACAAAAGAATTATACAAAGTTGCCAAAAATCCAGAATATTTTAGTGATTGAAAATGATTTTAAAATGGAAAGTGATTAAATAGTTTTTGAAATATTGTGTCCATTACTTTACTTCACGTTAAAACATAATGTTTTTATAGTTTCTACAATGAATGTATTCTAAATGTGATTGTAGATGTTTGTCTCTTTGAGGTGCATGATTGTTGTGTTTATGTGTGGACTGTCATCCGTCAGGAGTTCAGTCATGTCGTATGGCAGGTTTAATGTGTCTCGTTCTTTGCAGTCAGTTAGTATGTGTTTAATAGTCAAGTTTGTATTACAGATGGCACAAACTGGTCCGTCCTGTCTCGTCATTAAGTGACGATGTGTCAGTAACGTATGCCCGATCCGCAATCGAGTAAGGACAACCTCGTCTCTTCTGTTCGATCGGTTGCTCGAGGGCCAAACAAAAACGGTATTCTCGATTTCCCTTAGTTTATTGTTTGTCATGTTCGACCACGTTTTTTGCCATTCATTTTGTAAGTAAGTTTTAGCACTTTCCTCCGAAGGAAAGTAGCTATTGAGGTTGGACTCATGACGGAATTTTTGAAAAATTTCTTCAAATCTTTATCGATCCTACCTAGTAGAGACCGAAAATGACCCCCGTTAAAATTTATATATATCTATATATCTATATATATATATATATATATATAAAAAAAAAAAATCAGTCCCGTAACAGGCCACAAGGGCCCAGAGGGGCAGATACTGTAGAGGTATCTGATTCTTGACCGTACGGCACACTAGGGAGATAGTGTGGTCAACACTATGCTCCGGCCGCCTGATTTTCCCCTTGGCTGCTTCGACTGCTAGAGTCATTAACACCCAAGGTACCCATTATTAATTAAATTAATTAAAGGCTGGGTGAGCCTAGGGACGATCTGGGACCCCAAATCCAACCCTCGAACGGCAGCACTAGAAGAAAAAATCTTTAGTGCGCGCTCGGGTTTTGAACCTGGTCCTCCAGTTCATTAGTCGAGTGCTCTACCACTGAGCTAACCTCGCCCCCATATATATATATATATATATATATATATATATATATATATATATATGCATATATATATATATATATATATATATATATATATATATATATATATATATATGCATATATATATATAAATATATGTGTGTTTGTTAACTCGATAGCGGCCAGAGTTTTTGTTTTTTCGTCACGAAACATGGTATATAGCATTCAATTAGCAAACGATTGAACGAGTTCGTTGACCACCAAAGTCGGTCCATCAGAAGGGGGGGTTTACCCCGAACCCAAAACACTAATTTGACTTTGTCAGCCGTAATATTTGTTATGATTCAACGAAACTTTGTATTCGTAGTGGTAATATAGAGAGAAAAATGAGATATAAAAATGAACTAAATCGGTTCATTAGTAGGGGGGGTTTACTCCGGACCCACAATACCAATTCGCCACTACCAGCCGTGATTTTTGGTATATTTCGACGAAACTCGGTATTCGTAGTGCTAATCCACAGGTAAATATGTGTTGTAAAAATAAACTAAATCGGTTCATTAGGAGGGGGGGTTTACTCCGGACCCACAATACCAATTCGCCACTACCAGCCGTGATTTTTGGTATATTTCGACGAAACTCGGTATTCGTAGTAGTAATCCACAGGTAAATATATGTTGTAAAAATAAACTAAATCGGTTCATTAGAAGGGGGGGGGGGTTTACTCCGGACCCAAATTCCTAATATACTCATACCGGTCGTAATTTCTGCTGTATCGTAACGAAACGCGGTATACGTCGTGGGTAACTCATGAGAAAGAAGTGTTGTAAAAATGAGCTGAATCGGTCAATCGGAAAGCGGGGGTTTAATTTGTAATATATTTCAATAGAAAAGCCCGTCAGACGTAGGTTCACAAAGCCGCCGCAAGGAGCGCTTTCTACCACTAGAGTGACTGTATCCTGTTCCTGCGTTAGATCAAAATACGATAATATGAGGTTTTTTGTATTTATTACGTAGTGTAGTAGGTACCATGTGTAAACATAACTCTGGAAGCAAATTAATAATTAATCAGTTACTCATTACAAAATTAAAAGAGAACTATTCACGTTTTTATTTTATTTATATAGGATATTTTAAGCAAATTGTTCTGGAAAGCAGTCTACACTACCCAAATTCTGAGGAAAGTGCTTAGTTATGCAGCTCCTGCGTGACGGACTTTTTATGTTAGTGGTTAAATCCTGTACTGTTAATTCTTGCACGTCAACTGTACATTTTTCTGTAACTTGTTTTGCATATTTGTCAGCTTCTGTGTTCCCTGAGAAGTCCATATGTCCCGGTATCCACAGAAGCACTACTTGTATGCTGTAAGTTTGTAAGTCGTGTATTTCTTGAAAAATCTCTGTCAGTAGTGTGTTTGTTTCGTATACGTTGGTGAAGGAGAGTAGAGAACTTAGGGAATCGGAACATATAATAAATGTCATATATGGAGTTATTGTAATATTTTTCAGTGCTAAAAGTATTCCCTGCAATTCTGCTAAAAAAAACGGTTGATTTATTGTTTATTTTAAAGCCAAATTTAGAATTTCCTATTATAGCTGCTGATCCAGTGCCTTCTCTAGATTTTGATCCGTCTGTAAATGCTAGGAGTGCATCTGGATACAACGATAGAAGATAATTAAACTCATTTTTGTAAAAATGTTTAGAAAGAGGGCTAGTTTTTTTGAATTTTGATAATTTTAAGTTAATTTCTAAGTTATTTTTTCTCCACGGTAAGTAAGTCAGCGGGCGTAGTGAGTACGTAGGACTTGTCAGTAGGCCAGTGTTCGCTAAGTAGTCAAGTATGGTCTTTGTCTTGTTCCCGTCTGGTTGTACATAGCTATAAATGGGTTTTGTATTAATGTTTGTGTGCATGGTGTATTTAGAAACTTGAGTTTTGTGTAAAATCTTAAACAAAATTCCTGACGCCTGTACTCCAATGGCGGCTCGCTGGCTTCGACATACAAGCTGACACATGGGCTAGATCTGAATGCACCTGTCGCTATTCTGATTCCTGCGTTATGTATCGGGTCTAACATTTGTAATGATCTTTTACTGGCAGATGAATATGCTTGACACCCATAATCCAGAAGTGACCTGGTGTATGCTCTGTAGAAAGTGAGCATAGAGCATCTGTCAGCACCCCATTTCGTATTGCTAAGAATCCTCAATAAATTAAGTGATTTTTTAGATTTATTGAGGAGTTCTTTTAAGTGGGGGATCCAAGTCATACGCCGATCAAAAACCAACCCTATAAATTTAATTGTATTTACAAGTGGTAAATAATAATTGTACAATTGCACTCTTGGGTTGAGGAATGTTTTCTTACGTGTAAATAGTATGCAGCTGGACTTTTCTTGAGAAATCTTAAACCCAGTTAAGGAGCACCAATGTTCAAGTCGCTGTATTGTGTCTTGTAGTTGGTCCTGTGCTGTGTTTACGTCTTTGGATGTAGTGTAGATGAGTATGTCATCAGCATATTGGCAATAGGTCACTGTATTTGGGATGAAAGATCTGATCGAATCTACTGCTATGTTAAACAGGGTGGCACTAAGAACTCCTCCCTGAGGCACTCCGTTTTCCTGAAGGAATTCATCTGATAGAGCTGACCCTATCCTCACTCGGAATCGTCTATCACATAGATAATTCTGTATGAATGACAATATTGGACCCTGAAATCCCCAATTGCACAACTATTGTATTATTGTCCTTCTCCAGACGATGTCGAATGCTTTCTCCAAATCCAGAGAAGCTGCTAGTACCAACTTCTTCTGGTGAATGAATTTAGTACCTCATTTTCAAGCCGGCTAAAGTGGTCTAATGTGCTGTGACCAGGCCGGAATGCACATTGATGTGGTGAAAGTAGATTCTCTCTTTCTAGAAACCAGACCAACCTTTTGCATATTATTTTTTCAAAAATGTTTGATATGCAATTGGTCAATGACACCGGGCGATAACTGGAGGGAAGCCTCTTGTCTTTGCCATTCTTCAGAATCGGTACGATAGTAGCCTGATTCCATGAGTGAGGATATGCTCCGTCAAGGAATGTTTTATTATACATCTTTAAAAGAAGAGCAAGGCCCAAGGGTGGTAAGTTTTTTAACATTTCGTAAGTAATTTTGTCTGGTCCAGGTGAAGTTTGTCGGATTGTTTTGAATACTAGATAGAGTTCTTTGGCTGTGATTGGATAGTTTATGTGATGGTCGAGGTCAGTTGAAATGAGTATTTCTGTTCGTTCAGCTTGCTTTTTAAATTCTAGAAAGTTTTTTGTGAAGTTCCTGTCACTAGAAGTATGTTCAAATTGTTTTCCGAAAATATTACTGTTCTCGATCGGGTCAATAAATGTATGTCCATTCTGTACGAGTCCTGTAATTGGTTTTCTGTGGTTTTTATGTTTGATTTTATTGATGTTATCCCAAATTTTATGTGATGGTGTGTGTCTGTTAATTGGTGAAAGAAATTCCGTCCAGCACTGTCTTTTGTTACATAAAGGACAAATTACATATACAAATACTCTTTCTTTATTAAGCCAACAGACAGCGACATAATTGAACTTGTCTTCCGGTTGAAAGCAGTTCAACGATAATGAACGTACTTTGGCCAAGAACGTAGTGCTGGTACTTTGGCCATGGAAGGCCTTGGTAGCCTTCGATGCGTCAAGCAGTCAACCAACCAATAGTTATAGATATAATTTTAGTAATGGCTACATTCGTTTTTTCAAGTCAAATTAACTCAAATTATGTGACTCCAAACCTATTGACTCTAAAAAGCAAGTACCTTTTTTCATGTTTTCCACGTTGGAGTAACCCTCCAGCGTGGGAGTTTATTCAACTACGTATGCCATCCTTTTTGGATACTACACGTATCAAGTACCTTGTATTAAAGTGATCTTTAAGAATATTTTTTTTTTCATTTATTTTTGGAGTCCAGGTTGAATCAGTCAATTTAATCCAAACTTCTGTAAATCTTTTTTTTTTTTTTCTTATATAATAAGATTTGCCAATTTAGGAGTATTTTAGACCTAAACATTTTCAATACTTATTTCCTTAAAAACTTTAGCGACAAACCCGCAGAACAAATATTCTTCGCCTTCTTAATACAACGACAAGCCTGAAAGACTGATCATTTGTGCGGTTTAGCATTTGGTGAAAGAAAAGGGGTTAAACTGGTAATTTTAAATTTAACTTTAGGTATTGTAATGTTTTTTTAGTGATCCAGCTGGCTGTGACGAAGATCACTGGTACAAACCTAAGATGAGTTTCAAACTTTATTTATAAAAAATACATTAATTTCCAGTTATAAATTAAATTAGAGGGAAATATTAGTTAATACTAAATTATTTTTCGACTTTGCGTTGGGACTTTAGCCATAATCAAAACTAACAGGCCAGTTGACGCTAGTGCCTTTGACAACTGGATTGATGAAGGAACTGATGCCTATGTCACCTAAGTGTATCGACCTTATTTAGTTAAGTCGTCTTTCAAATAGCTCATTTGCCAATGATTAATTTTGTAGTTTGCACAAAGTTAAAAGCAATTGTAATTCAAGAAGTTCTTTTTATATTGTCTGGAGTGAAGTACTGAATGGATTCAGACGAAAGGCTAATTTTCGGAGGCTTAAAGCCTTATTTGAATTATATAAAAAGATATCCACGTATCTGATTTCGCTTGTATGTAGGATTATGTAATGTACTTTTTCAGCGGATTAGAAAAATAGTTGCCGATATTGCATTAAAAATTTATTTCATTTCTTGAACGACTTCATGCTCTGTTTTGACACTTTCTTGCGTACACATGATACATATATACAGTTAGTAAAAAAAGTCTACATACACTTATGATTATTTTGTTTTAATCAAAAAAGAGGGTTAAAAGCGAAAGAAAAAACCATGAAACAATTTATTTATTTTTTCCTTTTAAATATAAGCTCTTTTGATGAATTTGGTACATTTTAAATAATTTTATAACTCCAATAAAAAATAACATAGAAAAAGTAACAATAAATTTCGCAAAAAAAGTCTGTATACACGGCAAATAATATAATAATTATCAATTCAAATATTTAACAAAAATTATCTAATGATCAGTGGGACCTCCCTTATTTGTTATTACCTCCGTCAGACGACTGTTCATTGTGCTAACTAGTTTTCTTGTAAAATTTGGATCGGTTTTCAGCCATTCCTCCTTAAGGGCCTCTGAGAGTTGATGTTTATTTTTTATTTTGTGATGCCTCAGCCTCCTTTTAAGATCCTGCCAGAGGTGCTCTATGGTTTTAAGGTCAGGCCATTGTGGTGGTGTTCTTAACTGATGTGAAGCATTGTACAGCAACCATTCTTCGACCCTTCTGGCACAATGTTTAGGATCGTTGTTTTGTTGAAAAATAAAATTCAATCCTAGGCCTAACTTGGTGGTACTGGGTCCTCAAACGGTACATAATTTATTGAAAAAAAATAATCTCAAATCGCGAAGGGCTCGCAAGAAGCCGCGTATAAGCAAAGTTAACCGAGCAAAGCGGTTGGCATTTGCGAAAAGTTACCTTGATAAGCCTACCAGTTTTTTCGACAGAGTGATTTTCACGGATTAATCCAAATTTAATATTTACGGTGCTGATAGCAACGTTAAAGTGTGGAGAAGAAAAAACGAGCCCATGAAATTGAAAAACCTACGCTCGACAGTTAAGCACGAAGGAGGTGGGATGATGGTTTGGGGCTCTATGGCTTCAGCTGGAGTAGAAAACTTGAACATCATCGAGGGAATAATGGGCCAATATGTATAACTAGATGTCCTAAAAGAAAATCTCTGACCCAGTACCACCAAGTTAGGCCTAGGATTGAATTTTATTTTTCAACAAAACAACGATCCTAAACATCGTGCCAGAAGGGTCGAAGAATGGTTGCTGTACAATGCTACACGTCAGTTAAGAACACCACCACAATGGCCTGACCTTAACACCATAGAGCACCTCTGGCAGGATCTTAAAAGGAGGCTGAGGCATCACAAAATAAAAAATAAACATCAACTCTCAGAGGCCCTTGAGGAGGAATGGCTGAAAACTGATCCAAATTTTACAAGAAAACTAGTTAGCACAATGAACAGTCGTCTGAGCGAGGTAATAACGAATAAGGGAGGTCCCATTGATCATTAGATAATTTTTGTTAAATATTTGTATTGATAATTATTATATTATTTGCCGTGTATGCAGACTTTTTTTGCAAAATTTAGTGTTACTTTTTCTATATTATTTTTTATTGGAGTTATAAAATTTTTTAAAATGTACCAAATTCATCAAAAGAGCTTATATATAAAAGGAAAAAGATAAATAAATTGTTTCATGGTTTTTTCTCTTTCGCTTTTAACCCTCTTTTTTGATTAAAACAAAATAATCATAAGTGTATGCAGACTTTTTTTACTAACTGTATATATATATATATATATATATATATACATATACATATATACATATATATACATACATATACATATATCCTATCTTGGTTAAAACCTTATGAGCTGAATTTTCTCTGAAGATTTTTTGATCACTCCAGTATGCCTTGATTGAAACGTCAAGTGTATTCTCAACTCTATAAAATTGAAAACATTTCATTTTCATACAACTAGAGGCAGATTCTACTAGGTAAATACTCGACCCAGGAAGCCCTGGAATAATATTAGTGTATACACTGGGTTCTGAATGTCTCAAGTGGTGCTCTAGGAGCAAACATTGCATATCTCTACACTCAATAAGCAATATTTCAATTTCTCTAGTATACATACTTCCGAGTATTTTTTTAGAAAATGTTCGAATGATAAGAATGTTATGTAAAATAAGTTGAATAAATCATTTGTTCTGTCAAGAACTCTATAAATAATTGAAATAATCGAGTGAATGTATATTCTATTGCTATAAAAAATTAAGAATTTTAAAGCAAGGAGTCTACCACATAAAATTAAGATTGATAATAATAAATAAATTTAGGAACATTACAAATTAATCTAAACAAACTACATCTAACTGCTACAAATACTTGTAATTTTTCTACACAATATTTATATTATATGAAGACCCCAGAAGTCGTCTAAGTGACATTTAAAAAAAAAAAAAAAAAAATGAGATAGATACAGGAATCTTGTGGGTGCTAAAGAGATCCAAATGACTCTGCTGCTGTCTCCTAGTTTAGTTGACTTTTGTATTTTGTAATATTAAGTCCAGAAGAAAATTGAGGGGTCTATGTGCGGATTCTCTAAATCTTTTGCATATTAATCATAAACCGGAGGGTGTACCTATTATGGATCATCGATGATAAACAGCTAAGGACCTGATGATTCGTCTAGTAGGATCGGTTAAAGGGTCCTTAAATACAATAAACATATTTACGTGAAAAGAAAAATGATAATAATAATTATAATAACACTGCTGGATAAAACCCGACTTATAGAAAAGAAAAATAAATAAATAAAGAAGTAAGTAAATAAATAAAAAAAGATAAGGAAACAAAAAATAATAATTGTATCATATACATACACTCACATATATATGCACATACACTCAAACACACAGAGCTATGTATAATTGTCTAATAATTCTATTACACTCATATAAATAACAATCTTGCATAAAAATAAAAATAAACTTCACCTTTCTTTGCTCCTAAGTTAAATTCTTTCTTGCTTTAAATAGTTTTAAGAAAGTACATACGCTTTTTACTTTATCGTGCATACTATTAAACAACAAGTTCTCCATTTTATGCGGTAGGTAATTTTTAGCTTGGAAATGATAGTTCAGAATGATGTATTTCTGAGGCCTGTACATTCGAAAAGGATACAAATCAGACTCTTTCCATTCCTCCACACTGACTAGATGGGCTTGTATGTATGTACGTATAGGGTTTAAGGACGAAGAACGTCAAAGGTTATCATCGTCCTGTGAAGTGTAGTTCAATGAAAATTATTTATGAGCTATAAATATATGTTATAGGAGTGAATTGCACTACGTGTATTGCCGGGAATGTTCTTAAATTGTAATCTTATATCATGTTTAAAAAGTTTTTGCATTCGCTCTGAAACTAATATCGCTGATATAATTGTTTTACTTAAATTATGGTATAATAATAAATATGGTGATTTGATCATGGTCCATTACGGCTCCACACTGCCTAGAAGGAAGGTTCGAAACGGCAGAATTAGCCATGGTAAGTAGCCATGCTTCTTGTAACACATCAGAGGGACTTGCGCGATAATTCGGAGATCCTTCATCTAGTCCCAGATATAAATAAATATTCCACACATTAACCACAAATCTATATTATCTTATCAATTTCATTTACATCAATCGAATTGATTGTTTTATTAAAGTATTCTCTCTTAAAGTATTCTGTCTAGCATTAAAAAACATCACAAAGCAAATTAATTACCCCGTAAAAATAATGCTTTATGCAGACGACATTTTAGTTTTCTGAGAAGGAAAGAGTATAGACACACTACATACTTTCCTCCAAGAAAGTCTATACCGCATAAATAACTGGCTAACGTCACACGGCTTCAAAATTTCAATTAATAAATCTAAAAGTATTGTTTTCAGTCCTAGAAGACCAAATTTTACTTCACCATTCAAAATAGATAACCGAGAAGTAATGGAATCAGATACAATAAAATACCTGGGTCTAACATTTGACCGGACTTTATCATGGGCTCCCCACGTAAGATCCTTAAAGACTGAGTGCAAAAGATCTCTGAACGTATTAAAAGTTTTGTGTAATACTTCTTGGGGAGCTGACAGAACAAGCATGCTCATGCTGTACAGGAGCTTGATAAGATCCAAGCTAGATTATGGTTGCACAGTGTATGGATCAGCTAGTCCAAGGACCCTTCAGATCCTCGATCCGATCCATCATTCTGGGTTGCGACTAGCGACGGGAGCCTTCCGATCAAGTCCAGCTCCAAGCGTTCTTGTAGAGGCCGGCGAACCACCGCTAAACCATAGAAGATTACAGCTTACCATTTCCTATTATTTCAGAATCAAAGGCCGGCTAACACACCCTTTGAATGATTACTTCTCCAGCATAACCTGGATTCAGCATTATTCTGATCTTTATGATAACAATACTTCAAAAGTACCGTTCCCTGCCAGAGCCAACGTTTTCTTAAACAGGAATCATTTAAATAATATTAAACTGCAGCCCATAACCTTATCAAATCATCCACCATGGCTATTACATCCTCCACACGTTAATATCAGCCTTACAAAATATTTAAAAAAAGAAACCCCGCCTTTAATCTATGAAAATGAATTCTATAAAATTAAAAGTCAAACAGTACCTAGTAACTTTGTCTTCACTGATGGATCAAAAACAGTGGAAGGAGTAGGCTCAGCTGTACTGTCAGAACAAAGAATATACAAATTTTCACTCCCTTCTATTTGTTCAAGCTTTACAGCTGAATTACTAGCTATAAAAAAGGCTCTAAATTTTATTACCCCAACAACTCAACAAATCTTAATTTGTTTAGATTCTTTATCATCAATTCTAGCAATCTGCAATCTCTACCCAGGCAACTCCCTGGTCATAGATATACAAAACAAAATAAATGAGTTCAGAATAAATAACATAAAAACTCTGTTTATATGGATTCCTGGGCATTGTGGAATAATTGAAAACAAGTTGACAAAGCAGCAAAAGAAGCAACAAAAGAAGGACAAGTTTGCTGTCAAGTTCCTGTAAACGATGTATTAGCAGCCGTGAAACTACCACTAAAAGATAAATGGTTCCAAGATTGGAATAGGATGGAGTTAGGGGAAAAGCTCCGTGAAATAAAAGAAGACGTAGAAGCATGGAGTAGCAGCATACGCGACAGAAGACGAGAGGAACTGACCAGGCTACGAATAGGACACTCAAGACTGACGCATAGCTATCTTATGGCAAAGGAACCACCAACGATATGTCAGTACTGCGGCGTACATCTAACCGTAAAACATATCCTCACCGAATGCAGGGGCTACATAAAAGAAAGAGAACAGTTAGATTTGCCCACTGACCTAAGGGAACTTCTGGGAAATAACTCGAATCACTTAACTAAATTATTGGTTTTCCTAGAAAGAACTAAGTTAATCCGACATATTTAATTTATAAATATTTGTGTGTATGTATGTATATATATATATATATATATATATATATATATATATATATATGTTTCAATCTCCTCCTATCTATCTTCAATCTATATCGATCTTCTCAATCCATCTTCAAGTAGCACTTTTGGTCAATATCACTTTCTTTCCTCAATAAACATATCATATCAACATATATCAATAGTCATATTGAAATTATATGCCAATTGAAATATATAAGATCAAACGACTCTTCTAACTGAGACATCCATGACCCATGTGGTTGACATATGTCTAAAAACACAAATTAAAAAAAAAAAAAAATAAAGTATTCTCTTTCTTGTATGTTTAAAAATAGTTTTCACTGAAATTTGTAAATAATTATAGCTAAAACCATTTAGTTGCAACGGAACAAACTAATACATTTCTATATAAATAACTTTCTATCAAATACACTCGTTTATCATCAGCCGTTAAAAAATTAAGAGAAAGGATATATTACAATATTTTCACAACACCACCTGTAGAATTAACCTGAATAATCATAAAATAATAAGTGTGATTTCTTTTTTTTTTCTAGGTAAGCTCTAACAAGAACCTATTACTTCCTCTAATACAAGGTAAATTAAGTAGCATAATAAGTAATACTGCATGAACAAAGACTTCAACCTTAGGGTTTAGTCTCCTTAAAATACTTCAGCATATCTGATCAGATTTTGTGTTCCCTTTGTCACTAAATATACATATATCAAGTAGAATAATGCATCCACGGCGTCTCTCAGATATCAGAACTTCTGAGAAATAAATTGACACCATAAGGTGTTGACCTTTGTTATTGATTTATTCAGGATGCATAACTGGATATGATGATGTGTATGAGTAAATCAGCTGCTTTAGCGAGGATGGATCCTCAAGAAGAGCAAACTTCGTGCTCATTCGGGGGCAGAGACATCGTATGCGTTCCTCAAGCACCATGAGGAATTATTCTGGATCCCACCGTGAGATTGGAAGTTGCTGCGAATCTCTAGTAATAAGTTGACATAGGAAATAAAAGTACAATTCATTTTTCCGTGAATGCATCGTGATTCAAACTTGGATGGTCATTGGGTTTTTCTTGGAATAATCAATGATTTCATTTACTTAAAATGTTTTTACAAGATTGAACAGAAGGTATGATTTAAAAACTCTCGCACGTTTAATACTAAATGACTTCATAAGATCATCACTAATCACCAATGAAGCATGAAAAGTGAAAAATAAGAATTAAATAAAAAAAAAAAATAAATAAAACAGAAACCCATTTTCTCACAATTTGTATTAGAGCCAAAAATATAAAATTATCTAAACCATCTGATATACTTAGACCAGAAGTAAATCATTATTTCAAGGAGAGTATATTCTGTTGACAAAAAAACAAACAAAACAATATATCCTTGGAATGTTAAAAAGTTCGCCAAATATGGTCTGCGGTCAGTTAGACAAGACTCTTCATTGTAATCATTCTGAATTGGGGAAATTCAGAAAATCATATTCCGTATTCTATTTGTCATTTGCAGTATGTACAATTGCATAACAAAGAATTCGATCCCGAAAAAGCTGCCCAAAAGGAGACAATTTCTTAGCAAATAATTACAAATATAAATATATTTTTTTTTTTCATTTTCTATATCCGGTAAACACAAATGGTACCTGTAAGACAGAACCTGGGTAAGCTCGACCTTTATAAATCTCATTTGTAGTAGAGAAAATCTCATTTACTTAATCTTATGTAGAGATTTCTGTGGAAAGATAGCGAATTTATCATTTCTAATGTAATAAGTATTATTAATTTTTTGGAGGAGCGGTCGAGTGTACACTGCCTCTTCTAACAGAACTATTTTGATTACATAACTCAGCTCATTGAGATATGCCTTTCTTTGTGACACCAGGATTTTTTTTTTATTGCATTGTGCTTTATATTGTTTTATTTGAAAATAGGAATTTATTTTCAAATTAAAAAACATATATATACATAATATTACAATAATTAAAAGGAATGTTAGCTTAATGTCATAATCAATATGCCTTTAGTATTGAAATGAAAAGGTAGACTCAGTAAACTGCCCTCAACACCTTTATATGAAATCGTATAAACTTGTTCCTTGTAGAAATGTGATGATCTCGTCTATGTATTGGCTTCATTTAGCAGGATGTTCAGATATGTTGTGTGGTAACTTTCTCCTGTTTTTAGGGAGTGGTGTAAAAGGTATTAAAAAATAATACATGTTGTTTGTTTAATTTAGACGTTTATTAACATTATTTACACAAGCATAAAACTTCACGTAGTTCATGTGTAGCTTTTTGCTTTAGTGGATGACGGTGGACGAGTGTCCAACAGTTGCTACTGGGGCGTGGATAGCAGTGGCGTATGGACGGGCGTAGTATGGTGAAGCATAAGCTACTGGAGCATGGGCAACAGCAACTGGAGCATGAGCTACAGCAACTGGAGCATGTGCTACAGCAACTGGAGCGTGGGCAACAACAGCTGCACGAGCTGGAGCAACTGCGACGGTGGCGGCATCCTTATGGACGACGGCGTTGAATCCGTTGACTGGATCAGCGGTGTACTCTACGGTCCTCTTGGAGCCATCGGGTTCGACGAGGGAGTAAGATCCCTGGACGACATCTCCGTCACGAGTTTCAGTCTGAGTCTTGGAATCTCCAGTAATGGCGTCGTTGACGTCATATGAGAAGGAGTACTGTGGGTGTGGGTCGTATTCCTCGACGCGGGCTGCTGGGGCGGCTACAGCGACTGGAGCATGGGCGACGGCTACTGGAGCGTGAGCGACGGCTACTGGTGCGTGAGCGACAACAGCTGCTGGAGCATGGTAGGCAAGAGGGGTACCAATGAGACCTGTCCTGTATGCAAGAGGGGCCCTAGCATAAGCTAGAGGGGCCCTGTAGGCAATCGGGATCTGGGCAGCAGAAAGCCCGAGGAGTGCGCTGAGGACAAGGAGAGCCTAAGAACATACAAAAATCACAAATAAAAACATATCAAAACATAATAGATCAAATAAATTCGAAGACTGCAATTCTGTGTATAGTGTGTAAAAAGTATTATCTATGTGTATAAAAATCACGCGTCTGTCTGTTTTTCTGTTTATTTATTTGTTTGTTTGTTTCTTATACAAATCTACACCGTTTGACCGATATTGACCAAACTTGGCACACAGGTAGGTCTTGATACGAGAAATCTCCTAGGCTAGGTCAAAATAGTCAAATTTCAAAATTTAGTCAAAAGGTCAAAAGTTTTTTTTTAAAAAAAAATTGGCTACACTGAATCAGTCAGATTGTGACGGCCATTTTGAATCGACTACTACTGGCTTCTGTCGGCTGTTAGATGAAGTGCTGTTGTGCTGGCCTCTGCCGGTATCATTATGAACTAAAACAAATTCACATCGTTTGACCGATTTTTGTAACTGGGTATAGACAACTAGGTATCAAGTAGATCTTGATACGGGGAGAGTCATAGTCAGAAAGAAGCTAGTCTAATCCCATAATCATTTAGGGGATCACAGCAACCTGTGACCATTATGGCGTTATTCCATGGATTCTCATGCGGGAGATAGATTTGAGTTCATTCTCTGCTCCACCATGGTTGCTTAAGAAGGGGGTAAACTGTAGATAGTTCGGCGCTAATGGTCGAGAAGCCATACGCCCTAAAAAATTAGGCTTTATGATTTTTTTATTTTTTTTTTATGATGATGGTAGTATAAAATTCAGAATATAATATCTATATATTCTAGGAACATTCTATACCCCCCTATCATCATCATAGTCGGCGTAGCCTTTTCAGATATTATCGAAGGAGCACTACATCCCAAGCCAGCTCTGAAACATTCCTAACAGGATCTTTCTGATCTACGTATATCTCGTAAGCTTTATGTCTGGAAAATTGCGCCATAAATTTATAAAATAGCTAACCACGAACTTTTAATTTCCTCCTTAAATTCAATATCTTAATAATATATTATTGGCATAATTTGAAATATTAAACTGATTTTATCAAAGGAGCGTTTTTATTCTTAAAGTCAACGCTTGGAAATATAGTAATTTTTGCTGTTATTTACTGTTCATTCGACATAATTTTGAATAGAGTAACATAATAACGGTAACAAACAAAATTACAATACTTATAAATATATAAAGCTTATCACAATGTTTTACATATAGATTTTTTTTATAGGTTTTAACTATGAAAAGAGAAGAAATAAAGTGATGTAAAATAAGTATCACGGATTATTTGAAATATAAAATTAAATTCTGAAAAAAATCTATTTAATAGCCTTTTCGAAAAATATACCTACTTGTTGAAAACACAAGTGCATGGCAGTCGTCTGCAAAATAATAAGTACTTCACCATACGAGGTAAAAACCATTAGAACCACGTTTTCATGAAAACTACTACTTTTGTTATTAATAATGAGATCTATGGAGCTCGTTTAATGAAAACATAATTAAAAATTATTCTTTTGTTGAGAATTAAAATAAATATTTTATAATGTAAGCCATAATGGACCGCTGTACACTTGTAATGTTCAATTCCTCCTCAAAGCATAAGAAGAGAAAAAAGAGGAAGAAAGACGTTTCCAGAATCCAGGAAATTTCCCAAGGAGTCCTCACATCCCTATTATTTACAATTATATATTCCAATATAAAAATATAGTGCTATTACTAGTTTGCTCTACTCACGAGCTGTGCCATTGTAGACTGCTGGTTTCTAACTGCCTACCTGAGGGGCGGTGGCAGCTTATATAGCTAGTCCAACCTGCTCCAAATACAGCCTTGGCATTAGGGCACGCCGGACCGCTCCTTCTTCCGAAGGTACGATAATTCACTGCTCTTCTTTGACAGTGGGGTCTGAGTAAATGTCTTCTACCAAAGAATGTAAAACTTGCTCTGATCCCATTATAAAAAAAAATAAATAAGAAAATTGGTGTATCCTTTTTTGTAATTTTGTCACTGGCCATTATGCTATATTGGCGTATTATTCGCTAAGATAAAACTTATTAAATTTATTCTCAAATATACCGTATTAACGAAATCCATATTTCATTTGTTGATCTCAAAACGTCTTCACACGTCGCACAGTGGTGCCAAACGCCCGATTTTGGTAACAAAACCTTTAGATACTTGAATCTTTCTGATTTCAGGGTCATTTTTGAAGTAATGTTTTGTGTTGAGTCGAATGAAACCACTGACAATTCGATAGAATAACTATTTTGGGAGAAAAATGGGTTTCAGATTACGAAATCTGCGAAAAACAGCAAGTATTCAATTTAAAAAAGTCATATTTTACTCAATTTGTAGAGATATGTGTATTTCAAAATGTATTTTTGAGTGCTGAGTTCAATAAATTAACAACAAATGTAATATTGTTAACTGTTCTTGACTTATTCCACATTATTACAATTTTCGCTTATAACGGATAAATTTTGACAGTTTCACACGATCTATTAGGTGGATCTCAAAATTAATGTTAGATTACTTGCTATCTCAAACTGTTGTTGTGTGAAATAATCGCATCAATTATTTTTATTAGGCTGTGTACACATACGGCCGAGTACGGCGATGGAATTTATGGTAGAGCAACTTCAAAACATGCAAAACAATGCGGAGAGGATAGCTATGAATCGCTTTTTTCGCACTAAGGATAACTTAGTTTCAATACAGATAACTTCACAACCTTAATGCACCAATTTCATTGTACATTTTGGAAAAAAAGAAAATTGTTTTAAAAGCTACATATATACATGAGACTTCCTGGGTGATTTTTTTATGGATAAACTAAGTGGTATAAAATATTGTTCTAGTTTTCACTAAAAACTGTGAGATTTTTATTCGGTGAGAAAACGGTCAACAAAATGATGTTGTGTGCGACGCACAGTGGTGCAGAGAGGGAAAAAACCCCAAAACCGAAGGTGTTCAATTCCGTTTGAACTAACATTTTTTATACCTAATTAGTTCTATAATACTGCTCTAATAACGATTTTCCATACTATTAATAGTTCTGATCACACAACATCTTTGTGTAGACCGTTTTCTTAAAAAGTAAAAATCTAACAGTTTTTAGGGAAAAGTGAAGCAATATTTTATTCTATTTATATAATTCCTGATAAATTGGTATTATCACCAATGGTGAATTTAGTTTGTAAAGATATCTGTAATGAAACTTAATTGGTATTATCACCAATGGTGAATTTAGTTTGTAAAGATATCTGTAATGAAACTCAATTGGTATTATCACCAATGGTGAATTTAGGTTGTAAAGATATCTGTAATGAAACTCAATTGGTATTATCACCAATGGTGCATTTAGTTTGTAAAGATATCTGTAATGAAACTCAATTGGTATTATCACCAATGGTGAATTTAGTTTGTAAAGATATCTGTAATGAAACTCAATTGGTATTATCACCAATGGTGAATTTAGTTTGTAAAGATATCTGTAATGAAACTCAATTGGTATTATCACCAATGGTGAATTTAGTTTGTAATGATATCTGTAATGAAACTCAATTGGTATTATCACCAATGGTGAATTTAGTTTGTAAAGATATCTGTGATGAAACTCAATTGGTATTATCACCAATGGTGAATTTAGTTTGTAAAGATATCTGTAATGAAACTCAATTGGTATTATCACCAATGGTGAATTTAGTTTGTAAAGATATCTGTAATGAAACTCAATTGGTATTATCACCAATGGTGAATTTAGTTTGTAAAGATATCTGTAATGAATCTCAATTGGTATTATCACCAATGGTGAATTTAGTTTGTAAAGATATCTGTAATGAAACTCAATTGGTATTATCACCAATGGTGCATTTAGTTTGAAAAAGATATCTGTAATGAAACTCAATTGGTATTATCACCAATGGTGCATTTAGTTTGTAAAGATATCTGTAATGAAACTCAATTGGTATTATCACCAATGGTGCATTTAGTTTGTAAAGATATCTGTAATGAAACTCAATTGGTATTATCACCAATGGTGCATTTAGTTTGTAAAGATATCTGTAATGAAACTCAATTGGTATTGTCACCAATGGTGAATTTAGTTTGTAAAGATATCTGTAATGGAACTCAATTGGTATTATCACCAATGGTGCATTTAGTTTGTAAAGATATCTGTAATGGAACTCAATTGGTATTATCACCAATGGTGCATTTAGTTTGTAAAGATATCTGTAATGAAACTCAATTGGTATTATTACCAATGGTGCATTTAGTTTGTAAAGATATCTGTAATGAAACTCAATTGGTATTATCACCAATGGTGAATTTAGTTTGTAAAGATATCTGTAATGGAACTCAATTGTTATTATCACCAAGGGTGCATTTAGTTTGTAACGATATCTGTAATGGAACTCAATTGGTATTATCACCAATGGTGAATTTAGTTTGTAAAGATATCTGTAACGAAACTCAATTGGTATTATCACCAATGGTGCATTTAGTTTGTAAAGATATCTGTAATGGAACTCAATTGGTATTATCACCAATGGTGAATTTAGTTTGTAAAGATATCTGTAATGAAACTCAATTGGTATTATCACCAATGGTGAATTTAGTTTGTGAAGATATCTGTAATGAAACTCAATTGGTATTATCACCAATAGTGAATTTAGTTTGTAAAGATATCTGTAATGAAACTCAATTGGTATTATCACCAATGGTGAATTTAGTTTGTAAATATATCTGTAATGAAACTCAATTAATCTTAGTTTATTTCGTGTAGAAAAAAAGAAGCGGTACTTCGTTATCCTCTCCGCATAGTTTTACCTAAAAGTGCGTGTTTTGAAGTTCCTTCCCTATAAATTGCTTCGCCGTACCCGGCTGTATGTGTGCACAGCCTAATAATGAAGGTGTCAATTAGCGATTATTTTTTGAAAAAAGACTTTACCATTATTATTTCAACAGAGAGCTGTGAAATATTTTGTGTTAGCAAGTAACTAAACATTAACAGTGAGATCAATTTAATATCTTGTGTGAAACATAAATTTATTCGTTATACGCTCAAATTTTAAGAACGAGGAATACGTTGAGAACAGTTAACAGTATTACATTGGTTGTAATTATATTTGATTCAGCATAAAAAGACTTTTTGCATTATACACATCTCGACCAATTGAGTAAAATATGACTTTTTAAAATTGAATAATTCCTGCTTTTTTAGGTTTTTCATAATATAAAACCCGTTTATCTTCCAAAATAATTATTCTATCGAATTGTTAGTGGTGTAATACGACTCAGCACAAACAAATACTTCAAAAATGGTACCGGAATCAGAAAGATTCAAGTACCTAAAAATTCTTTTTCCCGAAATCAGGTGTTTGGCACCACTGTGTTTGGCATCACTGTGTTTGGCACCACTGTGTTTGGCACCACTGTGTTTGGCATCACTGTGCGTCGTCGGTTCAGTAGATCATTTCATTTCACTAAGTGCATTTGTTACACGAGTTATTTGTTTTAAAAAAAAATTGGATCGCACTACTTCTCGAATCTAGCTAAAATTCCAAACTTCTGACAACTGTTAAAACCTTTTTGCAAACAAGAAGTTGAACAGGACAGCTATTTAATGCAACGAGATGGGTTCTATAACGGGCGTTATACTTATTTCTTGGCAGGGATCCAGGAATATTATATAGCTTGGTCTCTATAAGGGAATCTAATATTCCGCTCTATGTTAGAGTATTTTAAGAAAATAGAAAAACCCCCGCCACAGATGCCAACTCAGCCGCAGATTCTACACTAGAGACACTGTATTGGCTAAAATATTTTATTAAAGTTATAATGTATGTAATGTAAACACGTTTAAAGAAATGCTAAGAGTTGCCGTGCATATCTTGAGAATGTGCGTCTCCATTAACACCTTTCACAGACACTGTGTAAAATTGGATTCTTTAGTCCCGTAAGAAATGTTTTTTTTTTTTTTAAATACGTACTCTTTGTCCCAAGTAATCAGAAGCATTTATCACGATTGTCAGCTCCTCACAGGATCCATACACAATGAGTGTAAAACCTGATTAATAATAAATATATTAGAAGAATAATATTTGTAAAACTAATTCGATACAATTTAAAAAAATAACACAATACTCTTTAAAAATAAAATCGGTATCCATAATATTCAATTGCTTAGAACGTTAGGAATCAAATGTCGAATGAGCGTTTTATTACTAAGCCATAAGATGGCCTCCGCTTTGATCACACGTATACTTTTAAATTTACTTCCAGTTCACATAAAAGGCGTTATTAAAACATACGAGGATTCGACGGTCGGAGCTCAGCACATGCCACAGCATTTGTTACTTTTTTCAGAATTTCTGTAATATTCGCTTAAAACAACCAATACAAATTCAAAATAAACATAAGCAATTTTAAACTGTAATATTTTTAATGACGTTAAAGTTGTCTAATAAATAGCAGATTAAATAATTATTGTTTTATTTAATTCTGTTTCGGAGTAAGCTCCAACTTCTAATGGACCGATTTTGATATTTTTTAAAACACATATTCATCATTATTTTGGAACCATTATATCTATCGACTTTTGTTTGTAATAAAGTAAAAACAACAACCGATGTGGGAAAATCCTATCCGCAATAGACCGATTTAGTTTATTTATAATATAATTGACGAAATTTAGGGTTATAGATAGCAATCGTTTTTATTAGTTTTAATTTTATTATATCTTCCTTTTAATGACGAAAACTTTCAGTGGAATCAATCGAAACAAAACACTATCGACTTTAATCACCTGTCTGATAACGGCCGTATTCGTTTTACCTTATTAGCCTGGACCTGGCTCCACCTGTGGAAGATCTTCCTTAGTTAGGGGTAAAATTATGTATAATTATATCATGTCAAGTTTTTCCTGAAGGGGCGTCTATGGGCACGAAACACATAGAGCCTAAAGTAAACTTTATTATGTAAAGATAAAGTGTCTAAATATACAAATGGCATTCCGCTATTTTTAAAATAAATTATTCCATATGCGAAGTCATAAATTATTATAAATAAATTATTATAAAATATTCCATGTGCGAAGTCATAATAGCTACATTTCTTCGGAATGTGTTAAGAAGAATAAATTTATATACTTTGAACATCTTCCAAATATAACATGTTATACAACAAAAACTAGATTACTGATACAAGCAAATGAGGCGTGAACCTGTTATTAATGCATATGGACGCGAATTCGCTGTTAACACGCTATTAAATGCCACACACTACACTAAATGGGCATATAAAACCCAATGTCGATTTTCTTAAGCCTAAAACATATCCGAGACTAAGTTGTTTTTCTTTTCCCGGCAGACATTCACGCGGGTTTAGTGGCTCATGAATTATTCTTTCATTCATTAAGACCACCCTGAAAGAGGCTCATTGAGAATCGTGTCATCTTGAAACGCGTTGTAGTAAACTCGTGTTCTAAAAGTATTTTTATATTTAGTCATATTAAAAATATATTAAATTTCCATGTAGGAATAAAACAATGCCGGAGGCGTTTTTGGAGGTAGAAGGCATCGAACAGACTGACTAATGTTCATTCATAACAATGTTTATTATGCAGATCACATTAACCCATTCGAAACTGTCAGCCACTTTCGTGACAAGGCAATTTCTTCATTTTGGAACTGAAAGCCACCGCTGTGACATCTTTTTGCCACATCTAGCGGTACGTTTTGTAAGCTCTAGTCACTCTTGTATCAGCTAGAGCTCATTAAAAATGTAGTTTGAGCCTTCTTAATATGAATTTCCCTCTGCTATCCGGTCCCTTTACGTACTTGGTTCCCTCTTTAAAGCGCCTTATTTGTGTTTAACCAGTTGCTGTGTACATAGACATCCTGTTCCGTACTTGGTTCCCTCTTTAAAGCGCCTTATTTGTGTTTAACCAGTTGCTGTGTACATAGACATCCTGTTCCGTACTTGGTTCCCTCTTTAAAGCGCCCTATTTGTGTTTAACCAGTTGCTGTGTACATAGACATCCTGTTCCGTACTTGGTTCTCTCTTTAAAGCGCCCTATTTGTGTTTAACCAGTTGCTGTGTACATAGACATCCTGTTCCGTACTTGGTTCCCTCTTTAAAGCGCCCTATTTGTGTTTAACCAGTTGCTGTGTACATAGACATCCTGTTCCGTACTTGGTTCCCTCTTTAAAGCGCCCTATTTGTGTTTAACCAGTTGCTGTGTACATAGACATCCTGTTCCGTACTTGGTTCCTTCTTTAAAGCGCCCTATTTGTGTTTAACCAGTTGCTGTGTACATAGACATCCTGTTCCGTACTTGGTTCCCTCTTTAAAGCGCCCTATTTGTGTTTAACCAGTTGCTGTGTACATAGACATCCTGTTCCGTACTTGGTTCCCTCTTTAAAGCGCCCTATTTGTGTTTAACCAGTTGCTGTGTACATAGACATCCTGTTCCGTACTTGGTTCCCTCTTTAAAGCGCCCTATTTGTGTTTAACCAGTTGCTGTGTACATAGACATCCTGTTCCGTACTTGGTTCCCTCTTTAAAGCGCCCTATTTGTGTTTAACCAGTTGCTGTGTACATAGACATCCTGTTCCGTACTTGGTTCCCTCTTTAAAGCGCCCTATTTGTGTTTAACCAGTTGATGTGTACATAGACATCCTGTTCCGTACTTGGTTCCCTCTTTAAAGCGCCCTATTTGTGTTTAACCAGTTGCTGTGTACATAGACATCCTGTTCCGTTGCAATTATACAAACGTAGACATATTTGACTTAACGCTGATTTCAAGTTTTTAAGCCTACCGTCGACTGGAACAAAGACCATAATAAGAAAGAAAAATATTTAAAGAAAGAAATAACGAAAACGTATCTGGAGAAATGAGAAGAGATTCAAGGAGGAGGCTCAGCAATTTTAATACCATCCCTACGGAAACGGAAACGGGCTCCGCTCCACGGACATATAAGTTTTTGCGGATTACCGTCTCGTAAGGTTTAAGAACATAAACGCTCAATCATCAAAGCTTTGTTGTTATACACGCACATACTATATCTTGGCTCCACCATTCCTAAACATTACGGTAAATAGTATTATTTCAGGGAGTAGGGAGATGATAAGCTCAACTGGTTGGTGGTCAGTTTTTCATACACCCATAGTGCTCTTTTAACAATAAAATAACAACATATTAGGTCAACGTACTATAAAAATTTTTTTATTAAATATAATAAATCAATATTATATTAGTTTGCAATTTAATCCTCAATTCCTACAAAATGAACTGAAAATGTTCATTAGTACAAAAATGTGAGTACAATTAATACATCAAATGAAATCATTACATTTTAACATTTAATTAACTCTATCTTTTTTTTTAACTTATATAGTTTTATCGTTTAATAATAAATGTTTTTATCATACATAGTACTGATCTGTTATTACAAAGCACAGACTAATGGCTCTACGCCTTAAAAAAAGAGAGAAAAGAAAATTAAAAGCACTGATGAAAGTGCTCTGCGCTAATAAAAATTTATGTTGATGAAAAGGCCTTTTTCTTAGTCTTCCCGACATACAATATTCTTGCAAAATTAGAATATTACCTATGCAAGTTTCTATAAGATCCTTATCTCTGGCCGTTGAAAAGATAGTAATCAAAATTTTTAATATTTTCTCTTTTTGAAGAAAAGCACTTTTAACCTTTGCTAGAATCTTCTGAAAGAATTTATATTTTTATTTTACGGGAGCAATAACAGTAGCTTACATTTCTTTCTGTATAATACAAGAATGTATACATACTATATACGGTGATACACCATTTCCCAGTCAGAAGCAACCCTTTCCATTTCAAATGTAACCCTTTCCAACTCAATTGTCACCCTTAAAAATGTTTTAAAAATTTACCGTGCGGGGGAATGGACGGATTTACAGCCTCAGAGCTCACCAGGATAAAATCATCACAATATTTTTCTTTGCAACACTTGTTAGGACTAAAAGCAGCTAAATTTGGTCAAAGTCACTGGTGCCGTCTGTGTAGCTTATATCTTTTACAGAATGGAAGAAGCTCTATGGGAGCATTTGATTCGTCGAAAGGTTGTAGTTTACTTAAAAAAGTTTCAAATAGACTTGGGCAGTGAAGTGTCGTGGAGTGAACAAAAACAACTATCCGTGGAGTGATCAAAGAAATTATAATTGTATAAATTGAGAGTGATATCTGTGGATATGTTCTCTCCTCATGATATCACAGCCCACGTCTCCTTCGCCTTCAATCATCCCTGCTAGTCGCAGGCTGTGGTTGGTTGGCGTAAGGTGACTCCAGGTCATCCTAGAATCCTTCCAAGGAAGGTATTCGGTTGACAACTGGAGACACCTGAGGCGTGAGCAAGTAACATGTATCTAATTACATAATACAATTGAATTGTAGATTGTGATATTTTCTAAAACAAAATAAATTAATTATTTCTATGTAAAAAAAAAAGAAAAAAAAAAAAAAAAAAAAAAATAGACTTGGAAAAGCTATACATAAATATTTATACAGGGGTGTAACCACACACTGTACAAGTGAACCTATCCCATTATTAAGTGAAATAACTGACATGGAAATGTTTTTACACTGGTGAATGAACTCATATTTACTAGGTGGGTCTTTAACGCATACATCAGTGTTTATTTGCCTAATACAGATCCAACAACGCCCCATATCGTAATAAAATCCAAATGAAGAGTGAAAGTGACAACTTTACTGCTGATTCATTGGACTCAACCTACGCGCGAAGTATTGACACCCACTAAAAACGACTAACTCTCGAGGTTCAATGTTTGTAAACATAATTCAGTGCAACACATATAGTTTATAATGTTCCACATTGTATTATTATTTTGAACAGTAGGTCAGCAATTTTATTTTTAATAATAGTTTATCGGAACTTAGGCGATTAAACTGTGACAATAAAGACTCAGGAAAAGTATATGTCAATGTTTTCAGTGTTAAAACATATAAATAGTCGTAAAAAAAGAGTCGTGAGTAAATTTCTGCGCAATTACTAGTCTTAGTTCTCTGTAAATTCACATTGTCTTTCAGTGGCTCAATCAGTAATATTTATTTCTAAACATAAAAGTGGGTAAAAAAAGGAAAAGATAATGGAAAAAAGGGTGTATTTCTTTTATTCAGAGGAAAGGAAGTTTGAAAGGAATTTTAATATGTCTGCAATGTGTCTTTCTGTCATATGAAAGTAATTGATTCAGGTTTTGTGGCAAGGCAGTGTTTTGTCTGATTCTACAGTCTGTCAGTAAGTGTTGTCTGTCTTGTATTATCAATTGTATAATCCAATAAATAGAAATATATATATATATATATATATATATATATTTTTTTAACCATCGCGATTGATGTGATAATCGTTAGAATAGCGTTTTCAAAACTGCAAAAAAAAAAAAAAAAAAACTGTTTGCAACGAAAATCAATAAAAAACATTCCAAGAAAAAGGACGGCCTTGAAAATGAGCAAAATATCTACATAATTACTAAGGGGTTTACCAGAAAAATTGAACCAGACCAAGAAATTTATGCTCCTGTAGTAACAATGTTTCTTGTTCTCTCTCAAGAATAATCGCTTTATATCTTACTTTACCACAACATAAGATACAATTTTAAAAAAAATTAAAAGTGGAAAATGTTTATTTTTATAGTATTCATTTATTCTTATATTTTTGATCATTTATTTATTTTTTTTAGATTTGATCGAATTCTCCAAATTCTTAAATATCTATAATTTTAAGAAATGATGCAAGTTAAAAATAAAGTGTATTTAAATTTATTTTTGAAAAACATAGAATTTGTTGATCATGTTTATCTGAACGGGTTTCGTGTTCTTGGCGTGTTCCTTTCGCTGGGAGTGTGTTACTGTTGAATAAGGTAAATTAGATTAAGTAAATGAATAACTAATAATTTAATGTTACAAAATATTTTGTGCTTGTATAAGTTAATTTCAGAAGTATTCCTTTGGTAAATGCTAACTCGTCAATAAAATAAAGAATTTCATAGAAATATATTTAACAGGGTATTTATTATTAACAGGGTGTCCCCAAAATAAGCGGCCAAAATTTAGGAATATATATGTGTGTGTGTTTTATCTTCCACGTTTGTGGAAGTGCTCTTATATCTCTACCCTCCCATCTCCCTCTAAAACAAAACAACAAAAAATCTTCTTGGTATAAAAAATTAAAAGACTGCATGTGAAACTGCCAGTTCAACATAATTTAAAATAGATACTTTTAGATGGAGGAAAGTGTTAAAACACAAAACAAGAAAACATTCAATTCTTGATAAAATAAAAGTTTCAATTCTTAAAATAGTTTGACATTTAACACTGGACGCATACATAATTTTTGTGCCAAATGGACTTCCTCCGAGAACGACAGTTTATGGGTGGGTGGAAAGACTCTGCGTTAAGTTGAGAGGTCGAAAAATGGAGACCTATTATTTATTTATTCCACAAAAAATCAGAGGCATACTAACTCCTATATTTTTGGGGTGGTTGGGCTGGGAGGGTGAGTGGACGGGGTAGAATGTAAAAAATGTGCTTTTAATGATTTTCATATAGGCGTTATGAAGGAATGTCTATTCACAATTGTTGTTTAGGTTTTTGCGTTTTTATCGGAAACGTAGAAAAACGAGAATATGTCAAAAGACTTTTTTTTTTCTTTCTTTTTTAATCCTGTATCGATTCCCGAAGTTTGGCCGTTTATTTTGTGGACACCCTGTACATATATATACATATGTGTGTTTATGAATACCGATGTTTGGAGTACGAGTTTTCTTTTTGTACGAACCTTTCACATGTTGATACACCAAATACCTCTGCTGGCTATGGATGGTATAATTTACAGCGATCCATGATATACATTGTGTAACCATTAGTGATATCAGATGGCCGAGAAGTTGCCTCCTCTAAGCTCTCCCCTTATCGAGAACGGTACTGCATAAATCCAGGCTGCTGGCAGGATATCTCCAAGGACTCGTGAATATATTATATACATGATACAGATACATAATCCTCTATTTTAGGTAGTGGCTTCTAAATCTGCGAGGATCCCAGCACCGGATCACCTTGCTACCACATCCCGTTCGTAATGTCATCGTGTCATTAAAGAGCACTAGATTTTTATCTGATTATTTCAGTGAAGATTCCAAGTTTTGAAGGAAAAATAAAAACAGCTCTCTTGAGCTTCATGTTAAAGATCTTTTGAGAAATAAGATTCAAGGTAGTGCTAGTTTCGGTGACCTACATTACCATTTTCCCAAACCAGAGCCTTTACTAATTTTAAAATTAGGAAATGTTTTTTAGCTTTCCCTAAATTTTAAAAAGTGCAATTGACGGGTTTCTGAAATAAACGTTTCAATTACTGAGATACAAATTAAGTTCTATTTTATTTATATATTCCATTTTTTCGTAATAATAGACAAATAACTCGGTACTTTTGAAGCATGATTTATTGTAATAATAGACAAATAACTCGGTACTTTTGAAGCATGATTTATTGTTTTTTGAAAGATAATTTGTAAGCGATTCATTTTGTCTTATACGCTAAATTTCTTATGAAGTGTTTAAAAGACGTTTTATTTATATTTTTTGAATCTTCAATTTCATCTATAAAGACGTATAAATTACTTTTCATATTTCCCCCTTATTTGAATGTTCGACTGAATTACTCGGCGATGGAAGCAAATATACCGATGAGATATTGAACTACCTAAACAAGGCAAACTTACTAACCAGATTATAGCATACATTTAGAAAGGAAGAAGAGTGAAAACAACCCATAGAGATTTGTTTATATATACCATTATTATTTATATAAAAAATATACCATTGTTAATTTATATGTTATATGTGTGTGTGTATGCAGGTGTGTACATGTGTGCATGCATATTTGTATGCATGCATGTATGTATTTGTGTATATATATATATATATATATATATATTGTGACAAAACAAAACTAGCAAAGTTAAATAAAATTCTAGCTAAGCCCCCCCCCCTTTTTTTTTTTTTTTTTTTTTTTTTTTTTTTTTTTTTTTTTTTTTTTTTTTTTTTTTTTTTTTTTTTAATGTATTTATTCTATTATATCTTAATCTGAATAGTAGTATCCTATGTCTAGAAGCAGAATAAACTATATAAACATAGTGTAATGTATATTTGCATAATTTGATGTATATATATAATAATGATGATGTATATATTGTTGAAGTCGATGTATATATATAATAATGTGTTTGTATGCACATATGTAATAACCAAATTGTATCTAAGTATATATGCATGTAGATGTGTATGCATGTACGTATGTGTAATGTTTGTTCTGAGCAAGTCGCTATAGTTGCGAAAAAATCATAAAATAAATATAAAAAAAAAAAAAAAAAAAAAAAAGAATGTTCGAAAGTAATTACTTTCGTTTTAAACTTCTGTTTCTCCTGAAATGTTTGATCATAAATAGTATTCTATTTTTATATTTGATTTTTTTTTTTATAAACAGGAAAAAATTACTTTGAACTCTCTGAAAACTATTAATAATATTTTACTCATTATTTATGATTATTGGATTTATTTATTGGAAGCTTATTGGTGTTACGCTTCTATGTTAATATATTTTCTTTAATGTGTTGTGAACCAAATGGTTCAGCAACTTGTTCAAAAGCTAATTGATTCCTGTATTTCCGAAAGTCCAGGTTAATGATTAAAAATGAGCAAATTTTGTTTTATTTGTTGCAATTCATGAGTAATGCTTGAAAAGCAATTTTTTTCAGTTACTTTTAATTAAAATGCACTACTTCAATACCTTAATAATTTTGAAAGCCACTAATATAAATATGAATATCAGAATTTCCTAATTAGTATTAGGTAATATTTAGTATAAATATTTGATCTAAATCAAAGAATTTAAAATGTCGAGACTCTTGTAGTCAAAAGTCTCGACATTTTAAATTCTTTGATTTAGATCAAATATTTGAAGAATTAAAAATATAAAAATTGTAAATAGTATACCTGCACTGTTCTTCTTTGTTGAGACCACATCTTCAGTAGCTAAAACTACAGAACATTGACAGCCTTCAATTAGAAACAAACCTTCTGCTAGAGAGGCCACATTCAAAAAAACAATCATACCACTCTAGTCATTTATTTTATCCTGTTATTAACACTGTTTAGGGAAGCAAAATAAATTAATAATATTGCAAAAGTAAGTGCGATGGCCGGGAATCGAACCCGGATCAACTGCTTGGAAGGCAACTATGCTCACCATTACACCACCATCGCTTGGTGAAAGCTCCTGGACTCGATATCTTCTAGGACATCGCCACTTAAAGTCACTGCAAGCGGACGAATTATGGTTTGATACTATTAAAAAAAATCAGTCCCGTAACAGACCACAAGAGCCCTGAGGGGCGGATACTATAGAGGTATCTGATTCATAACCATTCGGCCGACTAGGGACATTGTATGGTCAGTACTATGCTCCGGCCGCCTGATTTTCCCCTTTGCTACTTTGACTGCAAGTCTCATTAGCACCAAGGTACCCATTAATAAATTAATTAAAGGCTGGGTAGGCCTAGGGACGGTCTGGGAGGCCGAATTCAATCCATAAACGGAGACACTAGAAGATAAAAATCTTTAGTGCTTGCTCAGGATTTGACCTCCGGTCCTCCAGCATATTAGTCCAGTGCTCTACCACTGAGCTAACCTCACCCCCTTTGATACTATTAAACTACCTTAATAAAAAAATTAACGAGAAAAACGGCCATTATAATGAAACGCTGACCATTAAACATAACACTTTGCCTGTTGACTGATAGAAGTCATCTCTTAATCAGAAATGTTCCCACGAACGTGGGGTAACTCATAGTATATTGCTATGCTTTATGAATTGATTGCTTTAAAGGAGAGTACAAAAACTCTAGATCCTAACGCGGTAACAAATCATGGTGGGGTACGAAATAACTCTTATTTGGTTTCCGTGGAGAACTTTATGTTAAATAAACCAACTACGAGAGGGTTTCTATGATTTTTATATAGTAAAGTTTTTATATAGGTACAACCTATATGCGTTTTGATTAGCATTGTTTAAATTGGCTTTCTAAACAGAAATCTTGAAAAGTATCGTTGCAGTCAGTGTATTATGCTGGAGCTGAGAAGAAGTAATGATAACCAGGCTGCGGATTACTTTACCGAAAAAGAAATCACTAACTTGTAAAAACTGATTTATCAAACACCTACTGATTACATCTAAAACCAGAATAAAAAAAATAATAAAGTAATAATTATGCGTTAAAAAAAATTAATTACTATACCATTAGCAATAACAATACTAACTAACTGAATACTAGGTATTTTTTCTAGGTTGTGTTTTCTGTTCTAATTTTTTCCGGAATATTTTGTCGAATATATATATTGACATTTTCAGTTTTATTAACCACTCTTGGGTTAAAACTGCTCTTGAAATAATGAATTAGAATATTTTACTGATATCTGTCAATATAATTCATATATAGTGGAACTTTCTCTGTTGATTCACTTATTTACATTCTTGGGTTTTGTAACATTTGTGAATATAGATTTGCTGTAATCATAATGAATAGAGAAAACATATTTGCATAACAGTTCTTTAAGCGACGATGTTTATAGGGAACTATATTTCATCATGAAATCCAATGAAATATCGCAAATGTGAAAGAAGCTTAAAGAATTTCGTTGTAAATGTGACTCTCATACTCTGGGAGGCGCAAATGTAATGTATTCCGAAGAGAAATACCTGATCTAGGCGCACGGTAGTGCGCCAGGCCAAGTTCCGGCCTAAGCATACTGTGTGTACATTACAGGCGGTCTTAGAGCCGATTTTTACTCTCTCATAACTTTCAACCAGGTAAAGATAAAGTTATGAAATTTTACACAGGTATTATACTACTAGATGTGAGTAAAACTGGAAAATTTCATAATTCTACATCGAATAGTTTCTGAGATAGAAGCGATCGAAAATCGGGATTTATAGGACTCGCTCACTCACTCACTGACTCATCAAAATTATTAGGCACTTCCCATGATGCTAGGGACTTGAAATTTTGCATGAAGATAGATATGAAGACGTTATTAAAGGAAAAAATCGAAAAATCGCGAAAAGTTGTGTTTGACTCCGCTTCCGGGGCGGGGCGTGCCAGTTTTGTACTTCCTTCGGAAACCCATCATTCCGTCCGAAACCGTCTTAAACTTGGCAATGTTTTTTTTGTGCCGAAATTATCTTTAGAGAAAAACTAAACATTGCCAAGTTTAAGATTATACCTGGTTAAGGAATGTGATATTTTAGTAACTGGATGTAAGTATTTTTATTGTTGTTTTTAAAGGTCAGTTGAAGTGTCTTTACTGTTCTTAGTAAGTAACTATGAGGTCTTCCAAGTAATGAACTTGGACATTTCTTTCTTGTATCATCTCTTGTATTGGCAAATATTTTTGGTTGAATTAATACACCAACTCATACTACTTTTTTGGAGTGTAGAATGGTAAGGCGTTTTTGGGGGGTTTTAGGAGGGGATATTTTTCAGGAAGGGAGTGTTTCTTTGTGGGGCAGGAACTTGGCCTCTATTTCACATTTATGTTTTTTTGGGGGGGATTCATTAATAACAGTAATAATCGGGGTCTCCCCGTGGTCATGTGCATATCTTCTTTGATTTTCATCTGGAAGTTGGGGGTTAAAGCAGCTGGGACTTTTCTCATTTCAGGGCCCGTTGAGAATGCACCAAGAATCTTTAAAAAAGGTTGTAACCAGCAGATAACGTGGCATTAATGGCCTATATGTCGATGTGCCGTAAAAAACAACAACAAAAAAAAACTAGAATAAAATTTTAGGAAATTCCGAAAATGGTACGTAGAGTAATCAAATAATTATTAGCTCTTTTAGAATAAGATGTATCTGAAGCGTATGCCTTCAGCGTATGACATGTACTTATACATACAGTTGTTACGTGTCATATACACATATACATACATATGTATATATATATATATACATATATATATTCATATATATTCACAAAAATTAAATAACATCAGTGTCTCTACTTCTATAAATAAGAATACTTCTAATTATACAATTATAGAAAACAAATATTTATATATACACGTTTAAAAGAATTTGGATTGTTAAACATTCAAACACTTCATACTAAATTAAATTGATAGAATGTTGTATTTATTAATAAACAAAATATAAAAAAATATTTACATGTATTCAAGAGTTCTCTTTTATAGTTCGTTGTATATATTATGACTTGAATATAAAACGCCCTTGTTGCAATGTTGCCTATTTACCGGATTGCAACATAGGAGATGGGGTTTCGTATCTTCCGCTTTTGGCGGGCTGACTTATTAAAAGATTAGCAGACTGATGATAGCCAAGCATTAATGTCCCGTTTCGCATTAAAGAAAATGATAAAAAAAAAAAAAAAAAAAAAAAGTCCCAGCGAATGAAGGTTTTATTATCCTAAAAAGTCATTTTTTAAGAAGAATTCTATCCAAAAGAGAAAGAAGCCAAAAGGACGTTCAAAACTTGGCATACTTCAGCAAGTTCATCGGCTAGTGATATGAATTTTTTTTTTTATAACATTTTATAAAGATTATTATTAAGCATGTCGCGTAATTTACTCAGTTCCTGGGTTAGATATTTTTTCCATTAGCGTGTGAATTTTTCCATGGAAATTTACTATACTAATCTAGTTTACGGAAATAGAATCATTATCGTATATTTACGTTATAAAAAAAAAAAAAAAAAAAAAAAAAAAAAAAAAAAAAAAAAAAAAAAAAAAAAAACCAATCAGACCCGTAACAAGCCACGAGGGCCCTGAGGGGCAGATGCTATAGAGGTATATGATTCATCACCGTACGGCACACTAGGGAGATGGTGTGGTCAGTACTATGGTCCGGCCGTCTGATTTTTTCCTTGGCTGCTTCGACTGCTAGAGTCATTAGCACTACAAGGTACCCATTATTAAATTAATTACAGACTGGGTTAGCCTAGGGACGGCCAGGGAGGCCGAATTCAACCCATGAACGAAGACACTAAGAAGATAAAAATCTTTAGTGCTTGCTGGGGATTTGGACTCAGGTCCTCCAACTTATTAGTCCAGTGCCACCATTGACCACTGAGCTAACCTCTCCCTATAAAAAATATAAAATCTGTATAATTGTTCTTGAAATACATAGTAGTAGTTGCTCCCCGAAATTGTTCAAGACATTAAGTTATTTCAAGAATGTATTTTTTTAATTTTATTATATATTGCCACTTTTCTAAAAAAAAATTATTTCGATTCTTCACGTATAACTATAATAATTTATTCATTTAAATTCGCTATTCTAAGCTATGGGGCGAGGTTAGCTACGTGGACCTGAGTTCAAATCCCGAGTAAGCACTAACGATTTGTATCTTCTTAGTGTCTTCGTTCATGGGTTGAAATCGGCCTCCCTAATCGTCCTTAGGCCAACCCAGCATTTAATTAATTTATTAATAGGTACCTTAGTGCTAATGACCCTAGCAGTCAAAGCAGCAAAGGAGGAAATCAGGCGGCCAGTATCTTCCTAGTGTGCCGTATGGTCATGAATCAGATACCTCTATAGTATCTGTCCCTTAGGGCCCTCGTGGCCTGTTACGGGTCTGATTTTTTTTATATTTTTTATAACGTAAATACATTGTATACGATAATGATTCTATTTCCGTAAACTAGATCAGTATAGTAAATTTAAGCTAATGGAAAAATATCTAACCCAGGAACTGACAAGGGGTGTATACAGCGATGGGGTCACCGATTTGGGCCAGTTTTTTTCTGGTGATTCTACATCGAAAAATAGTCCACACGTGTCCGAGCGTTCCGTCCAATGCGCCTTAGGAGCCGAGAAATAAAATAAAATAGGTTGAAAGTGCTTTATTTTTTATATCGAGTTTAGAAAATGATATCGACATGATTCTTTAACCAATTCATTTGTTTTATAGAGTAGATTAAAAGAAAAATATAATCGTTAAAAAGTAATTTATATTTCCTCAAATATATTCAAAAATATGCTATCGTTTTCAGGTAAACTAGTATTATACATTTTTTTACACCAAAAATAATACCAGATTTAAAATCGGCACCCCAAGAAACCCTTATATATTGAATATCATTGAAAACAAAAAATAATGATTTTTCCTAGTCTGGAAGAGACTAAAAATTTGTAAGCGAAAAGGTAATGTAACGTTTTGAAATTCAATATCTCCCCTTGAGATAATCCGGTTTTTACATCATTGACATCTTTCGAAAGAAGAAAGACTCCTCTTTCTAACCATATAAATGACTATTGTATTATCTCAAAAGGTACTTGCAAAAAATGGTTTTCAAAATAAAAATAGAATGTAAACTTTTTTGCATATAACGTCAATTCCAGAACACGTAGAAACACCCCGATTGGACGGAAATGTGTTACATTACGGCCTGTATTGACCCTCCAAGTTTGGTTTGGATCGGGTAAATATTCATTGAAATATGACCGGATTCTTGAATCTTTAACAAAATCTTAAGGGTCCCCCTAAGCAAAATTTAAAATACATTTTTTTTTATTTTTGTAATATTCACAAAATTTGAATTTAGGGGTTTTTCAATGTGCTAAACCCGAATCTGACATCCGTTTTTAAATAAAAAATAGTTTTACATACTTGACTCTGTAGAAATCATTATTATGGCCAAATATTCCATAAACCTACATTTAAAAAGTTATGGATTATGAAACAATTTTTTATTTAAAAACGGATGTCAGATTCGTTTTTAGCACATTGAAATACCCCTAAATTCAAATTTTGTGAATATTACAAAAATAAAAAAAAATGTATTTTAAATTTTGCTTAGGGGGACCCTTAAGATTTTGTTAAAGATTCAAGAATCCGGTCATATTTCAATGAATATTTACCCGATCCAAACCAAACTTGGAGGGTCAATAAAGGCCGTAATGTAACACATTTCCGTCCGATCGGGGTGTTTCTACGTGTTCTGGAATTGACGTTATATGCAAAAAAGTTTACATTCTATTTTTATTTTGAAAACCATTTTTTGCAAGTACCTTTTGAGATAATACAATAGTCATTTATATGGTTAGAAAAAGGAGTCTTTCTTCTTTCGAAAGATTTCAATGATGTAAAAACCGGATTATCTCAAGGGGAGATATTGAATTTCAAAACATTACATTACCTTTTCGCTTACAAATGTTTACCCCTCTTCCAGTCTAGGAAAAATTATTATTTTTTGTTTTCAATGATATTCAATATATTAGGGTTTCGTGGGGTGCTGATATTAAATCTGCTATTATTTTTGGTGTAAAAAAATGTATAATACTAGTTTACCTGAAAACGATAGCATATTTTTGAATATATTTGAGGAAATATAGATTATTTTTTAACGATTATATTTTTCTTTTAATATATATATTTCGCTGTATACTCCCCTTGTGAGTAAATTACGCGAAATGCTTAATAATAATCTTTATAAAAGGTTATAAAAAAAAAAATCATATCACTGAACTTGCTGAAGTATGCCAAGTTTTGATCGTCCTTTTGGCTTCTTCCTCTTAGATAGAATTTTGCTTAAAAAATGACTTAGGATAATCAACCCTTCATTCGCTGGGACTTTAATTTTTTTTTTTTTTTAAGCATTTAGGTGCGATGTCCTAGATGATACCGAGTCTAGGGGCTTTCACCAAGCGATGGTGGTGTAATGGTGAGCATAGTTGCCTTCCAAGCAGTTGATCCGGGTTCGATTCCCGGCCATCGCACTTACTTTTGTAATATTATTAATTTATTTTGTTTCCCTAAACAGTGTTAATAACAGGATTTTTTTTATTATAAGCTAAATCCAAGACGCGAACATTTCTGTATAAACTAAAACTGGCAATCACTTGCTTGTTACGGTCTTGCAATATCTGTTAATGATAATAATAATAATATAATCGAAGGGCAATGAGCCTTTTTCCCGCCGAATGTTCACCTCCCCACTTCATCAACGCTATCAGAGGTCTATTATAAACGTTTCAGGAAAATGCCCTACTATAAATTACATTTTTTAGTAAATCGATTAATTATCTTTTTCTATTTTTTTTTATTTATTTATTTATTTATTTTTTGGTTCCTAAAATATATATTCATCTTAAATTGTAGCATATGGGAAATATATACTTTCATAGTTCTTCTCAGTGTCCTGTGACCATACACTTCTATCCAAGTCTCACATTTCTTCTCTCCTAATCCACAGTTCTAAACTGGAACTAGTGGACACTATATTCCAATAACTAACGGGTCTTTACTCTTTCTTGTCTTCCTTTCTCTTCAAAAGCATACTTTCTTCGATCTGGGATCTAATCTATCTAATTGTTTACCATTTTCAAAAAAAAATTAGTATTTCCTTAAAATCCTTTGTACTTAAATAATTTTTTTCTTCTTAGAATACCTAATTTTAACTTTTTTTTCTAGGTTAAAAATTGCTTTCTGCAGATTATCGCCCGTGAAAAAAGAGTTTCGTTCGTCAAACACCGCGCCGCCTGTTTTTTTTTTTTTTCGAAGAAGTAAAACTTAATATTTTTGAATACTGTAACATCCGGCATGAAACTTATGACATAAAGAATTGAAAAATATTGGTTTATTTGTTATTAATAAATCGGAAAAAATTACGTTGATTTTGATTCACCCCATAAAGAACTTGATTATTTCTTGTTTGAGCTCCAAAACATTGGATAATTTTTCAAGTTGCCAGATAGTGAACAGACTATGTATGTATGTATGTATGTATATATATATATATATATATATATATATATATATATATATATATATATATATATATATATATATATTCTATTCTATATAAGTGTATATGAATATGGACCAAAGACATTTTCGTGACCTATGGGATCTGAAACGTCGACATTTATAACTGGCACATCCGGATGGATTTATTGTACTGGAGGTACAAGGCAGTTTCCTGCGTATGACGGAAGGGAGGAACGAAGTTTAAATTTGAAACATAATTTCAATCAAAATCAGGCTATTAAGATAATTTAGTGTTGAGCATTTTGGATCCAGATTGTAACTGAGGATCCCAGAGGTCAAGAGGTTTAAGTAACAAACTCAATGTTATGAAGAAAATGAAGTCAAAGTCGAACGTATGTGGTAATATCTAAAAATAGATTTTTACAGTTCTGAACATACTAGACGAATTCTCAAGTCGTTAGCTGTTTATTATCGATCATACATCATACGGTTTGTGATTAATACGCAAAGTAATTGGAGATACCGCACATAGACCCCTTCATTTCCTTCTGGACTTAATGTTACAAAAGTAACAATACTCAAGAGAACACAAGCTAGGTGGCAGCAACTGTCCAGAGAAATCACTTCGATCTTTTTACCACCCACAAGATTACGGTTTTCACAACACATTCCAGTATCTAACTCATGTTTTTCAAAAATGTCACTTAGACCCATTGACTTCTTGGGCCCTCAACTATTGTCTTACTTACCATGATCCAAAATATAAATAAATGAAATATTGTGATTTGACAAAATGTATAGTTCAGGCGTTGATTGAATTCTCAAATTAAAGATTTTTTTAGGTTTTACAGAGGTAAATAGTTTCTAATAATTTTTTTTTTTTGTACACATAGGTTAAGATACTATTGAAAGCTTGAACATTGAATTTTCTCAAGTAACTGCTTTTGGCAATGAATAAATTAACAAAAATATAATTTAAATTATTTATTAATAGATACTATATACAATGGAGAAGAATATAATAATTATTTAGTGGTGATAGACATATGCTGGAGCATGGTATGCGACGGGAGCATGGTAGGCAAGGGGTGCGTGGTAGGCGAGAGGAGCGTGGTAGGCAACTGGAGCATGCGCAACAGCAATTGGAGCATGGGCGACAGCAACTGGAGCGTGAGCAATGACTGGAGCATGAGCGACGACAGCACGAGCCGGAGCAACAGCAACAGTAGCTGCTCCCTTACTGACGACGGCGTTGAATCCGTTGACTGGATCAGCAGTGTAGTCTACAGTCCTCTTGGAGCCATCGGGTTCGATGAGAGAGTATTGTCCAGAGACTACATCTCCACTCCTAGATTCGTGCTGGGACTTGGAGTCTCCGGTTACGGGATCGTTGACGGAGTAGGAGAAGTCGTACTGTGGGTTGGGGTCGAACTCTTCCAGCTTGGCTGGAGCAGCGGCGAGTATCTGTGGAGCTGCCTGGGCAATGGCAACCATCGCTGCGAGAATTACAACCTTCTGGAAATGGAAAACATATGAATATAAAGAATATGAAAAAAAAAAAATCATTGCGAAATTAACACACTATAAATAAATTCTATGGATATCAATCCAGAATCTCATAAGAATACATGATCCTCTCTTCAACCTTTTCCCTTCCAAAATTTATTATCCACTTACACTATTCTACGTTAAATAAACAAGCGGCCAGGGTTAGAACAAGAATAAGTTCGGGTACTTAGAATCATGGGATTCAGTTCAAATATTTCCTGCTTGATGGAAATTCATACCAACAAAGATGTTTAAACTTCGGTTAGGTATAGAGATCAGGAAGGAGTAGAATAAAATATTTTATTAAAAGACAAAAAAAGTTTTGGGAACTTGCTATAATTTCCATAATATCTCCAAAACGGTTGGGAAATCGTCGCATGTAGAAGGTGACCATTCGAAAGCTCACTGAAATCCCGAGCGAAAATCAAAAAGTCCATCTGTAAACATTTTCTGCTACTTTACAGCTATTGATTTCATACAGCTACAGAACGGTTTTTTTTCTCTATTTAACTCACTTTATGATCACTTGTTTTTTTTTTTATATGTATTAAACAGTGAAAGGAGTATTCTAGTTATTTAATGACTTGTAGAGCCTACCTCCTTGTGGGTAATCACTGATTCTATTTCTTTACAAATGTCGCTAGCGATAAGCAAGGAAACGCGCTAAGATTACAGCTCCTGCGTGTTGGACTTCTTTTCGATTAAGATATTATCATTCCTAATGCGAATTGACCCTTAGAACCTAGGGATAAAGTACTCATGCCTGAACATACACGGCCAAGAGGGCTCAAATTGAGAAGTGATCACTATTCTTGTGATGGATGAAATTTCATAATGATTTTGATTGTTTCCCGAATACTCTCCAAATTTATTTATAAGTTATTGCAAAAGTAAAATAACTTTTTGAATGCATATCCTTTTGTAAACACCATGGTTTAATGGTATCTAATTATTTTATTAAAAATGTTCAAGGAATACTGAATATCTAATCATGTACTACCTATTTCTTGTATTTAATGGTAGTTTTTCTGAGAGTAGGTAACCTGTTGCTACCATTTTCGTTTTAGGATAGAGTCTGTTGATTTTATGTATATTTTGTTCAAAAACTACAGCTTTATCATTCCCAGGCATGTTTGTTAAATGTTTAAACTTATCATTTTCACGGATTTTACCACCCCATATGTTTATGGGATTCCATTGAGTAATCTATGAATATAACATAGAATAGACATCTATGCATACACATTGCATGCATAGCTTATGCAATGTTATACATTTCAGCCATTGTACTTAAAAAGAGCAATTTAAATTGATTCTATTTTTAAATGTATCATTTACTGTTTTTATTATTTCTTCAAGGTTATCAAGTACTTTTTTGCTGACTTTTAATTCTAATAAATAATTTTGAAATAATTAATATTTTGTATCAGATATTTTCTACAGTATATGGGCCAATAATATCTAGAAATTACTACTATGAATAAAATAATATTATATAGAATACATATTTTAAATATTGACAAGATCATGAGTATGTGTTGCAGCGAAAAATACTGATCCTGAGATATCTTTTACGTCAGTTCCAACAAAATGAATTTAAGGATTTATTCTTTAAATAGTCCTATGGTCCCCCAAAAAATATTTTCGTTAAATCCCTTGTCCTTAAGGAGTATGACTGGTGAAGCATATACTCACTGCGAAAGCCATGTTGATGCGAGCTGAGGGAGAGTGTTGAATACAGTGGTCCTGATGTCCAGGGGGAGTATTTATACTCCAAGGAGATCAAGGCAAAAGCAGCGAGATTCACACCCCACCACACGCACTCCACCACACACCCCTCCAACGAACCATGTGTTCGGGAAGAATGTCGCCAATGTTTGTCACTCGACGCATAAATTTGGATCATATTATGAAAGAAGCGATTGAAAGAAACACTTTGAATATTGTAATTTATTTAAAATATTTCTTAGTATATTAATTTCTTAGTATTTTAATTCTTTTTCTGAAAAATTACCTCCAAGTTGCAGCATATATGAAGCGGAATTACATGCCATACTCCTTGCACTAAAGAATATCCCATCAACACAACATTCACACATAATCCTTTTCACAGACTCTCTGAGTTCACTCCAGTCACTACAAAACATGTACACGTTACACCCTACTTGCACTGAAATCAAAGAACACATTCATTACTTACACTTACTAGGAAAACATATATCTTTATGGTGGCTGCCAGGACATGAAAACCTTGGACTGAGCACGACTGCTGACTTAAATGCGAAACTTGCGACCCAGGAAGACACCTACCCACCTTATGAATTTCACTACAAAGACAACAACAATTAACCGAAATACCAAACATCAGAAGTGGCAACATGATTGGAATAATGTGACTGAAAACAAATTGAGACTAATCAAACACATACTTACTGACTGGCTATCTGCTTACCGAAATTCCCGAAGGGAAGAAATAGTTCTAGCAAGGCTGCGAATAGGCCACACACGCATTACTCACGAATACTTAATGACTAATACTGAAATACCAAAATGTCGGATTTGCAATACAGAACTAACAGTTAAACATATATTAATCGATTGCCTTCTTATAACGAATTTGGACATACCACGGGACATCACTGCCCTACTTACTGACACCATATTGCTGACATACTTACACACTTAAAAAATGTAAACCTGTACGACAAAATATAAAAATCTGATAATTCTTTGATTTAAAAATTAAATAATTTTATCTGTTATCTCTTTTTCAATTGTTGTATTATTTTTTTCTATTTATTATATTTTTTTTAATATCTAAATAGTAATACAGTGTACTTAACTGGCGTAGGATAACAACATATCTATGAACAGCATATAACTACAAAGTTACTCGATGCAATTCACCCCAAAGTGGTGCATCGTTAAAAAAAAAAAAAAAAAAAAAAAAAAAAAAAAAAAAAAAAAAAAAAAAAAAAAAAAAAAAAAAAAAATTTGATCATTAAAAATATAAGAGTTTTGAAATGAAGTAGTAGACTGTTCATAAAAGATTAAATTTTCTAGATTTAGATTAAACTCAGTTATAGTACCTATCTTATTGTCTTAAAGCTAACTAATTAAACTTATTGTATAAAAATATACAATTAAATAAAAATATTTTAATAATAAACCGAAAATCAGAGAAGCCTCATAACAACAGTTATTTGCTTTGCTATCTCTAACATTATCAAATTCCACGTCTTTTGCAATATTTTTGCTAAAGAAATTATACCCCAGAATAAATAATAGTAGGCTTGTATTACAAATCAAAGTTAATTTATTATTAATTATACAACATCTAGAAAAGCTCTTGTCCTAATTAAAATTATCGTAATTTTTTGTTCTTACACAGACATTGCTCTACCACTGAGCTAACCTCACCTCCAAAAGTAATTGGATAATAATAACATATAATTTAAAACATTAATGTTTTAAATTATATGATATTGCACACATTTCTCTCTCTTTGTGTTAATTTAATAACCTTTCTTTATTGACTAGCACACTTCATTATATCGGGACGAAAATTTCGTACTCGAAATACTGAATATAATGCAAAATTAAATCCTAAGAACTTTTGGTCACGGGGCAAGCTGTATGTGTATTACACTTATAAACTAAAACATAAGCAGTTTGGTCGCGGGGCAAGCTATATGTGTATTACACTTATAAACTAAAACGTAAGCAGTTTGGTCGCGGGGCAAGCTATATGTGTATTACACTTATAAACTAAAACATAAGCAGTTTGGTCACGGGGCAAGCTATATGTGTATTACACTTATAAACTAAAACATAAGCAGTTTGGTCACGGGGCAAGCTATATGTGTATTACACTTATAAACTAAAACATAAGCGGTTTGGTCACGGGGCAAGCTATATGTGTATTACACTTATAAACTAAAACATAAGCAGTTTGGTCACGGGGCAAGCTATATGTGTATTACACTTATAAACTAAAACATAAGCAGTTTGGTCACGGGGCAAGCTATATGTGTATTACACTTATAAACTAAAACATAAGCAGTTTGGTCACGGGGCAAGCTATATGTGTATTACACTTATAAACTAAAACATAAGCAGTTTGGTCACGGGGCAAGCTATATGTGTATTACACTTATAAACTAAAACATAAGCAGTTTGGTCGCGGGGCAAGCTATATGTGTATTGCACTTATAAACTAAAACATAAGGAGTTTGGTTGACGCCATCTTTCTATGTTTTAGATTGGGTGTGGCCTTTGTAGTGAATTGTTCACATTTCTATTCAAGCTATGCTCGGATTTAGAGGCCTTTGCCGTTTATTTAACCTAATCACTGCATTAAATCATTTTTCAAAGCGTTAATGACCTTAATGATTGACCAAAAAAAAAAAATGTGTGCCAATAGTTTTTGAAAATACTTGTTAAATAATTGTTCATCGTGGTAACGGAACTAGCGCGCCTCATTGGCGTAACAATACAAAATCACCATCATTTGCACAAGGAAGCACTTAGAGTAATTTTATTGTTCAAACCTTTTTTCTCGTTGGATTTTTATTTTGTTTTTGTTTTTGTATCCAAAGTGCACATTGCACCTTCGGTTATACGTAACTATTTTAATTGATAGAACAAATCTACACTTTATTGGGATTTTATTTTATATATTTTATTATATTCATTATTTTTTCTCTTTTTCTTCACTGTATTAGAGGTCATTTACAATATGAGCCAACGGTCGTTGTCATGCTGAATACACCGGCCGTTGTCCCATAGATCACCGAAGATAAGTAACGTCGGGCGTGCCCACAAACCTTAATGGGGAACCGTCCCCGTGCTGTTGGCATTAGAAGCTTGGTTGTAGGTAACCCAGTGCTAATTGCCAAGTTGTTGGCCTGCCACACAAAAAAAAAAAAAAAAAAAAAAAAAAAAAAAAAAAAAAAAAAAAAAAAAAAAATAGGATTTGTCAAGCGAGTGATTAGCATTTTTTTCGAACATCTTAAAAATATTTTAGACAAATCCAAAAAAGTAAAATTGAAAAAAAAAAAATCGCGTTTCCTCTCATGACCTCATGACGACCCGGAAGTTCCAACTAAAAAAATTGACATTTCAGAGCCCATAAATCACGAGAACAATGTTGGTTCAAATTTACTAATTTTCAATGTTGGCTCAATAGCGACATTTTAATATTGGTCGAATTTAGAAGTTTTTGTGCTTTTTATCATCAGTTATTGATGCTGTTGAACTTTTAGGGAGCAAGGTGTATCAAAAGAATTGATGAATCCAAGCTGTAACTCGTTAAAAGTAGCCTCACCACAGTTTTTCGCAAAATGGGGGAAAAAATGTTTGTTTTTTTGGTTAGCGATTGCGGCACTTATACCTGGCCAAATATGGACTTCGACAAGTTCATTTGAAGCAGAATCTAGTGTTCTTTACTCCCTATTTGAAGATTTTTTTGTACCCAAAATTAACGGTTCAATTAATTAATGAAGATAAACTGAAAAAAAGTGCTAAATGTTCCCGTTATTTTTGTCTGCAAAAAGTTCTTCCCCCTGGCTTTCGTGTTGGAAAACTTGGTTTCAACATACTCACACCTACGGATATTAGAAAAAAATGTTTTGTGGGGGAATTAATGTTAGCTCTACCCCCTTTTGAAGCCTCTATATACTGTGCTATAAGGCTTTATTGTACGCAATAATCACAAAATAGTAAAATAATTTATAGTTATTTACAAAAAATAAGAGATACAAACAGGAAGAGCTCGAGCGCGTCTGAGAGAGATAGATAGATAGATAGATAGATAGATAGATAGAGAGAGAGAGAGAGAGAGAGAGAGAGAGAGAGAGAGAGAGAGAGAGAGAGAGAGAGAGAGAGAGAGAGAGAGAGAGAGGAAGAGAGCGAGAGGGAGAGCGAGAGAGAGAGAGAGAGAGAGAGAGAGAGAGAGAGGGAAAGAGAGCGAGAGGGAGAGCGAGAGGGAGAGGGAGAGGGAGTGGGAGAGGGAGATGGAGGGAGAGAGAGAGGCAGGGAGAGAGAGAGAGGGAGAGGGAGTGAGAGAGAGAGAGAGAGGGAAAGAGAGGGAGAAGGAGAGCGAGAGGGAGAGGGAGAGGGAGAGGGAGTGGGAGAGGGAGATGGAGGGAGAGAGAGAGGCAGGGAGAGAGAGAGGGAGAGGGAGTAAGAGAGAGAGAGAGAGAGATGAGTGGGAGATGGAGAATGTGTGAGTACTGTTTGCTTGTACGGTAGTTCTTCACAAAGTATTTATGCAATGCAGGTTTTCACAAAGGAGCCGCCTTACTTGCTAATTCATTATTTGTCGCCGCTTACTTTTTGGCTTCATTCTTAATTACGACGTTGTACAAAAACTCTTTAAAATGTATAAAAACTAAATTTAATTAACGTCCTTCCTCGTGCTTTATAAAAGGGAGATGGGAGAAGAAGGTGGGATAGACAGGTTCACCTTGTAGAGGCTTCTTCAGGCTCCTCTTAATTTAGTAGGTCGACTCCTCTTCTTGTGTTCTTGATAAAAACCAGTTTACTTTTATTTTTTTTCAATCATTATTTGGTGCGTTTCAATCTAAATGTTGTGAATCTGCTAATGAAGATCACGCCCAACCATTATACCTTTTGTTTTACTCATGTGAATTTTACCTTAGGATACATCTAGCTGCTTAGAGTTACATTTCATACATAAATGTCGTAGATTTTGACTCCCCGTAACGCATGTATGCCGGATCTCGGGAATTCAATTTGGTCTGTCAATAAGTTCGAGGGCATTAAAACCAAGCAAGCTATTCACAATGACTCATTACTAGACCAATAATATTTCGAACCTATAGACATTTAACTTCGCTTGAATAATGTACGTATAAGTCAATCTTTAACGAATGTTCGTAAAATCGGGTACATGTTAATACTAACAGAGAATGAATATCGATTATCAGTAGAACGTCTTCTTTTAAATTTTTATTTTCCTGTGGAAAATCTGTCATATTTGTAATTCGGGTGCTGAAAATGTTCAATGCCACTCTATATTACTACTTATAATGAGTACGAGTATAAATAAGTTAAAAAAAAAGAAATGTCCAGCCAAACGACTTTTTTTTTGCCTTTTTTTTGCCCTGCTGCATTGAAGCCAAAGTAAACTCGAGTTATGTTATGAAGTATAATAGCTCCTGTTTTTTTTTTCTTGAATAAATTGCCTTTTTTTTTCTGCATTTTACAAAGCTACATCTATTGCGCTATATCTGTGGTTGATAAAAATTTTAAATCGTCCATGACCTCCCGCGGTTGAATATACCCTTAAAAACAATTTAAATAAAAATATGTAAAAAAATCAGGCATTTTTCGAATAATAGTTAATATAAATTCGGCCATTTACCCTGGCTAGAGTGCAACCCGAAAAAATCTCTCGGTGAGTTCAAAATATCTCTACCATGACAAGTATTGAATGAATCATCATGCTCTAAGCTCTTTATGGATTTCTCATAATTAATAGTCTAAAATCAATGAAGTCATGAATGCCACTTTAATGCTAATTTATGTAAGTCAGTTGCCATTGAATTGTCTTGAGATTAGTATTCTGTTAGTAACCCTATTGTTTATTGGCCAATGGACTGCAGGCAGGGATGTGCGTCGTCACAATAGCTACTAAATATTGGGAAGGAGTTATGTGTATATATATAAATATATATATATATATATATATATATATATATATATATATGTGTGTATATATATACATATGACAAAAACGCCCTACCAAGAGTGAGAGTTTCCTACGGGCCAAAACTATTAAAATGCCTAATTTTCACTTTTTGTTATATTGCAATGAAATTCGCTATACAATATTAAAAAAATTAATGAGGCTCGTAAAGGGGAAGAGTATATAAAACTCCCTTTCGGCAGGGAAACCTTTCTGTCCAAACCAATTTTTTTTTTTATTTACTCGTAATTTCTCTTTTTATGCAACGGACAAATGTACATATTTTTCAACATGTTCAAACGTTCTTTAAAAATTCCTTAAATTAAAATATCGGAAACCTTCCTCTCGCGGTAGAAATCTCCATTCGAACAGAATGGTAGAAAGAGATTTTTCTTTTAAAGTAACTATCGCGGAAAACTAACGGACACTTGTTTTGAATAAGGAGCTAAAAAGGTCAGTAATTATTTTTTATTAATATTTAAAATTTTAATCCTTAATCGAAAAGTGGTCTGCTTTTATAACTGTAGCACTCCTTCAAATTATTAAAATACGTGTATGACCTAATGAATCAGCATCTTCATTAAAAATTAATTTGATTTCTTAATCCTTAGCAATATCGATTTCAAAATGATTGAACCCAAGCTCCCTTTTGACATTTTGATCACCAAACAGATGTAGACATCTTGTGTAAAAAATAAATAAATTTTTCAAAGGCAGTAGAGCAGAGATGGAAATCGTGTTATTGCAATGTTTACACATTTCAAATGATAAATAGGGCTTGGTTGAACCACGAATTTATAAATATAATTTTAAAATAAGTAAATTATAGAACGTAGTAAAAAAATAAAAATAAATAATTTGTAAATTCAATAATAAAATATAATTTATAATATTAATTCATAGTATATAAGCATAAAAAATAATAGTAATAATTAATCTACTATATATTTGTCAAATACCACTCACTCACTCACTCACCTATCAACGCCCAGCCCAAACCGCCCGACAGAAAATTTTGAAATTTTGCATGGACACTCCCTATATAACGTAGGCACTCGCTAAGAAAGGATTTTTTGATATTCGAAATTTTAAGCATTTTTAGGGGGGTTTAAAGTTTGAGTTGGTTAGAGAAGGCAAGCCTAGGCAGCCTGCGTTGCTAGGACGATAAAGAACAGCTGTTACCGTACATTATCTATTTCATAGTTTTATTTCTAATTGAGGCTAATTTCAGCTATGATGGCAGACCTTGAATTACTAGAAATTAACTGTCCCTCATAGAGTTTTAATTGCGTTTCTTTTCTGCCTGTCCCCGTCAGATAGGCTTGCCATATTTTTGGAGAGTTGGGGGGGGGGGAATAAAAAGAGTACAAATTATAAGCAAGATGGTTGGTGAGTTTTAAGCCTAGCAACTAACGGGAAGGGGGAATCCTAAACTGTTAGTCTACCCAAACCTTAAATAAAAAGTCCGATTCGCAGGAACTGCATCATCTTAGCGCGGTTCCGTTCTTATCCGAAGTGCGATTAGTAAAGGAATAGTAGCAGCTATCGGTAGGTTTTGATCTTTCGTTAAAAATATAAAATAATATCTCACAAAAAAAGGAAGCTAAAAGCGCCACATATGGAAACTGACAGTTTTCTAAGCGGATGGGACTCTCCCGTCATCGCGACGCTCTCTCTAGGAAAACTCTATTACCAATATGATTCTTATTTTCTCAGCTTTAATGAAATACTCATTCCACCGTTAAATAAACTTAAAAAACAAAAGTGAGGTAAACAGTGACAAAAACCCGTTTAAAATAACAAAACTAAAACTTTCGTAATTTTAAGCACTTACTTCTCCGACTGATATTGCCCCATCGAAATTTTCTTCAGAATCTTTTTTGTAGAGAATTTAGTAAGGTTTTGAATGGTTATATCGTACTTCCCACTGTTTTGAAGATATTAAGGGGGGAAAATGGTGCTAATACCTACCGATAGCTGCTATATTCCTTCACTAATTGCACTCGAGATAAGAACGGAACTGCGCTAAGATGATGCAGTTCCTGCGGGTTGGACTTTTTTTCCGACAAATTAATGTATTATGTTTATATTATAATATAAATATTATATTTGTAAGGAGAGCAAGTCGCTTTAATTGCGGTGTAAAATATTGTCGCTAGCTAAATCTAAGTATTATATAAGCTCATAAGGAAAAAATGGTGCTAATGGCTCATTTTCGATGCACCATAAAAGAAAAAAAAAAGAAAAAAAAAAGGACAATATACGAAGATTCCGAACCATTTCATGTCTGTTAATAAAATATTTTATTCTAATCCCAATAACGCTACACTCATACACAAATACATTTTTTTAGGTACCTATTTAATACGTATAAAATAAGGTTATAATGAGCGATCCGCTGTGGCATACACCAAGTACTACCACCGTGTGGAGTGCAACTAGTATAGACCGGCACGTCAGTACCACTGTGGTATGTAAAGAGCGGCTGTTCTGATACTGGCAAAAATTAGAAATCCTACATTCCTAAAGTTGTTTGGAGGCTTATCTTTATGACTCTAGAAAGGGACTTACAGATGACGAGGGTACACTGGGCACCGCTACCTGGGGACAGGGTAAATGCCCCCCACCCTACGCCTCCTAGCTCATCACCTTCGAATTCCTATGATTTTGTTCAATGAATTTAAACAAAAAAAATTAATAAATAGATAAAAACTGCTGAAAATAGGGAATACCAAAAACAATTCTAAAGAACGAAATCAACACCAGTACAGTAATCTAGATAGACATAGGGCATCTTCGAATTCCAAGATGCCGTTGAAACAAAATATTGTTTCTATTTATACGTATCCTGTTTTATTGAATAATACGTTTGACTACTATAAGCAGTTACAAAAATAACGAGCAGTGAAAAAAACTGTAGGAAACACACAAAAAGATTCGTTCAAATGAACGAAATTACCTATGTTTTAAGCACTTATTTCTCCAAATATGACCATCCCATCGCAAATGTTTTCAAAACATTTTTTGTAGAGAATTTAGTAACCTTTCGAAGGGTAATCTTTTGCTTGCCAAGATTCCGAACCGTTTACGTGATATTAATGAAAATATACGAAGTTCCCAAAACTTTTCATGACTAAAAATGAAATATTTTATTTTAATCCTTACTTTACTCCAAACGTAACCAAATTTTCAACATATTAGTTTTAATAAAATTCAAACATGCAGAAAATGTTTCACCTGAATCCCATGATTCTAAGTACCAAAATCAAAGACAAAAAGAACAGTTCGAATAAGGGAAATCAATTACTTTAAAGTTTTATGCACTTATTTCTCCGATTGACATCGCCTAATCAAAACATTCATTAGAACCTTTTTTGTAGAGCACTTAGTAAGCTTTCTAATGCTATTCTTTCGTTTACCAAGATTCTCAACCTTTTTCGAGATATTAAGGAAAGTATACAAAGTTCCCAAAACTTTTCATGTCTGTTAATAAAATATTTTATTCTATCCCTTCCTTAACTCCAAACGTAACAAAAATTTCAACATATTAGTGTTGATGAAACTCGAACATGCAGAAAATGTTTCAACTGTATCCCATAATTCTAAGTACCAAAATCAAAGACAAAGAACCCTCCCTAGGAAGGACGCTAGGCAGTTGAAAAGCTATATATCTTGGAAATCCATATCTCTAACATTAAATTGTTTTTCTTGTTTTTCTTAACCTGTTTTATTTTCAAATACATTATCCAACAATAAGCAATTAAAAAATAACAAGGAATAAAAAACAGACAAAAAGAACAGTTCGAATAAGCGAAATCAATTACTTTAAAGTTTTAAGCTCTTATTTCTCCGATTGACATCGCCTAATCAAAACTTTTATTAGAACCTTTCTTTTAGAGCATTTAATAAGCTTTCTAATGGTATTCTTCCGTTTACCAAGATTTTCAACCTTTTTCGAGATATTAAGGAAAGTAAACAAAGTTACTAAAACTTTTTATGTCTGTTAATAAAATATTTTATTCTAACCCTTCCTTAACTCCAAACGTAACCAAAATTTCAACATATTAGTTTTGATGAAAGCAGAACATGCAGAAAATGTTTCAACTGAGTCCCGTGATTCTAAGTACCCAAACCAAAAACGGTATTCAAAAAATATTTTTCCAATTTTCTCGAAAACGGTTAAAGCTATCGCCTTGAAAATGGTTTCATTCGTTTTCCTAGCCCAGGAATCATATAAAACGAGTACTTAGAAGCTTAAGAACTCAAAAACGTAAGCGTTACGATTTTTTTTCCGCGAATTTCGCCCCAAACGCCATCTCCCAGTAGGCGGATTTTGCTGGTTAACGAACTTGACCTTTCAAATTGGACGAAGGATTTTTGTACCAAATTTCATCAAAATCGGACCATTCGTCTTCTATCTAGAGAGCGAACAGACAAATATATATATATATATATATATATATATATATATATATATATATAAATATATACATATATATATATATATATATATATATATATATATACAAATTTGAACCACCGTTATTTTCGGTCTCTAGGGGTTCTGAAACGCGAAATTTTCTAGTCGGCACTTCCGGATAGTTTCATTTTATCAACCCTATAAGCGGGGTTCCTCCCTATGGGGGAGGGAGGAACCGCGCTAATAAAAATAAGAACGGAACTTTTTTTGCTACTTGATTTTATTAAAACAATCTCTCAGCCAAATAGTAGTGTCTGGCAGCTGGCAGCGCTGTGCAGGTAGTTCCAGCGTTTTACAGTTAGATTACTTCTGATTTCTTTGACACTGTGAGCAGTAGTAAAAATGTTGATTGTTGAAAAGTAACCGATTAAAAAAAGATTCTTATAAACATGAATTCATTACTTTTTACATCTTACAGCCTTTTCCGGGACATTGATAAAATCGGGCGGGACACCGAAACAATTGCAAAATACCGGGACAGTCCCGGTCAAACCGTGATGTATGGCATATCCTTAGGTTTTCCAGGCGAGGTAATAATATCCGGAACCCTTGCAATGCCTTCTCGCCTATAACCTTGGTAATACTCGTAAATATATTGGGTGTTACCAAATGACTTCTTGGAAACATAAAATTTTAAATTTTAACGCCCATTGAATAAAATATAGTATTACGGGAACCGTGCTATAATAAACTGCACAGAATTGTATAGTAACGTAATTTTAATGAAACATTATTTAACGCAATAAAATAACTACTTATCTGGCGTGACGAAGCACGGGTATTCAGCTAGTCTACTATATATTTGTCAAATACCACTCACTCACCCACTCATCTATCAACGCCCAGCCCAAACCGCTCGACAGAAAATTTTGAAATTTTGCATGGACACTCCCTATATAACGTAGGCGCTCGCTAAGAAAGGATTTTTTGATATTCAAATTTTTAAGTATTTTTAGAGGGGTTTAAAGTTTAGTTGGTTATAGCAGGCAAGCCTAGGTAGCAAGCGTTGCTAGGACGATAAAGAACAGCTGTTACCGTACTTTATCTATTTCATAGTATCATTTTTAATTGAGGTTAATTTCCACTATGATGGCAGTCCTTAATTTACTAGAAATAAAATGTGATTTTGTCCCTCATAGAATTTACGCCCTCGTGTTGGCCCATCCGAGGTAAAAATATCCCGAACCACTTGACACAAAAATTTGAAATTTTGCACGCACAAAACGTTTAGAATGTAAACACTCGCTAAGAAAGATTTTTTTGATATTCAAATGTTTAAGTACTTTAGGATGGGGGGAGGGGGGTTGAAGTATTTAGAAGTCCCTCATCGGCACAAAAATGGTCCGATTTTGATGACAGTTGGTACAAAAATCTTTCTTCTCATCTGAAAGGTCAAGTTCATTAACCAGTTGAATCCGTTTACTGGAACATGGTTTTTGGAGCAAAATTTGTTAGAAAAAATCGGAACTCCTACATTTTCGAGTCCATATGCTTCCAGGTACTCTTTATATGAGTTCCTTAACGTAGGAAAACGAATTAAACCATTTTGAAATAGATTTCTGTAACTGTTTACGAGAAAAATTGATAAAATAATTTTTAAAGCTAATTTTCTGTTTGGGTATTCAGAAACGATGATTGGTTCACTTGAAACTTTTACCAGGTTTTTGACATTCATCTAATCTAAGGTATTTAAACTTTGGTATCGTATGGAGGTAAGAAGTATATGGAAAAAAATGTATTAATGGTGATACAAAGGATTTCGGATCTCAGAATATTTTCTAAAATATCTCGAAAACGGTTGGGAAATTGTTGTAACTGGAAGGCGGCTATTCGAAAGGTTACTAAATTCTCTACAAACAATATTCTGTTGTAATGTTTGGTGGGGCGATGTCAATCGAAGAGGTAAATACTTAAAACTTCAAAGTTGTTAGTTTTATTCTTTTCAACGTGTATTTGTCTCTGTTTACCTAACTTTACTCTCCAACGGAAACAAGCACGCTAACCTGCACATGGTGTTTCCTGGGTAACTCAAATGTCCTTGCTATAATAAGCTGTACAAAATTATGTAGCAGCGTTAATTTTGATCATGCCTTGTTAACCTCAATATAAAAACTTCTTATCGGCCGTGGTGAAGCACGGGTAATCAGCTAGTAAACTATATTATTTAATTATTAATATAATTAAATAGTAGTAGTAATGTTTTGAGAAAAAGTCTAGCGGAAACTGAAGTGACTACACCTTACAAAACATATCCTTAAATATCGCAAAAGTCGTCACAGATGTGGCTTTCAGTCCTGAAGCAAATAAATACCCTTGTCAGGAAAGTGGCTATCATGCCGTGGGGCATGCCTGCCTGGTGCCACGAACGTTGCTATTGGTCTTCAATGGGTTATCTACATTTGTAGTCTAGTTGTACACCCTTGAGCATTATCATCTCCTTGCGCTACACCCTCTATGTTCAAACAGTCTATTTACTATTAGGGATGCCATCAAAAAGGATATAGATCTTAGATAGATAGAACAAGGGCCCCGTAAGGGGAAAGCAACTTGACCTAAAAGATCTATTGTGTCCCAAAAACCTGATGGGACACTTATAGTAGCCCTGCATCCTTGACGAACCTTCTGATCTTCCGAGGTGTAAGCTCAGAATCTCTTCCTGGGTCAGTTATTTTCGCACATCCAAAGTACATGAAGCGCCTTCGTGTGAGTACTGTACAATCGCAATATAGAACTTAAATAATCTGAACAAATTTCGGTTTGCGAATAGTATTCATTTATTTATTTAAATTTTAATCTTAACGTCCAGCCAGTATACGGCTGATGCATTTTATTTTTTCTTAAGAAAAGCCACCTCTCTATAATAGGAATCGAACCCACGAACCTTGGAGTAGTATTCAATTACCCTAATCACTTTAAATATATTTATATATAGAGCTCTTGCAACAGTTAGTCCGTGTAATATATAACCTTCTTTGGAACTCACATTGATGGAGGTTACTAACTCTAGGCTAGGAGGTGACATTGGAGTACCTCCCCATAAAATGCTGCTGTCTTGCATCACTTGCTGAAGGCGAACAGCATAGTCAACATAGGATGGGCTCTCCGGGAGCATCTTCACTTAATGACATTCACAGAAATACGCTCTGGAAATATATGTCGCCTCGGAATTTTTAACTGACATTTATTTTACAATATTAATAGAGAGAATTAATTTACAATAATCCTGAAAAATGTGACACATTTATAAGATGGTATATCCATTTGCATAAACTCTGCTGAAAGAACTAAAATCATTCTTCGCTATAATGTAGTATTAACAACGGGGTTGCTTCTTCTGGGTCCAATATTTTTGCTCGACGCCTCTCTTGCTTTCACACCTCTCAACAAATAATCATTTATTTAATTTAAAGAATTACTGATGCATACGAAATGAAACTAATACATTTCACACAGGCAGTAGCGGAATGGGCATCTCGCAGAATGGAAGAAGTCATACTTGAGTCCGTACGAGTCAAAAGCCCACTCATCAAGGCTCAAGTCACGAGTCTGCTTACTAAGAAACATCAAATGGCAAGCCAGCAGAGATCAATTTCCTATTTAAACGCTCATCATAGAACGTATATTAACCAAATTTTAAACGTACCCGAGCGCATGACTCATTTTATCTAACTAGTTTTGTTTTTTTTCAGACTCATTTGTAGCGTAAGTACGTTATATAGAACGGCAACAATAAATGAAACGCCGAAGGAAACAACGGCGCTTTTCCGAACGAAAAAGACATTTTCGAAATTTTGAACAAAATTTTTACCAGCTGATATCGTCTTATCAGAAACTGCTCAACAGGCTTTCCTGTAAAACATTTGTTGATCATTTGAATGGTTACCTATCGCAATATTCGAACTGTTTTCGGAGTATTTAAGGAGGTCTAAAATTACTCACGTCTGTTTTTATATAGCTTAGTTTATATAAATGTATAACATTTGAAAGGGTTTTCAAATCAAATGGAGTGTAGAAGTATCCGACCAATAAATTCTACATGTCTCCACTTTTCTACAATGCGGCTAAAGATATCGCCAATATCGTGGTTTTAATCGATAGTAAAGTGCCCTTGGAGCTCGCAAGTGCTACAATTTTTTCCCCGCGAATTTCGCTCAAAGAGCTAAGATCAGGTTACTTGAAATTGTACAATTTACTTAGAAACTTTCGATTATTTTGTCGAATTTTGCTACATAATGATCTTTACAATTTAAAACAGGCGTACCTACTTTAAGTGGGTGCTAGATGGCAAAAAAAAACAAATATACACACAAACATATATAAATATATATATATATATATATATATATATATATATATATATATATATACACATAGGGTGTCCCGCATTGAGATTTCATAACGTTAGGGGTTTAGTCTGCACTTCATTTGTAGTTCAGGGACGCCTATCTCAACATGTAGCAGAGCTATTTAAACGTTTGGATTTTTTCAAAACTATTGGGGATTTTGATGGAAACATGTGTTTTCCGGGATTCGGAAATTAAATTTTCAATAAGGGTCACCCGTTATTGAAATGTTCTCATGTACACGAAGAGCTATACTAAGAGCCATATAGATGAAAACTGTTGTTATTAGTGTTTTCTTAACTCATTTAATATTTTCTTAATAAGCTATTTGTAGACTTAAAGGTTCGCCTCCCCCTCAAAAGTTGCTTTAATTAATAAGCTTTAAAATGGTACCTCGTTGTTTTAGAACAAAAACATATTTGAGACTAGTTTTTTCTTATTAATATGTCAAAACCAATAAATTTGCTTTAGCGTGAAGAAGGCATTCTGAACACATTAGTTCATTTCACACGATTATGGTGAAGTCCCATCCTTTCCACATTAGGTAAAAACTAGGTATAAACACTTTTTGCTCTGATTAAGGATTGGGGGACACTTAGGAATCAAGAGTGAAAGAAGACAGAAGAACATATTGGAAATAATTAATTAATTAAATTTTAACGTCCATTTATTATTAACTACGAATTTTAGGACGGGTTATCTAGAAGTTACCACCCTTTTCTAGACAGGATAGGGCTGATGCCTTTTCTTTTTTCTAAAGAAAAGCTACCACCCCTAGCGTGAATCGAACCCACGACCCTTTTGGCACGGAGTGTTAAGTGCTCACGCCTTAACGCTCATAGCCACCGGACCTTCGGGGATATAATTACAAGTATTGTGAACATAATAATACAGATGTTATATTTTTATGCATTGAGGGTCTTGTTTTATTAAATTTCTATTTTTAATTTTATAAAATTAGACACTACAATTTCTGCTTACAAGTTAACTGGGTGATTGTTTACAATCATTAGAAATTGTATAATATATATATATATATATATATATATATATATAATATACAATTCATAATGATTGTACATGAAAGATACATGATTAAAATACATGAGTTTTTAAAAATAGATTAATTACTTTAAAACTTATTAATTTAAAGAGAATGTATTGATCCACATTCATAGTGCCTGCGGATTGAATGATATCCAGTGGATATTATCCACTGACCATGAATGCGTCATTGCGCTACCACTTCCAAGAAGTGCTAAAGTCATCGCATAAACCTCAACTAAGTAAACAGCCAATGAAGAAGACCTCTGGAATGTTAGAATGTGGAGGGAGGGGTGGGTCATTTCGACCTTCTTCTCCTTGACCAGTATATAAAGCAGGTGTCGTCTTGATCAATACAGTAGCAGCACAAGCAGCATCTCATCAACATGGTTTTTTTCGTAAGTATAATGTGTAAAAAGAAAAAAAAAAGAACAAAAAAAACCTATTCTATTTTTTCCTTTTTTTTTTAATTTTTAGCAAATCTATACATCTACTTGTTTTGTAGGAAATGTATATATTTTAGCAAATGAAATAATTTATCGATTTCTTTCTTGGAAAATCTATTTATGAAAACATTTTTCATGCGTTACGGCATGTACTTGATACTAGTAATAACTAACATAAATATTTGGTGGTTTGTGTCAACCAACACAAACACACACACATATATGTATATATATATATATATATATATATATATATATATATATATATATATACATATACATGTTCATTTATATATGGGTGTCTAGAGTATAGTATCGTAAAATAGTGTTTCCGCTTGATTTTAATGTTCATATACTTTTCTCACAAGACTGCTTTCTTGCATTATAGAGGGACTCTGTGTTGATCTAAATATAAACTTGTTTTTCCTGATGTTTAGAGATATCTGAAGACAAATAAAAAACAGGAAAAAAGTCGTTTTTGTTATTCTTCATTCGTATACTACTTTTTGGGCGTATGACTTTTTATTTGAATGAAAGAAAAGCCGTCACCCTTCTCCTTATTATTATGGAAAATTATTTAGGTAAAAAGCTTACTTAAACTACAGTATATTCCATAGAGCTGTATACTCTATCACTGATTTTTTTTTAAATTTTTATTTTTGAGAAATATCAACTTGCTTGGTTGGAAATTTAACTCGCACCATCCAGCATTACGCTTTTCAAATACGAAAACCGGACTGCGAAGTCCGACATGGGAAGTGCATTCATCCATAGGAATCTGACGATGTTTCTGCCTTATTAGGTTTTAATGACTAAATAATATCATAATCTATATATATTATGCCACATTATGTGCTGCCTAAGTTTAGAAATTAACAAGGAGATAGCCCAGAATTGGTTTGGAAAGGACTACACGGTGTCTGTTCACATATGAAACCAAGCAGTAAGTTCCCCTTCACTATAAAAACTTTAACATTATCTCTACAACGGTAGACAGCTAGTCAACGGACTGCTCTAGCTGTCGAGAGTGGCAGACCCTGTGTACCGCTGACGTGACGGAGGAAAGACGGGCCACACTTACCGTTGACTTGTCCGGCAAAGCGAGCTTTTTATATCTCTCTCATTTTCTCTATTTTCATTTGTCGACATTAGATATATTTAGCGTTACTGTAGCGTATTTCTAGTATTCCTGTCGACAAACAACTAAAACCGCCATACTTATTTAAAAACATTATACTAAATTATGACACTGAATATAAAGTGGATTTTTTTCCCAGAAGGTTGTAATCCTCGGAGCGATGGTTGCCATCGCCCAGGCAGCTCCCCAGATCCTCGCCGCTGCTTCAGCCAAGCTGGAAGAATTCGACCCCAACCCACAGTACGACTTCTCCTACTCCGTCAACGATCCCGTAACTGGAGACTCCAAGTCTCAGCACGAATCTAGGAGTGGAGATGTAGTCTCTGGACAATACTCTCTCATCGAACCCGATGGCTCCAAGAGGACTGTAGACTACACTGCTGATCCAGTCAACGGATTCAACGCCGTCGTCAGCAAGGGAGCAGCTACTGTTGCTGTTGCTCCAGCTCGTGCTGTCGTGGCTCATGCTCCAGTCATTGCTCACGCTCCAGTTGCTGTTGCCCATGCTCCAATTGCTGTTGCGCATGCTCCAGTTGCCTACCACGCTCCTCTCGCTTACCATGCACCCCTTGCCTACCATGCTCCAGTCGCATATCATGCTCCAGCATATGTTTACCACCGTTAAACATAATGTGGTCTATATAGTCTATAAATTGTAAATACCTATATTTAATAAATAATGTAAATTTTATTCCTTCTTCTTTGTCTTTTCATTTGTAAATTGTGCATTGAAATAAAATGGCTATTAGTGCCAAATTATTAGCTAGTCACTTCTAAATATGTACGAACTGTTTGGGACATATCTTGGAGAGCCCATCGCTGAAAAGAAAACTATTCACTGTAGACTTGCATAACAATCTCCACGAATGCTGTCCTATACACTAGACATTCATCTACCTACTGATCATTGTTTAATTTGGCATACCTTATATTTTATTCACTTTATAAATGTAGCTCAGGTCACAATGCTAAAGGGTAAATTAAACAACGTGGCTCACAGAAAGTCTGAAGTATCGAACATGTTATTTACGAGCTTTCTATGGAATCTTAAGACTCTTTTAAGAGTAAATTTATTTGTCTTGCCAAAAGAGCATTTATATACCTTAACTTACTTAAAAGCCTGCATGCATTTTCCTTTATACAAGCCTTTTTTTTTTTTCCCCCACCCTTCCAAATTCATTTTACTAGAAGGGGGATGTATTTACAATAGAGGGACTTAAACCGACTTAGTCTAAAATACTAAATCTAGGGGGACACAGAGTTGTATAGGGAGGGACTATACTAGGATGGAACATACAACTAACTTAAAACTAACAAATAAACTTAAGACTAATATATACAGTATTTACATACAGCTGCTTCTAAGCAGCGTCTTCGTAGAGATCCAGGATCCGTCTGGTGCTGCCCTGCCACCTCTGAGGTAGATGAGGTGGTATCAAGTCCCTGAAGAGGGGGACAACACAGTACCGGAGGCTGTCATAGAACTTAATATGACGCCTCCGTATGAAGTCTTGAACCAAGGGCAGCATCAGCTCATCGTGGAGGAGGGACGGCTTCTTCCTTCGGAGGGTAGTGTGCTGCACGGCCCGAAGCAGGACACCGTTCTGGAAACGCTGCAGCCGCCTGAGCGTGTGAGGGTACATTTACCTCAGGGCGGGCGCCCTGTGCAGAAGAGTAGGCCTGATGATCGCCTTGTAGATCTGCAGCTTCAGCCGAACCAACAGCTGGGCCGATCGCCTTCAGGCGGAACGTCTTCTGCCGGGCTTCCTTCAGGCGGCTGTTGACATGGGCTGTCACAGACAGATGCCGGTGTATGTGCACTCCCAGGTAGGACAGATTGTTCCGCTGGCCCCTGACCTCGAAATGTGAGGGCGAGGCCCCTCGGGGTCGGCTTCCTTTGTTCGCCTGGAAGGTGTATACGACGGCATCCATCTTAGTCGGTTTGTCGTCTATTCCTGCATCTTGAAGAGCGTCTACGATAGTTTCGAATGCGGACTGGGCCCTCTTAAGGGCTACTCTAGCGGATAAAAGATTGAATAATCTTACAAAACTTACCGCTAGATATCGCCTAAAGATTTCACAGAGGCGGCTTTCAGCCCCGAAGCAAAGAGATGGCCTAGTCTAGGAAGTGGCTATTAGGTCACGGGGAAAGCCGACACTTTGTCGCGAAAATAGCTATCAGTTTCAAATGGGTTAAAAAATTGTTGCTCAAAATAGATTATAAGGAATACGAACTTCTATGAATAAGGCGGAAAATGTATTTTTTGTATTGGGAAGAGTTGTATTATTTAACATTGTTTACATTAGAAACATTTGACAGTAATCTTATACATAGTTGCTAAAGATATTTATACTACTCGTAGCATTGATAGCCTTAGATCATTTTTTTTTATAAAAACATTGAAATATTGGTGATATTTTCTTTAGGGTAGATCGTTTTGGGATGTATGTCCCATCGTTATGTTATGTAATTGATACGTTGATTCAGATTCATTAAATAGTTTCGATTTCACTGAATATACACAAAGCAACAAAAGAAAAGTGTGTTTTTTTTTTTACATGCCACGCTCTACTTTTAATCTACTTTGAATTAGAATCAAGGAGAGATCACTAATCGGTGGTTTCCATTGGCGTAGTGACATGAGCAGAAGTAAACGATTTTTGAGGTAATTGTTAACAACATTTGAGGCCAGAAAGATCACAATGTCTTTATGTTAACTTTGGAAGGTTATCAACTGTAGAGCTGGTTTAATTCGTTTTTCTAAATACCATCAACTTTCGAGAAGTATCTTCATTTTAAGGTACTGCAATAACGCTATAGATTTGTTTGAGGTTCATGCATTTAAATATGAAAAATATGTACTAAGATTCTGAGCAACAGGCATAATTATAACATTCTATGTATATTTATATATACTACACTTACAATCCTTATATGTGCGTATGAAAATTCTTCGTGTCATGAACGATATTCTTAATAATTATACTGCGAGACCACGGTTTAATGAAGTGAATATATTGTGTATTAACCTTAAACATGAACAAAATACATAAAAACTCAATGTAGTTTGCGGATTTTATGGAACAAACATCTCCGAAAGCCTTTCTATGAAAATATATTTGGTATAAATAATTGATAAGAATGTTAAAGCATAAAGAAAATAGGCTTGTTTTCGGAAAACGTAACGTGCATACAGGAATATATTTCACAGCTGCAGGAGAAATTCTATTATATAGTTGATTATTTTACCAAGAAGAAAAAGATAAATTGTGTAATTAAATTATTTATTTAGACCTTAAAAACAATAGATAATAAGTAGCAGGGTTTAGTGATGGTAGACAACGCTGGTAGCTGGGGCGTGGTAGGCAATTGGAGCGTGGTAGGCGAGGGGAGCGTGGTAGGCGAGAGGTGCGTGGTAGGCAACTGGAGCATGAGCGACGACAGCAGCGCGTACTGGAGCAACAGTAAGAGCTGGACGAGCGACGACTGCAGCACGAGCTGGAGCTACAGCGACTGCAGCACCTCCCTTGCTGACGACGGCGTTGAATCCGTTGACTGGATCAGCAGTGTAGTCTACAGTCCTGGTGGAGCCATCGGGTTCTACGAGAGAGTACTGTCCAGAAACAACATCTCCGTTCCTAGATTCGTGCTGGGACTTGGAGTCTCCGCTGACGGCATCGTTGACGGAGTAGGAGAAGTCGTACTGGGGGTTCGGGTCGTACTCGTCGGTGGAAAGGACCTGGGGAGCAGCGTAGGCGAAAGCCACGACTGCGGCGAAGACGACAACCTTCTGAAAAACAAAGTATTGCTTAAAACATATCTTTTAAATGTTCGCTCTGTGGCATAATTCTTTCATTTGTAGTGGTCACATTTTAATTATTTTTTTTTTCATTACAAGAAATAAAGAGGACAACCCAAACTTTAATGATTTATGATCAAATAACTGATTAAATCGATTCCTTCAAATTTGCTGATTATTTCTTTAACTTTGCTATAACTTCCATAAATGATTCGGAGCTACTACTAGAATTTAGTTTCAGAAGTTGCTTTTAATTTAAGACTAAGAATACAGAAACTGTGAAATCTTATACATATAAAGTTAGTGATACACAAGTAAACAGTTCTTCATAACTAGACGGTCTTACGTATTTTGAAACATTCCTTGAAAGAACGGACTCAAAGTAAAACATAAGCCTGATGAATTCTAGGAAGCAATTTTTTCTTAAAAGGATATTTGCTGAGCACCTCTTAAGATTTGATAAACGTACAATATTTCCTCGAAATTTCCTAGAGCTATTACATTTTTTTATTATAGATTATTAACACCATAAAACTCATTCTAATGCCTAGTTTACAAGAGCTTAATACAGTTTTTTGTAAGCAGGTTTTATAGGCTTGAAAAAAAAAAAATGCATTGAAATCGGCTAAGATTTGGCGGCTTTAGCCTTTTTTGAAACAGGAAGAGTCGTTTGGCCCCACTTTGCGCCGTTCTACTACGCAGTCGTCTGTTGTCACCTCGTATAAACAGTCCATCATGTGTTTAGTGACAACTTAGTTACTGGATGGACAGCACTAAACGCCTCTTTTATACTACGTGATAACGACTGATTACCACTTATCATAAGCACAATCACTAATGACCAGTCCAAAGCTCGGCATACTGGGAAAACTAGGCTTAAAACAGTCTTCCTCAGGGATTGTGTAAGCTAAAGTCCGTCTCGCAGGAACTGCATCATCTTAGCGCGGTTCCGTTCATATCCCTAGTCTAATTTTGAAAGATTAAAATAGAAGCAGTTATTATTTTGGTTCCACCAGTCTTTTTTTTTAATTAATTATTATAATGGCGTGTCAACCCTTAAGGTCACTAATGCCATTCCTGTGAGTAGTAAAGTCTTGAAAGGTCATGATTTACAATCTTACCTGGAAGGGTCGGCTACACTAGAAACGGACCCGCTAGTGGCAAGGTCTATGAATCTTGGAAATCTATATTTCTAACAATAAATTGTTTTTGTTATTTTACTTAACCAGTTTTATTGTCAAATACATTATACATAAAATATTAAACGTAATAAAAATTTCAACATATTAGTTTTAATGAAAGTAGAACATGCAGAAAATGTTTCAACTGAATCCCATGATTCTAAGTACCCAAACCAAAAACGGTATTCAAAAACTATTTTTTTAAGCACTCATTTCTCCGATGAATCGATAATTGCTTCAGAATTATTAGCATTTAGTAAGCTTTCGAATGGTAAGGATCCGCTTATGAAGATTTCAAACCGTTTTCGAGATATAAGGAAAATAATTTAAAAAAATAAAAAAATAAAATTAAGGAAAATATACAAAGTACCCAAAACTTTTTAAGGGTGTCCAGAGAGCGATCAAACACACACACACACACACACACACACACACACATATATATATATATACCAATTTGAAACACCGTTATTTTCGGTCTCTCAGGGGTTCTTAAACGCAAACTTTTTTGTCGGGACTTCTGGATTGCGTCATGAGGCCTCCATTTGGAGGGCGGGGTCCTCCATATGGAGAGGGGGAGGAACCGCGCTAAAATTATCTCTTTACGTCTAACTTGCCTAGAATTTAAGGTGCTTAGCCTGATTGCCACAGAACTGAACAAGGTTTGGCTATTAAAACAATCAAACCTTACTCAATTCCTTCTCCCCAACCGGAGACCTGAATGTCAGGTCCGCCTCGAGAGCCACCAATCAGTTGCCCGTATTCTGCAACGAGGAGGCGCACTCAGTGCCCAAGTTCACTTAGAATACATAAAAACAAATACGTATGGATATTCTTAATTAGTTAAATTATGTACACATATATACAATATTATTTTTTTTATTTTTTATTTTTTTTTTTTATTTTTTTTTTTAACCGCGCATTTACATCTAGGTCATTAGTTCCGACATCCAGGGTGCAGCGAGGAATTTTCCCAGCGAGCCAATCTAGTGGATACAGAAGGATCAAGAACAAGTTCTCAAAATTGAGTAGATACCACTGCCTAATAAAGCCTATATAGAATAATATGCCAAATAAAGCCAATCTAGTGGATACAGAAGGATCAAGAACAAGTTCTCAAAATTGAGTAGATACCACTGCCTAATGAAGCCTATATAGAATAATATGCCTAATAAAGCCAATCTAGTGGATACAGAAGGATCAAGAACAAGTTCTCAAAATTGAGTAGATACCACTGCCTAATGGAGCCTATATAGAATAATATGCCTAATAAAGCCAATCTAGTGGATACAGGAGGATCAAGAACAAGTTCTCAAAATTGAGTAGATACCACTGCCTAATGAAGCCTATATAGAATAATATGCCTAATAAAGCCAATCTAGTGGATACAGAAGGATCAAGAACAAGTTCTCAAAATTGAGTAGATACCACTGCCTAATGAAGCCTATATAGAATAATATGCCTAATAAAGCCAATCTAGTGGATACAGAAGGATCAAGAACAAGTTCTCAAAATTGAGTAGATACCACTGCCTAATGAAGCCTATATAGAATAATATGCCTAATAAAGCCAATCTAGTGGATACAGAAGGATCAAGAACAAGTTCTCAAAATTGAGTAGATACCACTGCCTAATGAAGCCTATATAGAAGAATATGCCTAATAAAGTCAATAGAGTAAATACAAATTGAACAAGAGCAAGTCTTGAGGAAATCTTTTTTTCTTCTATTTAAATACTTTTATCAATATTTAGTCAATAAACCTGTGTTTTTTAATCGCTAATTTATGAATCGGTTCATAACTAAACAGTCGTTATAATTGGTTAGTATATATCCAGTGTTTAAAAATATTGATTGCTTATTGATGAATCGGTTTACAACCAAATAGTCTTTATGAATATTTAATAAATATCTAATACGGAATCACCTGCAACTTTTGATCGCTAATTTATGGATTGTCTCATAACTAAATAGTCGTTAATAATAGTCGTACAAAGAAAACTGTTGATTGCTAATTTATGTATATGTTGACAACTAATTAATCTTTATCAATATTTACAATATAATTTATGTTATGTTATGTCTGAATCTAGGTCAGTTTAAGAAATTTTAGTGAACGAAATCTTAAAGTTGCTCTACCTACTCTTGCAAGGCTTTGTATTTGTGTCGGCAGATACCTGGGTTATATTACCCTACAAGGGTTACTTCTCTTGAGGATTAACTCCTAGCAGGTAAATTTCTAGTAAACCCTCTGTTTGTTTGGGACTGAACCGACTGTCTATTCGTTCATAGTATCTAACCGTTGTAAAGTTTATTTTCTACATTTAGGAATTAATATACATATGTAGACTAAATCATAGCAATTGTCTACCTTCGCTGTCGGTGATCTTAACAATGTAGACTCGCTAATGTTACCTGACCTTAGATAAATCGTAATTACAATTTGCTGCGACAACACGACATTTTATCAGAATTCCCTGTCTAATAAAGCCTATGAAGAATAATATGTCTAATAAAGCCTATCTAGTTGATAAAGAAGGACTAAGAACAAGTCTTCAAGATGAAGTAGTATCTCCTGCCTTATAAAGCCTATATAGAATAATACGGCTAATAAAGCCGTATAAAGATTCATATAATTACTCAACAATAGATTCTAATTTAAAAACAGCTATTTTCGATATCTACCTGTTCTAAAACGTTAAATCATTTATTAGGCACTTCGGATTACGTCATTGGGTCGACGTCAGAAGCGTGTTTCCTATCTGTGAAGTGAAGCAGGAAACAAGCTAAAAACAGCAACCAATTAAAATGTGAGGTAAATAGAGGAAAAACGAAGTTCGTGGTGGTAGACAATCTTACAAGGCATTTCGCTCAGAAATACCCGAAATATTGTTTCTAATTTTACGTATCCTATTTTATTGCCAAATAGATTTATATTCTATAATCAATAAAAAAAAAAAAAAAAAACTACTAGCAATAAAGAACTAAGGGTAATACATGAAAATAGGGAATACCAAGAACAATTCTAAAATACGAAATCAAAACCAGTACTGTAGTCTAGATATTCATACGGAATCTTCGAATTCTAACAAACAAAATAATGCTTTTAATTATACATATCCTGTTTAATGAAAAATACATTAGACTACTATAAGCAAGTACAAAAATAACGAGCAGTGAAAAAAAAACTTCGGGAAACACATAAATAGATCCGTTTAAATAAAGGAAACTAACTAAGTTTTAAGCACTTATTTCTCCTAATGTGACGACCCCATCAAACATTTCTGTAAAACATTTTTTGTAGAGAATTTAGTAAGCTTTCGAACTGTTACATTTCAATTGCCACGATCTCCTAACCCTTTTCGAGATATTAAGGAAAAAATACGAAGGGGGCCTAATAGATATTCATAAGGGATCTGAGAACCCCAAGATACCGCAAAAATAAAATATTCTAATTACACGTATCCTGTTTTATTGGCAAATACATTTGACTACTATAAGCAATTGCAAACAATAGGGAATATGCCAAAGAACTCGGATTAGGAGCCTCGACAGTTTCAAGACATTTGAAGGAAATCGGCAAATCCAAAACTGACATTTCATACGGAACAGCCTGATATATTTCTAACAAGGAATTGTTTTTCTTATTTTAATTAATCTATTTTATTGTCAAATACATTATCCAACTATAAGCAATGTAAAAATAGGAATAAAAACAGACAAAAAGAATTGTTCGAATAAACGAAATCAATTACTTCAAATTTTAAGCACTTATTTCTCCGATTGACATCGCTTATTCAAAACTTTCTTTAGAACCTTTCTTGTAGACCATTTAGTAAGCTTTCGAATGGTAACCTTTCGCTTCCCAAGATTTTCAACCGTTTTCGAGATATTAAGAAATTATACGAAGTTCCCAAAACTTTTCATTATTTCTGACAACAGAAAATTGGTATCATTTTACCTATCCTGTTTTACACGCACATACATTTTCCTTACAATTACAACATAAGAAATTAAAAAAATAAAAAGCAATAAAAAACCAAGGGAAAGAGACAAAAATTACAAAAAGAACGACAAAAACCCGTTCATAAGAACAAAACAGACGTATTTGAAGTTTTAAGCACTTATTTCTCCGATTGACATAACCTAATCAAAAATAGTTTTAGAATCATTTTTGTAGAGAATTTAGTACGCTTTCAAATAGTTTCTATCCACTTTCCACGATTTCCCAACCGTGTTCGAGATATTAATGAAAGTATACGAAGTTCCCAAAACTTTTCATGTCTGTTCATTAAATATTTTATTCTAACCCTTCCTTAACTCCAAACGTAACATAACTTTCAACATATTAGTTTTAATGAAAGTAGAACATGCAGATAATGTTTCAACTGAATCCCGTGATTCTAAGTACCCAAACCAAAAACGGTATTCAAAAACTATTTTTCCAATTTTCTCGAAAACGGTTAAAGCTATCGCCTTGAAAATGGTTTCATTCGTTTTCCTTGCCCAAGAAGCCTATAAAAAGAGTACTTACAAGCTTATGAACTCAAAAACGTAAGCGTTACGATTTTTTTTGCGCGAATTTCGCCCCAAACGCCATCTTCCAGTGGGCGGATTTTGCTGGTTAACGAACTTGACCTTTCAAATTGGACGACAGATTTTTGTACCAAATTTCATCAAAATCGGACCATTCGTCTTCTATTTAGAGAGCGAACAGACAAATATATATATATATATATATATATATATATATATATATATATATATAAATAAATATATACATATATATATATATATATATACAAATTTGAACCACCGTTATTTTTGGTTTCTAGGGGTTCTGAAACGCAAAATTTTCTAGTCGGCACTTCCGGATTGTTTCATTGTATCAACCTTATAAGCGGGGTTCCTCCCTATGGGGGAGAGAGGAACCGCGCTAAAAAGCAGTTGAGATACATTTTAAAACATATTAAAAAAAAATGGGGCGAGGTTAGCTCAGTGGTTAGCTTATTAGTCCAGCACTGGACTAATAAGCTGGAGGCCTGAGTTCAAATCCCGAGCAAGCGCTAAAGATTTTTTCTTCTAGTGTCTTCGTTCATGGGTTGAATTCGGCCTCCCTGACCGTCCCTAGGCCAACCCAGCCTTTAATTAATTTAATAATGGGTACCTTGGGTGCTAATGACTCTAGCAGTCGAAGCGGCCAAGGGGAAAATCAGACGGCCGGAGCATACTACTGACCATGCTATCTCCCTAGTGTGCCGTATGGTCACGAATCAGATACCTCTATAGTATCTGCCCCTCAGGGCCCTCGTGGCCTGTTACGGGACTGATTTTTTTTTAAATTTTTTTTTATAAAAAAAAAAAAAATATATATATTTTAGCTCTGTAAATAAGGAATGTATTTATTTTATAGGTATGGGTATAATATATATGCCGGGCTGTTATTACCCTAACAGTGAATAAATATTATCTTCTTGAATTCCATAATTTAGATTAAATTTGTTTGCAAGAAAATATAGAAATCTCTGACTATTAATTTATTTCAAGAAAACCATATTTTTGAGGTAATAGGGGATTCCCGTGTGACTAGGTCTTGAATTACAGATTTTATTCCTCATGCCTATGTATTTTGCAAAAATTCCTTCATCAGTACTTTGCCAACAATATTATCATTATTATACGTATAGCTTATTTACATATATATATTTATACTGTTTATACTTACTGAAAAAGCCATGACTACTATCTGCTGAGAGTTAATCTGCTACAGTGAAGAGAACTGGATGCACCAGTCATTTATACTCGACTTCAAGGGAAAAAGGTAAAGTTTGACTCCCCACCACCTCGCAATGGCCGGTCCTACCCCAGTTCAGAAAAATGCAGACATCCACTTAATGTTTATGATCGCGTTCAAAATGGTCAGACAGCTCATCTTGTTGGAAACGAAGTTAAAAATTCGTTCTTCATTGTCATTGTAAAATCATTCTCTGCTCCCAATTACCATACAATTTTGACTTCATTTTGAGAATTGAATTTGCAATATTCTAGCATCATAAGTTTTGTAATTAAGAGGTTACGTATTTTTCATATTAAAATTAGGGAACGGTTATTTTACAATACTTTACCTTTTATCTTACAGTTAAAAATGTAAGCGGAGTCCAAAACTGGGAAAGAGTCGGAAAATAAAGTTTTTCCTTTATTTTTTTATTGCATTTGATGAAACAATTTGTATCTTGGAATTCAGTTTTGTTGATTTGGTAAAGTATAGAGCTATTATTTAATACGGAACTAAAGGTTGTGATATTTTGAACAACAAAATTTTATGACTTTAATACTGTTGTTCTTCTGTGGCCTTTTGAGCTGAATGAATGGAAATTATATCTTTAATTTTGCTTGCGGCCCACGCTATATTTTCTTGTGGTCGATGTTTATAAAAGCTACATTTTTTATTTATTTATTTGTCTACGATAGTGCTATTAGGTTCCTTCAATACTATTTAGAAGAGGTGGAACTGCGTTGTAATTATCAATATTTTAGCACTTTCCTCCGAAGGAAAGTAGCTATTGAGGTTGGACTCATGACGGAATTTTTGAAAAATTTCTTCAAATCTTTATCGATCCTACCTAGTAGACACCGAAAATGACCCCCGTTAAAATTTATATATATCTATATATATATATATATATATATATATATATATATATATATATATATATGTGTGTCTGTTAACACGATAGCGGCCAGAGTTTTAGTTTTTTCGTCACGAAACTTGGTATATAGCATTCAATTGGCAAACGATTGAACGAGTTCGTTAACCACCAAAATCGGTCCACCGGAAGGGGGGGTTTACCCCGAACTCAAAACACTAATTTGACCATTTCAGCCGTAATATTTGTTATATTTCAACGAAACTTGGTATTCGTAGTGGTAATATAGAGAGAAAAGTGAGATATAAAAATGAACTAAATCGGTTCATTAGGAGGGGGGGTTTACTCCTGACCGACAATACCAATTCGCCACTACCAGCCGTGATTTTAGGTATATTTCGACGAAACTCGGTATTCATAGTGGTAATCTACAGGTAAATATGTGTTGTAAAAATAAACTAAATCGGTTCATTAGGAGGGGGGGTTTACTCCAGACCCACAATACAAATTCGCCACTACCAAACGTGATTTTTGGTATATTTCGACGAAACTCGGTATTCGTAGTGATAATCTACGGGTAAATATGTGTTGTAAAAATAAACTAAATCGGTTCATTAGGAGGGGGGGTTTACTCCAGACCCACAATACTAATATACTCATGCTGGTCGTAATTTCTGCTGTATTGTAACGAAACGCGGTATACGTCGTGGGTAACTCATGAGAAAGAAGTGTTGTAAAAATGAGCTGAATCGGTCAATCGGAAAGCGGGAGTTTAATTTGTAATATATTTCAATAGAAAAGCCCGCCCTTGTGTAAACATAACTCTGGAAGCAAATTAATAATTTATCAGTTACTCATTACAAAATTAAAAGAGAACTATTCATGTTTTTATTTTATTTATGTAGGATATTTTAAGCAAATTGTTCTGGAAAGCAGTCTACACTACCCAAATTCTGAGGAAAGTGCTTAGTTATGCAGCTCCTGCGTGAAGGACTTTTTATTTTGTATATCCAATGAAGTTCATAAAATCGAAAGTTGCTTGACTCACCAGAACCAGACTTACGGAGGGACTTTTTGCTAAAAATCGCTAGGAAATCAATAAAATTACTTTTATGAAGTTATGCGTGAACTCGACTGCCGACAGTTTTCCAACTAAAACCTTTTTCAACTTTCTATGATATACTTTTCATTTAAAGATAGTTGTTTTAGCTGAAGGTCAATAATTAAAACGCTTTCCGGGCAGTGCAAATGTTTTATGTTCAATGCTTGTTATTATATGTATGTTTTCTTTTATTTAGGTTAGTGATATTTTTTCGTTTACCTTAACTTAAAGGTTTGATACCTTTTTTAAAAAAAAAACATTTGCTTTCTATGTAAACGATAAGAAAAGAAGAGTAGATATTTTATTTTATTTATCGTCATGTAGTATTTTATTCTTTCTTCAAAAAAACATTGGAGGCTGTTTTAATACAAAGTTGTTCCGCATTTAATACGTAGGTCATATTCCGTTTTCAGGGCGTTTCCTCCCTCTTTTCACAAAGAGAAAACCCGCTTATGTTGACCTCATGACGCTATCCCGAAGTATGGACTAGAAAATTCCACGTTTCAGAACCCATAGATCCCGAAAATAACGGTAGTTTAAATTAATATGTATGTATATATATTGAAAGAACTCTCTCACGGATGACTATGTATGCATGCATATATATATATATATATATATATATATATATATATATGTATATATATATGTATATATATATATATATATATATGTATATATATATGTATATATATATATATATATATATATATATATATGTATATATATATATGTATATATATATATATTCATTTAAAGCTCTCCCTTGCGGATGAAGTAATTTTAACGACGCTTCGTATTGCGAACACCGTACTCACCAATTACTAGAAAAAAAGAGACAAAGAGTAACTATGCTTTTACCGCTGAACATATTTAAAAAAATGGTAGTCTACTTTATATATTAAATATTCTCCCTGCTCTGCATATCTTACTAAACATTTTTCTAGACCACACACTGATACACCAAACTGTAATATTTCAAATTATGATTCATTATTTATTATTTTAATTTTATTTTATTGTTTGTTATATTATTTCTTACTTTACCTCCTATATTGTCTTTTGCTTAGCTATTATCTGTTTCAGCACCGCGTCATTATATATATATATATATATATATATATATATATATATATATATATATATATAGGGGAAGGTGTTGTACCTTTGACTACTTTACAAAATTTAATTTTTCTTAGCTTGAATATTACAGCTAAATTCTTTTTTCTTTTTTTTTTCATTGTAATTAGTATTCTATTGCTTATCATATTTATTTTTTTCAAGATTCTAGCTTTACAATTAATATTTTTTATTAATTTGTAAAAAAATAATCGTACAGTGGTCAAAGGTACAACATGTAGTTATACCTTTGACCATGGCGTGTTGTGCCTTTGAACACGTAAAAACAACACAGCAGTACAGAAAAAAAGGTGTATTCAGTAATATTGTAAGTTTAATAAATACAGGACAAGGGTGTAAGCATAATAAAAGAGCTATTATTTATATTATGTTATGCTTAATACGCTAAAAAATCCAGTCCAATCGATAAACATTTTAACTGTCAAAAAGGGGGTCTCCCGTGGTCTAGTGGCTAGCGCGCTGGATTCATAAGCGGGAGATGGTGGGTTCGATCCCCACCGGCGACAGGAATTTTCTCATCTCAGGGCTCGCTGAGAGAATTCCTGGTTGCACCCTGGAGGCCCGGCGCTAATGGCCAAGATTTGTCGATGCGCCGTAAAAAAAAACTGTCAAAAAGATCCACTAGCAATAGTAGGGTATGGAAGTTTAGCCACAATGTCTTACATCAATATCATACAAAATTTCATCTTCTCTCGTAAACTTGTCACTTAAAGTTTGTTTTTTCAAATATTGGATCTTTTGACATTTAATACCACAGATCTCTGCAACTAAATATGTAATAGTGTTTTTACTTTTATATTAACAAGTATAAAATTTCCTTTTTCCAAATCATATTTTTCAAATTGTTGCTGGTCGTCTACAAAACTCGCTACATTTATCAGACAGATCAACGTCACTTTCTCCTGAATAAGTTTCGGTGTCAGTATCAGAATCTGAACTCTCATTAGAATAATTTTCTTTTTATTTATCACTTTTTTAATGGCTTTATTTGTATGTTGTGGCTTAGGTTTAGGGTGGTGCTTTCGTTTTCTTTATCAGCTTCAATAACTACATTTTCAAGAATATCTGTCAGGATATACGAGGTTTCCCTTTAGGCCGGCACCTATTTGACATTTTTTTTTTGTCTGCGCTTTTCGATGAGGCCTCATAACTTCAGGTGGAACGATAAGGGGCGATAGGTTCAAACTGATACGCTGGGGATTGATAAAGTCAGTTTGAACTTATTTCATTTATTATTTTTTTAATTCATTAAACAATTAAAGCAACCACCATTAATTATTTTTTTAAAAGTTGTAGCAGAAGAACATAAACGTTGAATTATGAAAACATTACTCAGGTGTGTTGTTCCTTTGACCTGGTCAAAGGAACAACAACTAGTCGTGGTCAGAGGTACAACACCCTGGTAGTGAAAATTAAAAAGCATGCTACAAATTTTAGGATTAAGATAAATCAATTTCAGAAGCTACACCATGTTTCTTATTGTAATAGCTACTTTGTCTAATAATTTCCATTTAAAAAGACATAATACAAAAAATATTATTAGGCAAAACGTCATTAATAAATAACATACATTTTAATGATAGAAATGGATGAGTTTTTTTTTTTTTTTTTTTTTTGCAAAAATCCTCTTTGACTTGAATAATCCAAAGTAGATTACACAAGCCCTCTAGTGAAGGAGCTAGACACTTATTACACCAAAATTTATAAAATGTTGCTACAAGCCGCCACAGCCTCGATGGTTAAAGGTACAATATGGTCAGAGGTACAACACCTTCCCCTATATATTTAATTATAATGAATTGTTTAGAATATAGCCAGCGAAATAAGTTTATCGCCAACGTTGCACCACTGCAGAATATATGCACAAATATATATATATATATATATATATATATATATATATATATATATATATATATGTGTGTGTAAAAACATAGAGGGAGAAAGAATGTGCAAACTAAATAATTGTATACCCTAGGATTGCTTTTCAAACTCAGATTGGTTGTAGACTTGCCCGTTAGACCGAATGTGTGATGTCTCTAGGATTCTCAAAGCCTTCCACCTTTGATATTCTTGTCAATCACACGTCATCTACACTCCGCCAACGGATACACCTAGTGGTGTTAGCCTCGCTCTGATAGCAACACAACTTCTCCTATTTCCGAAGCTTTACAATTATATTGAGGTGCCTTCTCACGACATCCATCATTTGGCTAAAAATCCTACATATCACACGTAATAAACTCATGTTAAAATGTGTTTAGTTACGGTCTGAGAGGAAACACATTAGATTCGGGAGTGAGGAATGTTTTTTTTTTTTCAATTTGGCTCTGATCAACCAAACATTTTTGAAAATAATTGAATATTAAGTCCTTCTTCCGCTAAATATTTCTGTTCCATATTGAACTTCGTATCATTAACATTTTTATTTTATTTTGGGGTTTTTATTGAGCTCCACTATGAACTTAATGGCACGCAAAAAAAGTCATTTCGTAAAGGATACACCCAACTAAGGTTAAATGTATGTTATTTGTAGATTAACGAATTCCTATTTCCGTTATTTGACTATATGAAGTAATCAAAAGCCCAGAAGCAAGACGAAATAAATAATTCCAACGCCCTGAAGCACGACTATGAGCTTAAAAGTCATGTCGCCAGCTTTAAATTTGTAATCCAATATTTTTCTGGTGGAGGTCAATAAGAAAGTATAAACAAAATCAATTCCATTTATACTATTAATGCTGTACATATTTCACACCTTAGGTGCCTGTTTAGGAGCTAAAAATTTCACGAATCTAGCAATACAGCCTAATTCTATTAAGGCGAACCTTAATGTACAATGGCCACGTCCAAACTTAGATTACTAATAGGCAAAGTGACAATCAGCTTTGTGTAGTCATCTGTGTAAAATCGATAGATCCATAAAAAAAAAATCGAACATCCGGAAAAAGATTAGTCCATTAGAATAAAATGAATTTTTTAGATTTTGTCACTGGTTAAATATATATTAAATTTGGTTTAAAAAATTAAAAAATGTACTATTTAAATATTTGATATATTTTTTTATTAAATTATTTTTGCCCCGTGTTTTTAATAATATAAATGCTTTCTTTTCTTTTTTGCTTCGTCAAGTATCTTTTTCTGTAATTTTTACATTTACTAAGTCGAAAACATGCTTATTTTTTTATGCCAGTGCAGTTTTATTATCCTGATCTTCTTTATTTCTTACGTTTTACGCTCATTCTGAGTAACTTGGACGATTCTCCAATATAAACCTTGTTGCAATCCGTGCAATTAATTGTATAAATATTATATTTGATATCCTTTGGTGTTATTCGGTCTTTATTGGATACCAAATATATTTAACACTTAGGTGCCTGAAGAGGCAATTAAGGTGTGAACATGTAGAGCTTAAATCAACTAAATTGAATTTGTCTAACCTCTTGTATTGATCTCCCGCCTAAAAAATATTGGATTAAAAAAGGTTGAATTACTATAAGATTTAAATTTTCAAGTTAAACAGTAGTTATTAGGGTTTTTTTTCTTAACGACAAGCCTTGAATTCCACTGGTGAGATGTAATAAAGTGTACAACTTATTGTATAGCTTGAATTTCTAGTTAAGTTTTTCCTAGACCTTATTGGCTATTAAGAATATTAAACTGAAGATAGGAATCCGTAAGTAAAAAGATCATGGTGCACTATAAATATATTTAAAAATAATTGCATAGGGCATATGAGTCTCCAGTATAATACATTTACAATGCATTTTTTTTTTTAGTAATTCGACATAAATAGCTGTAGGAAAGTTTCAACTTTTTTATACGATTTCTCCTGATTTTCCGGCATCACTAACCGTACGTTTTGTATAACCATACTTTTTTTTTAGCATTATAGCTGATTATATGATATATAATGCATTGTCCTTTAGCTGAAATTGGATATTAGTAACCGAATTTTACATTGATAGTAGAATAACACATAGTATTAGAATAGTGTAAATACTAGTTTAAAATTGATTCCACCTCGAGTGTCTCTTCTGATTTATTAAAAAGTGATTTTAAGGTTCTAATTATGATAATGGATGATTAAAAAGAGAAAGAGTATATTTAAATTATTTATTTAACAAACTTATTTACTAGAGGGAGGACTTAGTGGTGGTAGACAACGCTGGTAGCTGGGGCGTGGTAGGCAACGGGAGCCTGGTAGGCAAGAGGTGCGTGGTAGGCGAGAGGAGCGTGGTAGGCAACTGGAGAATGGGCGACGACAAGTGGACTGCGAGCGACAGCAACTGGAGCGTGAGCAATGACTGGAGCATGAGCTACGACAGCACGAGCCGGAGCAACTGCAACAGTAGCTGCTCCCTTGCTGACGACGGCGTTGAATCCGTTGACTGGATCAGCAGTGTAGTCTACAGTCCTCTTGGAGCCATCAGGTTCGATGAGAGAGTATTGTCCAGAGACTACATCTCCACTCCTAGATTCGTGCTGGGACTTGGAGTCTCCAGTCAGGGCGTCGTTGACGGAGTAGGAGAAGTCGTACTGTGGGTTGGGGTCGTACTCATCCAGTTTGGCTGAAGCAGCGGCGAGGATCTGGGGAGCTGCCTGGGCGATGGCAACCATCGCTGCAAGAATTACAACCTTCTGCAAATTAAAAAAAAATAAACTTTAAAAATCATATCCGTTCTTCTTAAAAAAAGTTTTGCAAGGATTAGCCTCCCCTTAGCAAAAACAAAGTTTCTATAAATTCTACAAAAGTCTATATGAAATTAAATATACCAAGTAACTTGAAAAAACAACTTATTTTTATTTCCACACAAATCACTGAAAAATAGTCTTATAATATTGACAAAAATTTACATATAGCATATATATTAATTTTAACGTGGTTCTCTTTTGTAAGTGCAATGTCAATAGTAACGTTAGTTCTGAGTGCGCTAAACGTGTTAGGAGCTGCGAGTATATTCAAAGCGTTTTAAAAGTAACTTTTATGATTTAAATAAAGTATATAATTTAGTAATTAATACGTTTATAATTTTTATAAAGTCCCTACTTACTGCGAAAGCCATGACTACTAACTGCTGAGAGTTGCTGAGCTACAGTGAAGAGAAGGGGATTCTGCACTTATTTATACTCGACTTCAAGGGAAAAAGATAAAAGTTTTGCTCCCCACCTCCTCCCAATGACCGGTCCAACCTCAAGAGAAAATGTCCTGTTAACGACCAAAAAGCATTTTTTCGCTCACCACTATTCTTTACTTTGTGTTAATTCTTTACAATTTATTAATTATAAATATTGTGTATGCTAATATTTGATATTTATTTAACATAAAACAGCCTGGTTCATTTTTATATGCATATACTTTAATATAAAGGTTTTCATATTGTATTTTTTGTATTTGTACCTTAAATAAATATTTTATTCTTTTTTTAAACTTCTATCGCCATTTTATCGTTTTGGTGTATTTTATTATTAACGAAAGTTGAATTATTTTTCCAATGGTTACACATCGTATCTGGTATATTATTGCGAAAAAATAAGACTATATTGATTGTAGATCAGTAATGGGACTATAATACTTGTACCTTTTTCTAGAAACCACATTATTTTTAAATGGAACGCACAATTACATATTAAAGAACGAAGTGTCTTGTTTACAGAATCTTTAAGAGAATAAAACTAATATTCTGCATTTTATTTTACACAGCATAATACTCAATTTCAATTCTCGTCTTCTTATTAATATTTTATTTATATATTATTAAAATATAATTATAATTTTTCATTCTTATGTTATTATGTGTATATCTATCAATATCTTGTTAATTTTCTGGTAAATTGTTTTACTTTGTTTTAGTTATTTCAAATTTACTTGTTTTTCTATTTAATGTGTAAATTTGATTTATCGACATTTAGTTTTTAAGATATTGATATTGAAGTTTTAACTTAATTGTTTAAATTATGTTAGTTATTAATGAATTGTATTCTTTACATTTTGTTAGATATTATCAAGGTTTATTAAATTCAATATCAACGTTGTGATATTATTATTCTTTACATAATAAAGTATTCAATAAAGTTGATGAGAAATAACGAAATGTTATTTAACTTTATTTAATTTTGAATAGTTTTTTTTTTAATTACTTTTCCTTTAGTTAAAATTGTATAAATGATGGAATCAGATGAAAATATAAGAGGATGAATTGGACCTCTATATTTTTAATTTTTGAATTTGAAATTCTATTTCACTCATTTGGAGCTTTCGGAAAACAAAATATATAATTTTTCCTCGCATATTAATTAGTTTACGTAAATTATCATCCCTCAAATAAAATTATTTGAGTTACCCTGTTATTTATCCATATGATCTAGTGCCAACTAATATCACTTGCATGCTAAATTATGAAAGTGCTTTCAGCAGCCGTAAATATTTTTTTTTTTTTTTTACATAACAAAAAGATAGATCCGTGATTTTTAACAACTCCCTTTCTTTAGCAAAGGGTTGGCCATCATCTCAACATTTAAAGCTACACGATTTAACAGCCTACTTAACTTTTTAAATTTGTTTTAACTTATTGAGTTAGCTCACTTAACTTATTATGTTAACACGTTTTATTATATTTTTAAATATCCTTGCCTTCCTGTGGAATTTCCTTATATTTCACGGCTCTAGAAGTTAACATTATATTTATAGTGAAAAATAGGAATCCTATGTCGGTCAATATCATCAAAGACTAATTAATGAAAAGTCTTTCCTCGTTAATAAAATTCTGGAATGCGGTTACAAATATTAGCTGGCGAAGCACTGGGTTCCTGCAAGTAATTCCTAAATGGTACCAACAACACCAATATATATATATATATACTCTCAAATAACTAAATGTCACGTGAATCCAGAGGTGCTAGTCTTCGCCATAAAAGGATACATTCCACATACGACTTCAAGCGTAACCATATTTTCCAGAATATTTTATCTATTGGAAGTCATCCGAGTAGTTAAGCCGTGTATAATACATTTCAGTGTTTATTTCATGTAGTATTTATTTTATATAGTGTTTATTTCATATAAATCCTATCTCTCTGACCGTTTTTTCCAGACATCCTATGGTACCTCATTATCTCCAATCTTCCCCCAACGTGCCGGTGTCCCACAAGGTGGAATTCTCAGTCCCGTTTTGTTCCTGGCTTATACGGCTGACATCCCTTCCCATCCCCAAACTTCCATCCACATGTTTGCTGACGACACCGCTATTCTCACTGTTAACCAAAACCCAATTCTTGCTTCCAATTCCCTTCAAGAAAGTAAATGCGGAAAAATCTAGCCATGCAACATTCACACTTCGTAAATCAAGCTGCCCACCAATAAACCTCAAAAACATTCAAATTCCACAGAAATCGCAAGTAAGATACTTAGGACTGATACTAGACAAACGTTTAACTTGGAAGCCACACATAACACAGAAAAGACAGGAACTAAACAGACGCTTTAGACTTTTATCACGCTTACTGGACAATCGCTCGAAACTTTCATTGACTAACAAACGACTTATATACAATACCATACTCCGACCAATATGGACTTATGGACTAGAACTATGGGGTTCCACTAAACCTTCCAATTCCTACAGAATACAAACAATGCAATCCAAAATCCTTCGAAAAATATCCAATGCTCCTTACTATGTCTCGAACCAAACTCTCCATAATGACTTCAATATCCCCTTTATCCAATCCCTGGCCAAATCAGTCTATCAGAAGTTTCATTCCAATCTCCCCGGCCATCCAAATCCTTTGATAAACTCTCTATCCTCCTTCCATAATCCACAAAATCCTCATAGAAGGCTGAAGCGGCGGTGGCCTAGAGACAATTTGTTTTAACATGCTACCTGTAATGCTCAAAATTTATTGTGGGTTTTGTAATTGTACATATTCCCATATCACGCCTTACATTTTTAATTTTCTAAAACCAACAAAATTACTGGAAATATGTTTACATATTGTTGTAATTATCAATAAAGGTTAAAAAAAAAAATAAAAATAAATAAATAAATCATATAGTAGTTTACGGAATTGGTTGGCAAGCCTGCTATAATTATCAGTGATATAATTATAAATCAAATTCTCAATTTACTACTTCTAACTCAAATTTCTACTTACTAAATGCACAACTACTAAATAAATATCTACTAAATGAGAAAAGATATATTTTTAATTCTACATTTTGCCACAATTTCGACCCCAGAGACAGTGTGGTATCTGGAAATAAAGGTAGAAAAACTAGATTTGAGATTTAATATTTTAATTTAATATATATTACTATCAAAATTCATATAGATAGATAATAGTTTATTTATACATTTGTGAGACCGTGACTATGTCGATTCATCACATAAAACTAATATATAAATACATTATTGTAAATTCTTGTCGATAATGGTGTAAACTACAAAGAGGCATTTTAGTGAACTCTATGAATATTTTCAAATCTGTTAGATTAAAATTGTCAGTAAATGTAATGATTTTCTATTACAAGGTGAATCAGAGAAGAGGTTTTTATTAATTAATTGAAATGGGTGAAAATTCACTGTACTTCTTCCGAGAAATATAGGGAAACATCGTTTTAAGACGTAAAATAGACAATGTAAATAGGTTTTATTTTTAGGGTAAATATGGATTTAATAAATCCTTTTTGTTTTAGTAAGCCATCTAGATTTCATTTATAAATATCTCATATTCAATTTTAATGTGTAAAATAACGAATAATTAATATAATCATAAGTTAGTTAGTAATAATAAATTCTTTCGCTTTAGTTTTTTGGCATAAGTACAGGACGTTGCCATGGAGTTTGTCCATTCCTTGTTATTTTGTTAGTGTTTCTAATAAAATATCAAATTACTAATAAGACAAAAGTAACATAATAATACAAATAGGTATAACATAACTAAATATTTACAAACTGTACTAAAACAATCTAAATGAATAAAAATAACTACATAATATCATGGTAAATAGACACTCAGCTAGTATAAATTAAAGTAAATAATATTACTTAATATCATGAATTATAGCAAACTTTTAATAGAAAGAAAAATACATTATTTAACTCTTCAATATTTATAAAAATTAAAATTGTTTCTAGTGATAATTCCTCACTGTTATCTATTATACAGGGTGTCCCACATTGAGATGTCATAACTTTAGAGGTTTATTCTGCACCTCATTTGTAGTTCAGGGACGCAGAAATGAGAGTTCTATCTCAACATGCAGAGGAGCTACTCAAACTTTTGTCTTTTTTAAAAACTACTGGCTTTTCTGAAGAAAAACTGAGTTTTCGGAATTTCTGATCAATGCATCGTAAATAAAGACCACATTTTTGGAATCTACATTAAATTTCCAATGAGAAACAACCTTTATTGAAATATTGCCACGTAAATTAAGAGCTATATTCAAAGGCATATAGATGAGAACGTTTAATATTAGTTTTTTATTGAAATATTCAATATTTTCTTAATCAGATATTTTTAGACTTAGAGGTTTGCCTCCCCTTCAAAAGTTGTATTATTTAATAAGCTTCAAAATGGTACCTCATAGTTTTAAAAACAAATCTATTTCAATCTATTGTTTTCTGATTTCTAAGTCAAAACCAATGAATGTGCTATAGCATGAACGAGCCATTCTTAACAAATTCTTTAATTTCATACAATGATGTTGATGTCCCATTCTTCCCAAACTACATAAGGTTTATTACACAAAACCATCTACCAAATAACAACTCACTCTGGTTTCAAATGGTTGTTTGCTCAGCTGAAAATGGACGCATGGTGACGGAATGGCTGAACACTGAATTGCCTAATCGTTGTATCGGCCACTATGGACCAGTTCGTTTGCCTCCTGATCTGAATCCTCTAGATTTCCATGTATTGGGAACGTTTAATATTAGGTTTTTATTAAAGTACTCTATATTTTCTTAGTCAGCTATTTTTAGACTTAGAGGTTTGCCTCCCCCTCAAAAGTTGCATTATTTCAAAAGCTTCAAAATGGTACCTCATAGTTTTAAAAACAAATCTATTTCAATCTATTTTTTTCTGATTTCTAAGACAAAACCAATTAATGACTCATGAAGTGAAGGAAACATTTCAAAAATATTTTTTTGTTGTCCAGTGTTATCCTTGAAAGATTATTTGCTGAATTAAGCAAACTTCACCACTATTTTTATAATATTGCTGCTCCACTTTACTTCCAACATTTTTTGCATTTGAGATAATTCTCTCTTTTTTTTTATTTGTTATTTATTTATTTATTTTTAGGAACTTAACTCCTTCTTAAGTAAGTCCCTCCATTTCCGCCGGTCCATCGCCTCCTCCTCCATCAGTCCTCTACCAACCATACTCTCTCCCACTCTATCCTTCCATCTAACTGTGGGGCTTCCACTTCTTCTACCCTCCGCTTCTCAATCCATCATTATTTTTAGTAGTATCTCATCACCCATTCGTCTCAAACGACCATCCCATCTGAGTCTTCATTCTTCTATTACCTGTGTCTTCCATCGTAGATTTTCAATGAGAATAGGAACGTGTAAATAGTCTGTCGTTTATCGACTTAAATTCGAAGTGCTTTGGAAAAAACATCAGCCAACTGTCCATAAAAAAATAGTGAAATTTTACTATAAATTATATATTTAGAAATGTATGTACAAGAAATAGGATTTAGTGGTGGTAGACAACGCTGGTAGCTGGGGCGTGGTAGGCAACTGGAGCGTGGTAGGCAAGAGGTGCGTGGTAAGCAAGAGGAGCGTGGTAGGCAACTGGAGAATGGGCGACGACAAGTGGACTGCGAGCGACAGCAACTGGAGCGTGAGCAATGACTGGAGCATGAGCTACGACAGCACGAGCTGGAGCTACAGCAACAGTAGCTGCTCCCTTACTGACGACGGCGTTGAATCCGTTGACTGGATCAGCAGTGTAGTCTACAGTCCTCTTGGAGCCATCGGGTTCGATGAGTGAGTATTGTCCAGAGACTACATCTCCACTCCTAGATTCGTGCTGAGACTTGGAGTCTCCAGTCAGGGCGTCGTTGACGGAGTAGGAGAAGTCGTACTGTGGGTTGGGGTCGTACTCTTCCAGCTTGGCTGGAGCAGCGGCGAGGATCTGGGGAGCTGCCTGGGCGATGGCAACCATCGCTGCAAGAATTACAACCTTCTGGAAAAAAAATGTAATTTTTATAATAAAATCATTTCTTATCTTTCAAAAACCCAATAATAAGGTCTAAATACTATTTGAATATGTACCATCATATTATATTTTTCTCTGTATTGTTTCTAATTTTTTAAAAATAAAATCTATGGTGCTGTACTAAATAATTTAACTAGCTATTGTATTGGTGATGGGAGACATCATACATATTTGTTAGAGTCTGAATAAAAGAAATTCCAAGACCTAATACAAGAAAAAACTTTAACTAAATAAAAATTATGGATATTTAATTATTTTAAGGGAAGAATACATATAGGATATGCATATTTATATTATATAACTTTGAGCGTGGCTAATTTCTGGTTCGTTGGACATTTGTGAAATTTTTTCAAAAATTATTTCACTTGTGGAATGTTGCTAAATACGTTCTAAGCTTCGAGACTTATCAAAAATATTTAAATAGTTTAGTAAGTAGAAATTATATAATTGTCATACACATAAAGTTTTAGTCTGTTTAAAGTCTCTACTTACTGCGAAAGCCATGACTACTAACTGCTGAGAGTTTCTGAGCTACAGTGAAGAGAAGGGGATTCTGCACTTATTTATACTCGACTTCAAGGGAAAAAGATAAAGTTTAGCTCCCCACCACTTCCCAATCCGGTCCAACCCCAAGAGAAAATGTCTTCTCGACGATCCAAAAACATTTTGACTGGGTAGTTAGTACACTCTTTTTAAACACGTATTTATTCACAAATTTGCACCTAACCATAATCATATGAATACAATGATTGGTTCTATTAACTAATTATAATAATTACAGATTGAAACATAAATGCAATGGGATTGTAACTATATCAACACAACAATTTCCTCTTAAACGTATTGCTTTCTTCATTGTTGAAATATATATATATATATTTCACGGCGCACCTACAGCTAGGTCATTAGCACCGACATCCGGGTGCAGCGAGGAATTTTCTCAGCGAGCCCTGAGATAAGAAAATTCCTGCCGGAGGTGGGAATCGGACCCACTATCTCCCGCTTATGAATCCAAGGCGCTAGCCACTAGACCACGGGAGGCCCCTTGTTGAAATATTGTAGACAGTAGGCGGGGCTTCAAAAATTAATGGAATGGAATTAATTAATGTAATAGAATTTACAGTTTAGTTTTTAAACCTGTCACATTTTTGTAAAAATAAATAAATATTTAGGCAAAAGATTTCCCTGGTTTCCAAAGAGTTTCCAGCTAGAAAATAATGAATACCAGGTATTTCAAAATGACGTAATTCATGTAGGCCATTTGTAACTGGTAAATTGTCTCGAACTCTGCAGTTCTTTAATGTTTGTTCTTTTGTAATTGTGTCAGTAAAGGCAACGAGGTCCTTCTTTCCATGAGAGAAGCGTGAGGAAGTAAAGTGTGCCCAAAGCGAGGCCTGGTTAAACAAATTGTAGTCATCTTATTTGGCTCCATAAATAATTTCTTATTATTATTATGTTTTATGGTTTTTCAACAACTATACTATTAGTGCAGGCTTATCAACTGGTTGCCACTGTCTTAACGTACGAACAGCACATGGACGTCCCCCCCATTCAGGTAATTGTCTCGTTGAGTAGTATATTCAGTAATCAATGGGAACAGGTGTATTAAGTGTTGGCTTACTAGGCCCTTGCCGTGATTTTAATTTTTCTTAGTTTACATTTAAAGTTTTCCATTCCGTCTACACAAGATGATAATTGAAATTTTGTTTATAACTTCAACAATTTTGTTTAAATTACAAAAGAGAGTGTCGTTCTAGTCTGCGCCATTGCTAGATACACAATCGCCCATCGGATAATCCTTCTTGAAACGGGGTGGCTGCTGATACAATTACTGCAGCAATTGGGTAAGTGCTTTCCCAGAAATAGGAAGAATATTTGAAATTATATTCCCTTTTCTTAACATTAGAATAGAATAACCTAGATAAAATCCTCTAATATGCACTTTCTTTTATTTCTTATAAATTCCGTGTTTTGTAGCTTCTTCATGAGGAAAATACGAATATATGATCAGTTATTGGGAACGCATTGGGTTAACAAGGGTGTTAAAAAGAAAAAGGAGACCCGGTGGCCGTGAGGGTTAAGGCATGAGCACTTAACACTCCGTGCCAAAGGTTCCCACTAGGGGTGGGGGCTTTTCTTTCGAAAAAAAGAAAAGGCATCACCCCTATCCTGGCTAAAAAAGGGTGGTAACATATAGATAACCCGTCCTAATATTCGTAGTTAATAATAAATGGACGTTAAAATTTAAAATAAATAAAAAGGAAAAATTTAAGTTTTGCTAAAAATATACTAAAGCTAAAGACGAGACCTAAAATAATATCGGAATATGTGATATTCCCACTCATCCTGGACACGGCATTGTGGCACAACAACAAGATCACTCATTGAAACACATTTGTTTACTTATTACGTGCATATTAAAGGATACTTCTATTTTACAAAATAGAAAAGAAGAAGTAGTACTAACTAGACTCAGAATTGGACACAAACGAATAACACACGAGTACTTAATGACTAAAAAAGAAAAGCCCACATGTAATATATGTAACACCGAACTAACCGTAAAACACATACTAACATAATGCCAATAACGTCAAAATCTAGACATACCGTATGACATGACCGAATTACTTACTGACAGCAGTCCACACATACCAACAATCCTTACACGTCTCAAAACTATTAATATGCATGGACAAATTTAACACTTTCTATTTTTTTTTATTTATTTATTTTTTGTAATAGAAACATGCCATGTTTCTATTACATTGAAACGTGTGCAATAAATAACATAAGGAAGGTATTGCGTCACTTGGTAAATTGTCAAGAAGGAATAACATGTAATGAATGAATATGTAACATTGTCTAATTTTGTAATATACTTTATAACTAATTTACGAACCAGATGTATATGAATAATAACACTTGTTTATAGATGTATATATGATTTATTGTAACTAATGTATAAATGGAATAACTGTTTGGAGCGAAACGCCTTAGATGCGCATGGATGCTCATAAATAAATATTAAAAAAAAAACTTATTACGTAACAGTGCCCTATACAAAAATAAATTCAATTATTTATTAATTACAAGCTCACAACTATTTTATTTATTTTTTATGTGAACGTGCGAACAAAACTAAAAATAATATAAGTAGAACGACAAAAAAAAAGAAATATATATATAACATAAAAAAAGCATCTAATTAATTAAAAAATACACGAATGTTTGTAAAAGTTTGCTTTGTAAAAACATAGAGAAATTGTAAATGAAATTAAATTCAATTTCACAATATTAAAAACGCTTGAATTTATTTTTCAGTCAAATCGAAGACACAACATGAAACAACGTTATAAAAATACAGATAACCAGTAAAAACTAAACAAGTACTTTCTTACTATCCATTTACTAACATTCTTACACAATTTGCACACAGGACAATACAAATATAAAAAATTAAAATTGGTAATTTATCGGGATTCAAATGTATTTTAACACTGTTTTGACAGGTATGATTTCCTTCTGGCCAGACTTTTTTTTGAATGAGCTACTTTTCTGTCATCAGAACTAACTGCTCCACTCTTTTAGCACTTTCCTCCGAAGGAAAGTAGTTATTGAGGTTGGACTCATGACGGAATTTTTTAAATATTTCTTCAAATCTATATCGATCCTACCTAGTAGACACCGAAAATGACCCCCGTTAAAATTTATATATATCTATATATATATATATATATATATAGATATATATATATATATGTATATATATATATATATAGATATATATATATAGCTTATATATATATATATATATATATATATATATATATATATGTCTGTTAACACGATAGCGGCCAGAGTTTTTGTTTTTTCGTCACGAAACTTGGTATATAGCATTCAATTAGCAAACGATTGAACGAGTTCGTTAACCACCGAAGTCGGTCCACCGGAAGGGGGGGGGGGTTTACTCCGAACCCAAAAAACTAATTTGACTATGTCAGCCGTAATATTTTTTATATTTCAACGAAACTTGGTATTCGTAGTGGTAATATAGAGAGAAAAGTGAGATATAATAATGAACTAAATCGGTTCATTAGAAGGGGGGGTTTACTCCGTACCCACAATACCAATTCGCCACTACCAGCCGTGATTTTTGGTATATTTCGACGAAACTCGGTATTCGTAGTGGTAATCCACAGGTAAATATGTGTTGTAAAAATGAACTAAATTGGTTCTTTAGGAGGGGGGGTTTACTCCGGACCCACAATACCAATTCGCCACTACCAGCCGTGATTTTTGGTATATTTCGACGAAACTCGGTATTCGTAATGGTAATCTACAGGCAAATATGTGTTGTAAAAATAAACTAAATCGGTTCATTAGAAGGGGGGGGGGTTACTCCGGACCCAAATTCCTAATATACTTCGTGGGTAACTCATGAGAAAGATGTGTTGTAAAAATGAGCTGAATCGGTCAATCGGAAAGCGGGGGTTTAATTTGTAATATATTTCAATAGAAAAGCCCGCCAGACGTAGGTTCACAAAGCCGCCGCAAGGAGCGCTTTCTATCACTAGAGTGACTGTATCCTGTTCCTGCGTTAGATCAAAATACGATAATATGAGGTTTTTTGTATTTATTACGTAGTGTAATAGGTACCATCTGTAAACATAACTCTGGAAGCAAATTCATAATTGATCAGTTACTGATTACAAATTTAAAAGTGATCTATTCATGTTTTTATTTTATTTCTGTAGGATATTTTAAGCAAATTGTTCTGGAAAGCAGTCTTCACTACCCAAATTATGAGGAAAGTGCTTAGTTATGCAGCTCCTGCGTGACGGACTTTTATAAAATATCTCTTCGATCTTAATACCAATCAAAACGTATTTGTTTTGTCCCTAAGTGAAATAACGGTTTCCGTGATATCTTCTGCTAGTAAATCTCCTCTTACCAGCGCAATACATTTAATTCTTTCTAATTATGGCTTACATTGAATTTCATGAAATTTCTTGAACTGATTTTTTTTGGTTTCGAAGGATCAATTCTTTTTATGTGCCCGTCAAATTTAAATCTTCTTCTTTAATCATTAGTTTTTAATATCTGATTGCAAGTCAGTGTATTCTTCTATTTCCTTAATACTTAGATGCTCGTTATTTTTTTTTTTTTTTTTTTTTTTTTTTTTTTTTTTTTTTTTTTTTTTTTTTTTTTTTTTTTACGGCGCATCTACAACATGGCCATTTGCGCCGGGCTATCTACAGGTTGCCACCCTTTTATAATGCCAACAGCACGTGGTCGGTCACCCATTCAGGTACTGACCACGCCCGACGTCGCTTAACTTCGGTGATCTACGGGAACCGGTGTATTCAACGTGGCTATGGCCGTTGGCAGTTTGTTTTCTCACATGTAATTGGGCGCAATATATATTTAACAATTTCCTTTCTCCTTCTTTTAAATCAGTTCTGTATAGTAAACAATCGTTTCAGCTGCATAAAGGCATTCTGGCTTGGGTTTAGTGTCTTGAATTCTGTGTGCTTAGAGATTGTTTCTTTATTATAGGAATTCATAATGATATGATAATTCTGTAGTAATGTTTTGTGGTAATCTGGATGCTATAATTATCTTTTGACAAGTCATTATACTCGTTCACATAAAATGATTATTATAAATATACTCAAATAAGTGTGCAATGCCTGACCTAACTCTCCAAGTGACCCATACTAAATAAAATATACATACTAGTTACGCCTGAAGTGATAATTAGAATTTGTCCATCTAAGGATAAGACTTGTATCTCTAGATTCACTTGGTATTTAGATATAAGAGAGTGTTCTGGGTACCGTTTAAGCAGTACTAGCATCTCCTCGTGGCTTCGGGCGAGTATTTGTCACTGCATTCTTAACAACTCTGAAGTCTATTAACAGGACGGGTTTTCACATAGGATTTTTCAAGAAGTCGGCAATGAGAATATTGGGACAGTTAAGATGTTTCTCCGCTCTATAAATATGATATTATTATAGTAAGACACAAGAATAAAAATTATAAAGCTTTGTTTTAAAGAGCCTGGCACTGTAAGTTAATGTAATCTGTAACGGAGGAGCTGTCTGCCTAAGCACAGTTCCCTTCAAGGTGGTTAGTTCATGCCTTATTTCTAAAGAATTTGCAGAAATTAACCTACTAAAATTCACAGTATCATCAATTGTTTTGCCGTTTATACTTGTTAACTAATAGAAACCATTTAAATACGGGGTTTCGCTAAGATATATTAGTTAAAAATTGCTCACTTAATGACGTTTTATTTATTTTTTTTTTTCAGAGTTCACACCTAATGGATTGATTCCGCTGATTTTTACAATCTGTACGACGTATACTGAGTCTCTATAGCAAAATAACAAAACTTTTGATTCTTAGGCTACCATAACCAATTCGGATTCCAGTAAACCTTGCCTCCCAAAGGCTGGTTAATGAACTCGTTCAATCTTTTGTTAAAGGAATTCATTCTGTACAATGGGGGGGGGCCTTAACCTATTCTCTACCGTTGACTGCTCCAGCAGTCGATAGAGGCTGGGCCTTGTGTAACGTTGATTTGTGTACAAGTCGGAGGATACGGTACACGCACCGTTGACTGCTACAACAGTTCAGAGCTCCTCGTATCTCTAACATTATTTTTATTCGCCTTTCTTTACTTTAGAGGTATCAGCCGTACTACTAGAATTTATGTCCGTCACTAGAGGATATCAGAACAACGTTTTTGGCCGTGTGAGCTATGCAGGAATACATAAAATTCGCGGGTGTTGCGTCCAGAGACACGGATCAAAAATGAGGATGGGGAACTTATTTACTTACGCTGAAAAGATTGAAATCTTATTTACTTATAGTAAACTGTTCTCAGCTTTTACAAGTTTTTAATAGGAAAGTAGAATAACATGAAAATATAGAAAAATTGATGTAAGAAATACTTGATTCTTACTTACTTGAGTAAGAAAAAGAGGTTTAGCCTTTGTGCGTCTCCGATTGGAATAATATAATAAGATTAGTGATCCAAGGAAAGAATATCTACAAAAATAAATAATATAACTGACTGAGATATCGCCGAAAGCTTTACAATTTCATGCTCCATGATAAATAGAATCTGCTTGTATGTCATTGAGTTACTCCTCAGGGATAAGTCATTTCCTATCCTTTGAAAATAATCGAGGAATAGGTTTCATAGGAATAAATCGATCATTTAATGTAAATACTACCTATTTATTAACAAGTATTATATACACATTGATTGCGGAAAAAATTTAGTGGTGATATACATAAGCTGGGGCGTGGTAGGCAACTGGAGCATGGTAGGCAAGAGGGGCGTGGTAGGCGAGTGGTGCGTGGTAAGCAACTGGAGCATGGGCAACAGCAACTGGAGCATGAGCGACGACAGCAGCGCGTACTGGAGCCACAGCAAGAGCTGGACGAGCGACGACTGCAGCACGAGCTGGAGCTACAGCGACTGCAGCACCTCCCTTGCTGACGACGGCGTTGAATCCGTTGACTGGATCAGCAGTGTAGTCTACAGTCCTGGTTGAGCCATCGGGTTCGACGAGAGAGTACTGTCCAGAAACAACATCTCCGTTCCTAGATTCGTGCTGGGACTTGGAGTCTCCGCTGACGGCATCGTTGACGGAGTAGGAGAAGTCGTACTGTGGGTTCGGGTCGTACTCGTCGGTGGAAAGGACCTGGGGAGCAGCGTAGGCGAAAGCCACGACTGCGGCGAAGACGACAACCTTCTGAAAATAGCAATAAAATCATTAAATATTTATTTTTTATTATCAGCCTTCTTGTTCAAGAAATATATCAACGTTATTGTTCGCGTGAGGACAAACTTTCTAATACTCGCTGGAGTCCTCTAGCCAGAATTGAATCCCATGGAAAACATAAAGTCCACTATTTAGTTGCCTAGTGTACGAATTTACTTCCTGGAGTACGAATATGGATGTGCACATTACTTAATAATGAAATATTTCGACACAAAACTTGCTATACACAAAACAAAATAATGTTTTCTCAATCAGTCCCCTATTTCAAACCAACTTATTTGTCTTACCCTAGTAATCGCAATTTATTTTTTCTTGAAAAAAACTCGCCAAGTAGTATACAGAACTAATTAAATAGATGTATATTGAAAATAATTAAAATGTAGCCATCAGAAGTGATAGTTTATCTGACAACTCCATTCCAGACCAAAATATGAATTTAATAATTGTTTTGCTCTTGCTACAATGCTCACTTTATAGCATTTGAATCTAAAGACAAATATGTATTTGGAAAAACAAATCGTAAGTATTTTTATGAAATCCCTCGCAATAAAAAGATTAAAGAACATCAATTTTATATTTGTACTTTTCTCTGTCTTTTAGCGCGGTTCCTCCCTCCCCCATAGGGAGGAACCCCGCTTATAAGGTTGATACAATGAAACAATCCGGAAGTGCCGACTAGAAAATTTTGCGTTTCAGAACCCCTAGAAACCGAAAATAACGGTGGTTCAAATTTGTATATATATATATATATATGTATATATTTATTATATATATATATATATATATATATATATATATATATATATATATATATATATATTTGTCTGTTCGCTCTCTAAATAGAAGACGAATGGTCCGATTTTGATGAAATTTGGTACAAAAATCTGTCGTCCAATTTGAAAGGTCAAGTTCGTTAACCAGCAAAATCCGCCCACTGGAAGATGGCGTTTGGGGCGAAATTCGCGCAAAACAAATCGTAACGCTTACGTTTTTGAGTTCATAAGCTTGTAAGTACTCTTTTTATAGGCTTCTTGGGCTAGGAAAACGAATGGAACCATTTTCAAGGCGATAGCTTTAACCGTTTTCGAGAAAACTGAAAAAATAATTTTTGAATGCCGTTTTTGGTTTTGGTACTTAGAATAAAGGGATTCAGTTGAAACATTTACTGCATGTTCTACTTCCATTAAAACTAATATGTTGAAATTTTGGTTGCGTTTGGAGTTAAGGAAGGGTTAGAATAAAATATTTTATTAACAGGCATAAAAAAGTTTTGGTAACTTTGTATACTTTCCTTAATATCTCAAAAAAGGTTGAGAATTTGGGAAACGGAAGAATACCATTAGAAAGCTTACTAAATGCTCTACAAAAAAGGTTCTAATGAAAGTTTTGATTAGGCGATGTCAATCGGAGAAATACCGTATGAAATGTCAGTTTTGGATTTGTCGATTTCCTTCAAATGTCTTGAAACTGTCGAGGCTCCTACTCCGAGTTCTTTGGCATATTCCCTAGTGTTTTTAATTGCTTATAGTAGTCAAATGTATTTGTCAATGAAACAGGATACGCATAATTAGAATCAATATTTTGTTTGTTAGAATTCGAAGATGCCGTATGAATATCTAGATGTGACAGTACTGGTGTTGATTTCGTTCTTTAGAATTATTCTTGGTATTCCCTATTTTCATGTGTTACCCATAGTTTTTTTATTGTTAGTAGATTTTTCTTATTGATTATAGAACATTAATCTATTTGGCTATAAAACAGGATACGTAAAATTAGTGACAATATTTCGGAGATTTCTGAGCGAAATACGTTTAAGATTTTCTACCACCACGAACGGCTTTTTTCCTCTATTTTTATCCACTAGATAGGCTTTATTTTGCATATTATTCTATATAAGTTTTATTCAGCAGGGGATTCTGAAGAAATGTCGTGTTTTTGCTGTGGATTTTAAATACGATGTATCTAAGATTGGATAACATTAGCGAGTCTACATAATTAAGAACCGACGACGGAGGATTACTTCTTGCTATGATTTAGTCTACATACGTATATTAAGTCCTAAATCCAATCCTCCTAAAGTTCAATGCCCGTAGAAACCAGGGGGCCGCAGGAAATTTACCTGCTAAGAGTTAAACCTCAAGAGCTGTAAATATACCCCAGGTATCTGCCGACACAAATACAAAGCCTAGGCGGAGAGCACCCCAAAAACACAGATCCAAACATAAGGTTATATACTAAATATTGATAAAGACTACTTAGTTGTAAACCGATTCATCAATTAGCAATCAATTGTTTTCAACAAAGGTTATATACTAAATATTGATAAAAAGTATTTAATTAGAAAAAAAAAAAACAATATTCCACAAGACTTGTTTTTGGTCCATTTGTGTCTACTCCATAGACTTAATTAGGTATATTATTCTATTGTAGTTGGGCAACTAAACTTTGTTTTATTTTGTTAAATAAAGTTTTTTTTCTTGATTGGTTATTCGTCAAGACTTTTATTTGTCCTTGTGTATTTACTAGATAGGTTTTATTCAACATATTATTCTATATAGGCTATATTAGGCAGGGTATTCTACTCAATCTTGTGTACTTCTTCTTGATCCTTCTGTACATGGGCGTATATAAAAACAATTTCGGGGGGGGGCTGAGACCATTTCCAGGGTATGGAATACTAAATATTTAGAGCTTGGAATAGTTTTAGGCAACTAAAACGCTATTACACGTAAAATAAAATATGTTTTATGAACTAAGTGATCTTATTTAATTTATTTTTAAGGGTTTTACGAGAAGTTTTTATCATCAATTCAAAATTTCGGGAGGGGCTGCAGTCCCCTCAGCCCCCCCCCCTCATATACGCCCATGCTTCTGTATCCTCTAGAAAGGCTTTATTAGTCATATTTTGTATTGATTTATAGAGCTTTGCTTTAGAATGAGAGCCAGATTCTGTAATTTCCGCTTCTGTGTAAAAGTTAGCTATTGTCGGTGTCCCTGACGCCTTAATATCACTTTTATTCGAGATGTTCGAGAGGATTTTGACAATTTTCACAAGATATATAAAAAAAAATAAGTTTATTTTTTTTCTAAGCTTATCAAATGGCACTAGGGACATGAACGGAACCGCGCTAAGATGCTGCAGTTCCTGCGAGTCGGACTTTTTTTAGAATGTTGCTCAAAAAATATTTCACATTGTATATAATATATTTATGGTATTTCTATATAATATATAATAAGTTATGGTGATATTATTACCATAAGATATTGGAATAGTAAAGCTCTTTAACTTCCACAAATTTCAGTTCTATTATATTAATATTATTTATCTAGCAGTAACCTTAAATTGTAATCATTCGAAAAATTTGTAAATATCCAATGCATTTCATTTGATTGGGAAAATATAAGAAATTTTTAGAAATTAGTAGCGAAATTATTCATATATTTGCGTTTTTTGAAACATGTAAAAACCTCCATTTTTGTTTTTGGAATCCTCACGCCTAACTATAAAGAAAGTTAGCTCAACTTATTTAAAGTTTTCAATTTTTCTAAGGCAGAATAAAATATCCAATCTCGGCTAAACTAAAACTTATTAAATCAACAAAATATACTTGATTCTATGAGAAGGTGTACTCACTGAGAAAGCCATGACTTGAAGATACAGCTGCTTGGAGAACAGTGAAGCTCCAAGGGATGCGAAGACTTTATATACAGGAATTGTACAAGGTAAAAAGATGACTCCTACAGCCCCCCACTCGGCACATACTGGTTTGGACAACTGACTCTGCGGGTAATTTTGCCACTTTTGAGGTGTGTTCGTGTTCGTCAAAAGATGGCACAAGAAATATTGAAGAACGCATAACTGTAATATCTACCTTTTATTTTCATCTTTTTAGGGAGCAATTCATGATTTATTAAACACCAGGGTTGTTAATAATGTTGTGCCTAAAAAATAATTAATTTCACTCTGATTCAGGAATATATTTTCTTCATAATTCTCAAACCATTATTTTTTCCCTTCCGTTGTACTCTCGGATGTCTAGCTAATTAGGCTATGAAGCTCCACATCATACCAAGGTAATTCATCTAAAGAAGCCATTTTTCCAAATTTTCTTCCTATATTCAGCAATAAAGACTATTTGCCAAAACCTTATGTATTTAATATAACATTTTATTGCTCAGCGATTCAGCCTATTACATAGACATATTTTCCCAAAACATGTCTTGTATTCAATTTCGCAGAAGAAAAGAAAAATTAATACACAAAGAAAAATGGGGAAATCGTTGTAAAATGGGTATAATATTAATTTGTTAGGGTCTAAGATACTTTTTCACTTTGAATATTATCAAATATTTAATAAAATGTTTTCTAAATACTGCTACACAGTTAAATACTTTTTGTTTAGTCGGTCACAAAAATTGTTTCAGCTAGTTCATTTTTTTTTTTTTTTTTTTACACTAAATTGCCTCAATAAGCCAGGAATGGCCTATTCAAAACCGACTTTCTGACATTCTCATGGGCTTACCCTACACGTTCAATATTATTAAGGCAACTTCCCCGTGATCCGGTTGCTAACGCCTCGGATTCTCATGCGGGAGATGTGGGTTCGAGTCCCACCTGCAGCAGGGCAAATCTTTTGAATCCAGGCCCCGTTGAAAGGATTCCCTGTTCCACCATGGATGTTAAGTAAGGGTGGAAATCTATAGATAAGGGTGCTAATAAAAAAAAATCAAAACAATTAAAGCAACTTTATTGGCGGAAGATATGCAAAAATTTGGGAAACCCCACAGGAATCATTAATATTAACAGATAAGGTAAGTTCCAATCGTGTTTTGAACAAAGATGGATTTACTAGATTTAACTTGATTGTTTTGGGGGGTCACGAAAAGGATATGAAATATCTGGATTAAAAGCTTTTCATAAAATGTTTTATTAACGTAAAGGGCGATAGAACATGAATTTCTGATCATAGGTCGTGGCTATTAGTATAAAACTTTTTTTTTTTAAATAAGTGCTAACCAACATGTTTTATTGAATATTGATATTTTTTTTTCAAAATCATGCATTATTCTACTTCTTTATTTAAATTATATATGTTATTTTGAGATTCACATTGGTAATTTTCTGCAGACATGATTTTTGAAAGTGTTTCTTTTATTTTCAGGTACTGCCAATTACACAAACTTGTATTATGTGTCGAGGTAAGAAATTGAACTGCTACCTAAAAGAAATATTATAACCTATATTTTTTTATGTAGATTACAGATAACAAACAATATTATTATTGAAGAGGCTTCTAGAATTATTGGAATTTTCTGCAGGATTACCTATGACCTATTACAAAGTATCCACGCAATACGTAAAGCTAATTGAATGTAATGACGCAGAGAGAGCAGGGATGTAGCATAACTCAGAAAGGAAAATACCTTAAGACATAAATTACTGGGTACCAATCGGCTACTTCTACAATAACATCTTCTATTGTCTACATACTGTACATTACCGCTTAATATAATAATTTAATCGATTTGAAGTTAACAACATCAACTGGCCTCCCCTTGGTCTAGAGGCTAACGACTTGGATTCTCATGCGGGAGATGGTGGCTTCGAGTCCCTTCGGCCGCATGGAATTTTCACACGCTAATGGCGCCATAAAAAAAATAATAAAAACTCTCGCTTATGTGACAAGACAATGAACTAAGAATTGAACGCATAATTAAACATTTCTGAACACTAAAACAACAGACAATAATGAAAAAAGTTCAATTGAAAAAGGAACACACACGTCTGCATTCATTTTACGATGGACCAGGCAAAATGCCTAGTTTATACAAGGTTAGTTCTTGCCATATATGCCCTTGAAAATACGTGTAGACAGGTTCTTTTTTTTTTAGGGCAAGTATAAATAAACGCTAAAAGAAAAAAAAAAGACAAATATGCTCCCCCACTACCATTCTAGTACGCAGATGTCCCTTGTCAAGACATGTAATGGCCCTAAATTCTAACTTAGATACTGGACTGTAAACTGTGCACCAACCTGTAAAGAAGTACATGTCACATGTGAGAAAGCTGGATCGTGTAAACTAGGCCTTACTTCAAGTCATTAATAATATTAGATTTGTATAGCATATACATTTTTTTATTGGTTAATTTTTTTTTCATTATAGTTTTTATTATACGCAAATTACTGTAAAAATAATTTTTTGTAAGCAATAAATAAATCAAATGAGTTACGAGGAATAACCATAAGAGTTTTCTGTATGCATAGGATGGCGTGGTATAAATTTATTTTACTAATAACCTTATATTATTGCAGTGTTATTTTTAATTTGTTTTGTGTTAACTTTCATTATGTTTGTGTTTACTATTCTGTAGAAAGCTACATACAGTTTGATACTCAATTAAAAACATGAATACAGAAAACTCTTATGGTTATTCCTCGTAACTCATTTTATTTATTTATTTATTGCTTACAAAAATTGTTTTTAGAGTAATTTGCGTATAATAAAAACTTAATTAAGTTACATACGCACATGTATAAGTATATATATATACCTACAAGCATACACACATACATACATACAAATATACAGAGGTAGTATTTCAAATTTTGTAATTATGTAAATGATTATACAAATGAAATATATAAATCTAAATTGTAGGTGTTTTATTTTAAATAACTCGGATCTTCCTAAAGGTATATTAATCATATCGCCCCTACCATGTGAAACTATCGAATATGCAGATCGTTTTTCATATTCGAGACATTGCTCTTAGATTGTGTACGATATGACTTGTAGCAACTTTTACCCCTTTAATGTCTTCAATAAAGTATCGAATAAGACCATTTTTCAATATATCAGTTCGAAAATGGATAGAATATGTTTGCTAGTTTGCTCCGATTTGGATATTCGATAGTTTGACATGGTATGGACGATTTGCTGACTATGATAAAATTTTCGCTTTTTTTAATCGTTAAAGCTTTTAGAAAGCAACTTGAAGCAATTTGATATGTAATTATGTAGGTTAAAATAATTAGATTTAGAGTTAGAATTGATTATGCGGTATAATTCAGCTGTATCGGGGGGTGGTTTAATATTTGTTAGGTATTAACTCATTTAGCTCGCAGAGCTGTGGAATTCGGCGATGAGCTCTAAAGAAGTCGCTCGTTTGGAAGACTTCATTATGAATATGGCAAGTCATATTTCAAAAATGATGATGTTAGTAATAAAAGACCTTAACGGTTCTGTAAAGGTCGAAGAAGGATCCTTTAGTGATAAATTCATTCATAACTTTCACTACTGGCTTTGATGCCGAGTCACTGAATCACCTCTCCAAAGTACTCTTTGGGTTCAAGGTCGGTCACTGTTTACATCTGGGACTGACGTAACCTCTGCAATGGTAGACGTTTACGTTTTATAGGTTTTAGCACGTTTCTTCGTTCCTTATAAGAACGAAAATGTGCTTACGATTTTCGGAATGGGCTTACAATAATAATACGTAGCGTCAACGGCCATTACCACGTTGAACGGACCGGTTCCCGTTGATCACCTAAGTTAAGCAACGTCGGGTGCGGCCAGTACCTGAATGGGTGACCGACCACGTGCTGTTGTCATTTCTAAAAGGTTGCAGAAGAAATAATAAGTAAACGTGCTATTATTTTCTTTATGGAAGTCTTGTCTGTTTGTTGGTATTTTAGAAACATTTGATGATTTTGGATGTTCGCGAGCATAATCATCATTCCTCTTCTTCTTTCTTTCCTTTATATCTTCGCCTGGGTTATCCTTTCTGTCTAATCTGTATTCCTTCCCTGGTCTTCCTTCTTCAGCAGTCTGTTTATGGAGAGGTCTTGTGCTTCGCGTTGGGTTCAAGTCATCTTCCAAAATCTTTCCTTCTGAGAGAGTTGGCTTCGATAAGGAGACCTATTGTACCAACAGCTTCTTTAATAACTCTATTCAGTTGTTCATAACCTATATTAGAGAACTGAGTTTCTTAAATTGAGTCGTTTCCTCCTTATTAATCAACACTTTCGAGGCGTAAGTTTCTGTCCTGCCTCTTTGCCTTTTCTTCATTGATTATTTCTTACTTATTCATTTATTTATGTTTATATATATATATATATATATATATATATATATATATATATATATATATATATATTTGTGCAGGGCGGGGTGCAGGGCGGGTTGCCTTGAGGATGAGACCGGCACTCGTGCTGTTCAGCAGTGCTATGTTTCACGGGGAGGTCGTTGTTTGAGGCACGATACTGTGGTGGATGTACTGGGTGAGGCCTTAGCCGGGAGGGGGTACGAGGTACACCTCGAGACAGTCCTGAGAGCTGATGGCCGACGTTGGAAACCCGACATAATTGTGGCTAAAGAGGGTAAGGTGATGATTCTGGACGCACAGATTGTAAATGGGAATTCCTCTGATCTGAACTCGCTGCACCGGGCGAAGTGTCGGAAGTATGGGAGACTTGGTGTGCGTTTGGCAGTGGGACGAATGTTTGGCGTGCCTGTCACCGACGTGGAGGTAACGTCCTGTACATTGAGCTGGAGGGGTGTGTGGAGCGGTGCTTCTGCCAAGAGTTTAAGGCAGCTTGGTGTCCCGATGGGGGTGCTGAGAAGCATTACATTGCGGGTATTAAAGGGCTCCTGCATCATCTTCAGTCGATGGAGGACACTCCTCGCCGGTGCGGGCCGTTGAGGATCGCCAAGTTTTTTTTTTTTTTTTTTTTTTTTTTTTTTTTTTTTTTTTTTTTTTTTTTTTTTTTTTTTTTTTTTTTTTTTTTATATTTTAATTTGGGGGGTGTGGGTATGTTTGTGGTTGTTAGATGTGACTGCACCACGTTAAGTCTTTATCGAGTGCTCTGGTCTAGCGGGTGAAGTGTTTGGGTTCAAAACGTGGTATTATCTTATTATTATTATTATATTGACCTTGTTATTGTTAGTCTTTCTTTTTTATTTCTTATTTATTAATATCGTTTTTTTTTTTTGCTTTATTTTATTTAGTTTTATTTTATTTAGTTTTATTTTATTTATTGTTTTTTTATCTATTTGGTTATATTTGTAATAATTATATTAATTTATACTATTATATATTGTTATATTATCAGATATACTGATTTGTAAGGTTTTTTTTTTTTTTTTTTTTTTTCTTTTTTAGTGTTATTTTTTTGTATTTTATTTTACTTTATTTATTTAATTATTTTTGTGCCTTCTTATATTCGTTATGAGGTACTCTGAAGACTGATGAGGACATATTATTGATTTAGGTCTTCCAGCAACTAGGCTTGTGTTGTGTTCAAGCCTAAATAACGAGGGTGAAGGAGACACCCAATTGTTAATTGACTTATTGTATTCTAGAATAATAGTAACAATTGAGTGTATGTATTGTATCTCCTAATAAATAAAAATTAAAAAAAAATAAAAAATAAAAATAAAATATATAGTAAAATTTGAAACGGCCGCTTTTTTCGCGTTTTAAATGTCGACATATGTTCAGCACTTCCGGATTACGGTATCGGGTCGATGCATAGGCATATCATTCACCCTAAAGGCAGGTTGGATAAACGCACAAAGTTGTTTTTCGCAAAATTCTATTTTCTAAACCTGCAGATATAATTCCTTTAAAAAACATTAAAGATTCTACAAACAAAACTGCTAAAAAAAATAAAATTGAGTGTTAGCAAATTGCCAAAGTTGCGAAGGTTAAGGAATTAACAAATTTGTTCAGTAAATATTCAAGAATAATATTGAATTTTGGACAAAATGAAAGAATGAGAACGTTCGTTAGCTTTCCCATTCCTTCACTTTTATTATTTTTATCATACCGTTTTTCTATTAATTAAAATTAAATCATGGTTGCGTAGATGTAAAACAAATATTTCTGGTTGCCAAATTTATTAGACGTACGTTGCATTGTTCAAGATTTGAATAAAAATATTTTTACATCGGAAAAGCCTCAATATATGGATTCCAAGGAAATTTGTTAAATAAAATTCACCAATTCAATAATTGAAACCCTGCATGTAACATTAGTTATTCAATTGAGGAAGTTAGAGGATGGAAAGTTTCGATGGGATGTGCTAACACTTTGAGATTAATAGAATTTTAAAGTATGCTTCAAATGAAGTGAACTTTTGGTCACGCAACATTCTAGTTCGATTCCATTTATTAAATTTTATATTCTATTTAAAATTTAATATTGTAATTTTTTTTTGTATACACCTTAAAGGTTTACAGGAATAAAATTTAATTTATTTAAAATTTCACCGGCGCTAATGACCTAGAAGTAGACGCGCCGTAAAAAAAAAAAAAAAAAAAAAAAAAAAATTAAAATTTCACGTTCATTGTTATTAACTACTAATTTTGGGACGGGTTATCTGTAGGATACCACCCTTTTTCTAGCCAGGATAGGGCTGATGCCTTTTTTTTTTCTAAAGAAAAGCCATCACCCCATAGTGGGAATCCAACAAACGACCTTTGGCACAGTGTTAAGAGCTCACGCCTTAACACTCACGGCCTCCGGGCCTCCTGAAATTTAATTATTATAACGTAATCCGTATTAATATAAATTATAAATAGCATCACTTTGCGAAACGCCAACAACTATCGTAAATTTTGGCATAAGGCTTTTATTATGCCTGAATTTTACTTATTCAGACAGAATTTCTCCAGCGGAGTTCATTCTTTTAGAGTGATTTTTCGCCCGATTCCTCTCGGGCTTCATCAACTTTTAGCCGCTCCTGGCGTTTTACAAAAACCTTTTGTGACCCGTCTTTTAAAAGTTGAAGGAAATCGGGCAAAATATCGTCCTGGCAGAAGACACCATTTTTTTTTTTTTTTTTTCAAGAAAATAAATCGAGAAGAATAGTGAGATGACATAGAATTGTATATGTATCACTAAAAAAAATAACTGTATGAGCTGCAAATTTTTCAAAACGATTTCCATTCATTATGTTTGAATGTGAGAAAGTTTTGAGGTTTTCATATATTTTCTTGAATATTTCAAAACAGTTGTGATATCGAAATAAGCTGATAATAACATTCTACTCAACCCTACTATATGTCCAAAAAAATTAAGAGAATTTATAATTTCAATTATTTAAGTGGTAACACTGACTTGTAACTTTTTTTTTAATTTCTTTTTTATCAACCTAAATGCTTCCTTAAATAATCAAAAATTATATCCAAGAGGGTTTATGTGCCGGAAAAGTTCTTAAATGTATCATCAATTCGTTTTTTTTAACTAATGTCCCGATACATTTCAAAATTAAAAACCATTTTTTTAATCTTTATTACATGAAATTACGAAAAGAAATTAAAAAGAAAAAAAAATGAGATTTTCGGTACATTAAACTCTAAAGTCGATTTTATCAAAATTTAGCTTGGTTTTTAAATTTATTCAAGCTAACGCTTTCAATTTTCACCTGATAAACTTCAAATGCAGATTCCTAATGATATTTGATAGTAAAGTAGGTAGTAATTTCTAGACTTAGCATTCTTCTAGACTATTGCCTATGAAAATAGAGGGTTTCCGTTTTAGACACATCCCTGCCATTTTGTTTTCAAAGAATTAGAACTTATTTTTTTGGTTATTTTATCTTCCCATATAAAACTTAAAACATAAAGAATTGAAAATTATTGATTTATTTGTTATCCATAAATTGGAAAACAAATGACTATGATTTTGACTCCACAACGAAGTATTCACTAACCCCTAACAGTAAAATGAATTTTTAAGTAAAACAAATAAAGTAGCAGAGAAAAATGTTTGTAATATTTCATTTTTGTAATTGAAATTTCCTTAAAAACGAACGAAGTCAAATAAGCGGAGTCAGTGCTGAAGCTAAGATTTGGCTACTGTCAGTTTTCTGTACATTGCGGCTTATAAAATTTAGCTTATCTTCGAGGTGTCATTGCAGAAGGTGTTTAAATTTTTTTCTAAATATTAACAGTTCTTTCTCTCTCCCCCCCCCATCTCCTCCTTTCCCTCTTACCCTTCTCTCCATCTCTCCCCATATTCCACACAGTTCAGTTGAAAATTGTCTATTTTCGACGAGCTGCAATGCCTATGCTCCTGCTACAAAAAAGTTACCCAAATGAAAGTTGCAGTACATTTAAATATCTTTAAACTTAATTAAAAAGTATTTTCGCTAAATTCAACACTTCTTGAGATATTTTGAGAAAAACAAAAAGAGTAATAAAGTTTTGTGTATTTTCGGCTGTCAAACGTTCTCCTGGGGTATACCATGTATTCAAGGCTACACCAATTACTCTAAGTTAAAGAATCTTATGGAAACGCATTTCCATTGAAGAGACAGTTCCTGTGAGGAGGATTTTTTTATCGTTTCAAATATTTTTCAAGGATGCAATCATGGGGACAACAACCGCTGACTATATGTGTTGCTCAATCAATTCGTAAGAAATAAAAGGTCCAGTTGAAGGTGTGAAACAGGTAATTGAAAGGGCAGATGTAATGTAGAGCCCTCTATTAGACCCGGGCAATACTAGCTGCTGAAATAAAGGTTAAGTAGGTTCACACGGGGGTTACTATTAGCAACATTGCTGGGTCATTACCTACCCTCGTATCTTGGTGTCTCTAACATTCTCTCACTTCCTTCTCTCTAATATTATCTCTAATTTTCTCTCTCTCCCTCCCTGTAGAGAAACATTCTCTAATGTTGCTTTTCCCACCGCTCTTTCTACCTTCCTTCTAAATTCAGATACAAGTCCTATCGTTCTACCAATCACTCGTGTATGGTAATGCATTTGTCTCATTTGCCGTGCGCCAGTTGCAATACCAGGAGCCAGTTCCAAAACCAGGAGCCAGTTGCAATACAAGGAGCCAGTTGCAAAACCAGGAGCCGGTTGCAATACCAGGAGCCAGTTGCAATACCAGGAGCCAGTTGCAAAACCAGAAGCCAGTTGCAATACCAGGAGCCAGTTGCAAAACCAGGAGCCAGTTGCAATACCAGGAGCCAGTTGCAAAACCTATAATCCTGCATCACAGATACTTGCAGCCTTTCAGAACCGATCGCTCGTAGTCTTACAATCGCCAGCAGTTAAATTAACAGCATTCCTGATATAATAATATATAATATCATTTATAAGCTTATTACAAGCTGTTACTGTTAAATTTACACCTGGGCTTTTCTGAATCGGCGCATGTCGTCCTTATTTGGGTTCGTTAACCGTCCATGGGACGTCTTTCCATTTTTCTTCTTCTTTTTTTTTTTTCATAACACCAAAAGAGAAGATTTTGCCAATAAAAAAAGGGGGGACACCTGTTGTGTCAAATTTTTCATTACATAGTGAATTATCAAATTCCATTTCTAAAAAACCGTGCACTATTTTCAAAAGAAATTAACGTTTCTTGCATGTAATAATTTATTTTACAAGTTTTAACGAACAATTTTTTTTATGAATTCCCATTATTTGGAGAAGTGCCGTTATATTAGTTCTTGTAAGGATGTAAAAATGAGGTTGGAAGCCCTCTTGAAACTTCTTTAATTGGAGTGTCTCCTTTGGCGAAGGGCAGGACATCATTATTCCTTCGTGTCCTTGTAGAACCGATTCTTCAGGGAGAACACAATTATATATTATGGAGCTTTTGAAGGAATTGTAACAATTTAGGTCATAAGAACATTATTCCTGTTTTCATCGATACTATGTGCAAAATATCATAAAGTACCATTGTAAAATATTGTACCTATATATAGCCTTTCAAAGTCAACTCCATCCTTTTCCTTATCTATTTTAATCTTTTGCGTTTCGAATTAAAACTTTTCTATTTTAAATTCACTTATTAACAGACTATCTTAAAAGGGTCAACTTACAGGTACCTCGTAGCTTAAGGTAACTATTGACATAGAGGAGCCCACATATTGATGCCATACTGACGTACTTAAAGACGACAACGACATATAATAAAATATAGAAATAATATACTAATTCTTTTTTTTTTTTTTTTTTTTTTTTTGGCTTATGGGTGCTTCTAGTGCTAGGGTCAATTAATATACTAGTATTCAGGATAATCTATCTCCGATTTATTCGAATCTAAAAACATCACTATAGTCACTAATTATTTTTATTTATTTGATAATTTATATTTTATTCTTTTTATATTTCTCTTATTATACATTTTCTACGACTTCCTGTTTATTTTCTAATGTTGCTACTGAACCTGGGCTTTTGATTTATTAATTTATTTATTATTATTTTCTATAAATTATTTTAGGGCAGATCACTATTGCTGTGGAGCTTTTAAATTTAATAAATAAATATTTTAAATTCAATCCTTTCCCATTGAATTTGGATAGGATAATATTGCATTTGACTAGAAAATTCTGTAAATACTGGAGCTGAGCGGTGAAGCTTCACCATCGTATAGAAAAACGAAAATGGCAAACCTTTACTTATTTAAATGTTTTATTTCATTCTACATTGTGCTTTAGATACAAGGCCTCATCTTTAATACCTGTAAACATCAACAAAATAACTTAGCAACTAACCAGAACTCAAAAATAAAATAAATATTCATAGTAAAAACACGAGTTTAATGTTTCAAAAAATTAAAAATAAAAGTCAGAAACGTTAAAAACAAATTAATAACTTTTTGAGACCCAAAACGTTTATAAATAATAGAAGTACTTTGGCAAAAAACCCACCAGACTTGTACTGGCAGTTACTAAATTTAAAATATTAACAAGAAGAAAATATATAGACTTGTGTGGCTCCCGCAGAAGACTAGCTTACCTGGATATGTTCTGAATGCAGGCTGCTAGGACATTCTTAAACACATCACCGTCAACAAACCTTTGTCGTTGATTTGTATCTGGGAGCACACAATATCAGTTTTATTTTCAGTATTCTCCAGCAGGTCTATATATATCTGATAACTATATGAAAAAAAAGAAGTAATAATTTCGTTTAGAGCCTTCTGCTCAAATTCAAGAATATAAATATGCTTTAGGCCAACCCGACAAACCTATGTAATGTACTGTATAACATACAGTCTTCTTTTTCGTACATGGACACCGCGCATGCTAACGCTTTTTTTCAGTTTAGTCGTCGCTAAAGCATATATATGCTAAAAAACATTAAAAAAAAAAAAAAAAAAAAAAAAAAAAAAAAAAAAAAAAAAAATCTCTCCGTGAATTTATATCTTCCCGACTTGGATCTTCAGCGCATGTTTATGCAGTAAGCAGTTTGACCTCACCCTCCCATCAGTAGTAGGGGTTTGTGCAATACTGAGTCTTGGATCTGAATCTATGGGCGTAGGCTCCGCTTCACATTAGGCCTGGATATAAGGCTGGGAAAGTTGTCGGGGCAATCACCTGTCGACCTTCTAAGGCAATCCGGTCGTCGGTGAATCTCCCCTGGCGGAGTTAATCAGCATATTTAGCCAGTAAAAACTTGCGGAATCGCAGCTATGTCGTGTAGCTCATACGTTCCACCTGAAATGACAAGGTCGTCTAAATGTTGCCCACAGTCAATGTCTTGTGCAATTTCGATTACAAATATAAGTGGACAGTTGGGCCCATGACTTCACTTAATATCACATACTCCATATATTGCGGACAAACACGATATCTTCCATAAGATAAAAATTCCAACCAACAGTTGACCTTCCGAGCAATGCAAAGGTTTGAACACTTAATAATGTTTCTCAATTGAATTTCCTTTAACAACTTGAGTCAGTTGAAGTGTTCCATTTTAATTAGATTTAATTTTATAATGTAAACACCCACTCAGCAATATTTAGATCTTTCTCCTTTTCATGTAAGGGCTATTCCGGTCGATTTGTTTGTCTCAATGGATATTGTCAGTTTTTGTGTAAAAATGAGTTTCAAAGTGGATCAGTACTTCCTCTTCTCATATACCTCTTAACGTTGGCAATAAAAATTAATTTTCATTTATTTATGAGTATATAATTATCATGTTTTTTTATATAAATTATTTGTTATTTCAAAAAGCCAAAAGATCATATACATGCAATATTTTCACTAAAAACACATTTCTCATTATTTCTGGATATTGTGTAGCTTCTTTCGTTGCAAGAAAATATAAATTGCCGCGAAATGATATCATCGAAAATTGGAATCGTTTATTGTCCAGTTTTTTGGATGAATTTTATATCCCTTACTAACTCTCTAGCAGTCTGTCTATCTCTGTCACTCTCTCATTGTCAAATGACCTCAATTTGTATAAGGTAATTGTCGGTAAGTAATATAAAGAATATTAAGTTTTATACCTAGTTTACTGGATTTTCTCATTCTATTACTCTTTCGCTTTTTTTCTCTGTATTTCTAACTCTCAATTTTAATAAGGTTCATTTTTGGTAAATTATATTAGGAATCTTATGATGTGGAGTTCAAGAAATATAATAAAAACTCTTTCCCGATTGGAGTATCGTTAGCTATATTCATCGGCGTGGGAAAAAAGTTCAGTACTTAAAAATTCCAACAAAAAAAACAAAAAAAAACATTTGAAATAATTACAATCTTTATATATGAAGGGGTTTGGGCAAAATAGTGCCAAGCATCATTTTTAACAAAACTTAACTGTAGCTGCTATATGTTGGATATTATAAGGGACTATCAGTATATGATGCAAATTCTACTAAAATATGAATACAAGCTCTGTATGCTACTTAATCATGTTGCCCCTAATCATTTCAACTAATAGTCCCACATAATACCCAACATAAAGCAGCTACAGTTAAGTTTTATTTAAAATGTTGCTTGGCACTACTTTGCCCCAACCCCTCCATATTATATGCTACACCACAATTTATTATTTCTTCTGAATACTTCTACAAAGTAAGCGGCGAGATAGAGAACAGCTCGCCCCTTGATAAATTTTTTAGCGGTGAATTTTAAAGTAGTACCCGAGATGGCGTTAATAATCAAGGAGTGTTCCGTCTTTTTTTATGGCCCCGCCAAAGAAGCACGTCCATCTGCAGCCCGACAGAATTTTGGCACGAAATAAGTATTTAGTTTTATAATGGTCCGTTTTATGGTTCATATTTTCCTTGACATTTAGGAGGTTTTATTGACTGAGCCGGAAGTCACTTTACGATCTTTTGGTAAAGTATCATCCTCCAATGATAATGACACTCTTCTTTGAGAAATATATAATTTATGGTTAAAAATATAATAAAATAAAGTTTTTGCTTGAAGGCCAAAACTATGTTTCAATTTATATATACTTACGTTTTAGCCCCTAAAGGAAACATTATTAAAGCATGTTTGAGCTTCTTCAAAAATAAAAACATAACGTCAAATTTCAAAATGGCCGAAGGTTTATTCTTAATAAATTTGATGTTTATTATTATTATTTAAAGTCGAATTATATTCACTAAACCTCTTCTCTCCAATCGAAACTTTCATGAGCCCTTGGAGCAAACCTCTACCTATGTGTCAATAGTAATAGGAATACCGAATTCAAAAAATAGAAGCCGGCGGCATTCTAGATTGATATAAAGATTGTCCAAAATGTGAAGGAAAAAAAAAAGAAAAGAAAAATTGAACTCGTGAGCCCTGCTCACGAGAATTATATCATTTTCGCGTTTATCCATATAAAGCTTGTCCGTTGAGTGCCTCTGAAAATATGAAACACAAACTATAATTATTTGATTTTTGACGAAACTAAACCAACACTAAATAAACCGATGCTAAAATTCGAGAATACTGTATTAATCCTTTCGAAAAGATTTTGTCTTTTTTTATTTTTTGTCAACACATGTTATTTAAATGAGATAAATATTTGCAAAAGAGCTTTCCTTAATAATGAGCCGAAGTTACAGTCAGTTTTATTTGCACTATGGTGCCTTAACCAGTTTGCTGCTTCTAACGGCCGGCCTGCAGCGGGCCTCAAATGCTACTAACACAGATCTGTGATTCTGAACAACTGCTGTTCTCAAATATGTTTGTGCCCCATAACTGGTATCTAGCTGTATCTTATTATTTAAAATTGACAGTAGGTAGGCACCTTATTTTCAAACTATGCCAGCTTTATGACTGTTAGCCCTTGGACCTTTTAATACCTTCTGCTATCAAGGGTTGCTGAACCCTCAATACTGGTTGGTTGTCGAGTAAATTTGTCAGGAAATATCAATAATAAACATTAACATTGAGTGCCCATGACCTAACGTGGTAGAACTCACCGTTCAAATCAATAAAAAAACCACGGGCTTTTTCTTTTCCGAGTGTTCCAATTGGCCCGACCGATAGTAATAGAAGCATGTTAAGATAAAAAATATTCGTTATCCTTAAATATCGACAAATCAAATGACCTACAGTCGAGGAGTATTCCGATTTCAATACACTTACCAGCTGTCTACCGTTGGTTATATAACCTCCCAGATTTGGAGAGCGAATCCATTGTAGACTCATCGATAATAAAGGACGGGTCCATTGTATTCAGCGACACCTTCATATTAGTCAGACTATTTGCAAACTAATTAGAGGAAGGTGTCCATCGCTTGTCCGTAGGCCTGACACAATGAGCGCTTGCGAAACCCTTGCCGAATTCGAGTTGTGAGATTTTTGCATTTCAGATTCAATGAGCGCAATTAATTACGTTTATTAATCACAATTTGTTATTATGTCCTATAAACGTTGTGATTAGTGTATGAGATTGGGTTTCTAAATTTTCATTAAATTATGTATTTATCGCATATTTATCTAAAAATTAATTTATTGATTTACATGGGGTCTCCCGTGGTCTAATGGTTAGCGCCTTGGATTCATAAGCGGGAGATGGTGGGTTCGATCCCCACCTCCGGCAGGAATTTTCTCATCTCAAGGCTCGTTGGGAAAATTCCTCGCTGTACCCTGGATGTCGGCGCTAATGACCTAGAAGTAGATGCGCCGTAAAAAAAAAAAAAAAAAAAAAAAAATTGATTTACATATATATTATTTTAGTTTAAACATAAATTAAAACAATGTCGACACTATGTAACCATTGGTGCGAAGCCCTAAAAATAAATAAATAAAAAACATTATGTATTTTATATTTGTATCGTCGTAATTTTGTCAAAGGAAAAAAGGTTATTGAATTACTTAAATAATATATATATATATATATATATACGACCGTCTTACGCATGTATGTTTTTTTTTTATAATAATAATAGTGTACACATGTAAATATATTACTTATTTATGTTTAAGTTAAAATTGTCTTCTCATATTCCTTGAAAAGAACTAACATAGTAGTAGATAGAATTGATAATAATGACTGAAAAGTTTTGTGACTTTATGTTAAATGATGAAGCTCCTTAATGAAGCTGTATCCTCTATATTTCTTGAGTAACCAACAAAATAATTAACGGTTACTGGGTGGGGGTACAAAACTATCGAATATGCAAAAACTCGTTTTTTTAGATTCGAGACTGTGCACATAGATTGTGGACGATACGGCTTGTTGCAAATTGTCGCAAGTCTTAACCCTTTAGAATTAAGCTCTTACATAAAGTATCAATTAAGACCATTTTTCAATATTTTACTTCGTCAATGGATAGAAAATGTTCGTTCTCTAGTTTGCTTCGATTTGTATATTCGATGGTTTGACATGGTATGGACGATACGTAGTAAGGTTTTCAAGTCATATATGTAAGAAGCAATTATTGTTTTAAACGAGGTTTCCCTGCCCCTGAAAAACATCTATCCAGTTTCTCTCAATAATTCCATCTGTCTGAATCTACCATTTAAACCATTACAGGGGACGAGATTCTATGATTTACTAAGAACATATCGCACTTGTATTTCTAAAGTGACACAACTCAAAAATCGGTTTTCTTCACACCGTCATAGTTAAGACTATTAAAGACATGGTAAATATCTCTTTAACAACCATCAAAACAGTATGCACCACGTGAACCCCAGAGAGCACTTGTGTCACCCTTCCTGTCTTAATGCTAAGGCCCCTACTTAGGCAAGAGTGACACATTTTCAGTTGAGTTTTATTTTGGTGTTGTGTCACTTTAGAAATACTAGTGCGATATACTCAACCTGTTTAGAGTCTTGGCACTACCAAATGCCGGTTTTCCAACTTTCAGTTTGACTAAATTTAAATTTGATTTACAACGACCCACTTTACAAAATAAGAGATAATTTTAACACAAATATCCCTAATGTTCTCTTGGATATATGGTGCTGACAGAGGTAAAGATAGGATTTCGTGATTGGTCGAATGTTTTCGCGCTACAGAGATTACTCCTACATTAGGAAGCTATCGGGGTGGAAATGATATCGCTCTGTTATTGATGGCTTTCCGTGAATTCGGCAAGCTATATACCAATAGAGCAACGGAAAAGTGTATTGGAAATTCGTTCTCTTCCTGGATATTTATCATGGGGACTTTTATTATTATTTATTTCTGAATAGAACTTGGAATATTCAATTTTTAACATCCTCTCTGAATAGCGTTCCATACTGTATACCTCTTTCATTCTATAACATCTGTTATTACATTTGTATTCAGAGGATTGAAGAGATTTCATTTTTGATTTTGTATTGACCCGTATTATAACGTATCGTAACGATGGATTCATAACTTCAGTGCCCAAGCGGCCCCTAAGAACGCTCGGAGGAGACAATATTCTCTCTAAGCCACGGTACCTCACAGCAGCGGGTATCTCCAGATCGATTCTTTGAAAATTTCGGTCCTTGGAGATCGATTCAAAAGATCGATATATCGTGTTAAAAAGATCGATTCCATCTCTACATCAGAATAGGTGGCTACGTCAGTACCTCTTTGGCAGGTAAAAAGTAGTCTCTACCTACTAAAGCGAACACAACCTAGAATTGCATGTTTTAGAGTTGTTATCCTATAGATTTTATCGCCCTACTTGACTGCATTTGTGCAAAGGCCTAATAAAATTAAGGTGTCAATTAACAATGCAATTATTTTTATTTTTTTTTTTTTTGTGGGTTTAGCCGCGTTCAACTAGTGGGTTATTAATGCCGGATAATCTACAGATTGCCACCATTTTATAATGCCAAAAATAAGTGGTCGATCACCCATTCAGGTACTGGCCACACCTGACGTTGCTTAACTTCAGTGTTCAACAGTTATAAGTTAAGCAAGTCAAAGTTTGTTTGTTTCTAATTCTTCTTTCGTTACTGAATATTAAAAAGTAATATAAGGCTTATTATATTAATAGAATTATGAAATAAATGTGGCGTGAATACGTTTTGCAAAAATAAAATAACGGTTGAAAACTTATTATACTACAGAATAAGTTATTCAGTTATTGCATACTGTTTCAGATAAGAAATATTTGTTTTGTTTTTTGCAAAGAAGGTTTTTACGTTTGTTGTTAATGTTTAATGCAACATTTGTATTGGTAAATCTAAATAATGATAATTAATAAGAATTAAGGACCTAATGAGTTTTGTAGCGTCATTTCGCCCGATAATCACAGTCCGCAACAGATAACAGATTTACTGATTAGGATCAATGGCTATTTGATTTTTTTTTTTTTTTTTTTTTAATATCTTTGCATGACCAATAACTGTTATTCTCAAAATGTATTAAAATAAATATAAATAGTATTTTATCTGGAACAATTGACAAATATTACAAGGCGTAAGCATGATTTTTAAGTTACTCAGCAAGTGTGCAGCCTGTGTACTTGTTAGTAAATTTGTCTTGTAAATGGATGTGTACTTTAAATATTACCCCAGGAAAGTTAGGGCTTAACGAGCCTTGGCAAAGAGTTATCAGATAACTTGTTATAGTTAGCAACTCTGTAAAAGCTAACATTAAGGTTGGTAGCTGTAGAGTGTAAATGCTAGGCTAGTTCTCCATTTATGCCTTGTTCGCCTCTACATTAGCACTGCTCTGACCAGCTGTCGCTTGGCTATTGCATGTAAAAAATATAAACTGGATAATACAATAACTCAAATATAATAACATTTAGTTAAAAAAAAAAAAAAAAAAAAAAAAAAAAATGAATTCCTTCACTTACAAGGGAGTATACAGTGATGGGGTCATCAATTTTGCCCATTTGTTTTCTGGTGATTCTGCATCGAAAAATAGTCGACCCGTGTCCGAGCGTTCCTTCCAATGCGCCTTAGGATCCGATAAATAAAATAAAATAGGTTGAAAATGCTTTATTTTATATACCGTGTTTGGAAAATGATATTGGCATGATTCTTTCACCAATTCAGTTCTTTTATAGAGTAGATTAAAGAAAAAGTCCGACTCGCAGGAACTGCCTCATCTTAGCGCGGTTCCGTTCTTATCCCTAGTCTAATTTCGAAAGATTAAAATAGAAGCAGTTATTATTTTGTTGAGAGGAGATCGTTGACCGTTGATGATGCAAGGTAGGGATTGTCCGGGTTAGGTCACTGCTACTTAATAATACATACCCCATATGTGTAGGTATGTGGGCATATATATGTACATATGTGTGCGTGTATATGTGTATGTGTATATGCATATATATAAATATATATATATTATATATGTATATATATATATATATATATATTTACATAGATATGTGCATATATTAGTGTTAAATATGTCCTACTTGTATTTACAGCCCTGATGAAGGCTTGAAGTTCAAGCCGAAACGTCGGCACAATAAAACCATTTTTACGATAAAATGTAGTTTTATTAAGTAGCAGTGACCGAACCCTGACAGTTATATTTTGGTTTCACCAGTCTTGAAAGGTAGGATTTACAATCTGACCTGGAAGGGTCGGCAACACAAGAAACCGTCCCGCTAGTTGCAAGGTCTTGGAATCTTGGAAATCTATATTTCTAACAATAAATTGTTTTTGTTATTTTACTTAACCTGTTTTATTTTCGAATACATTATCCAACTATAAGCAATTAAAAAATAACAAGGAATAAAATACAGGCGAAAAGAACACTTTGAATAAGCGAAATCAATTACTTTAAAGCTTTAAGCTCTTATTTCTCCGATTGACATCGCCTAATCAAAACTTTCATTAGAACCTTTTATGTAGAGCATTTAATAAGCTTTCTAATGGTATTCTTCCGTTTACCAAAATTCTCAACAGTTTTCGAGATATTAAAGAAAGTTCCCAAAATTTATATTATTTCTAGCAACAGAAAATTGGCCTCATTTTTCATATCCTGTTTTACACACAAAATTTTCGCAACATAAGAAATTACAAAACTAAAAAGCAATAAAAAACGAAGGGAAAGAGACAAAAATTACAACAAGAACGACAAAAACCCGTTCATAAGAACAAAACAGACGTATTTGAAGTTTTAAGCCCTTATTTCTCCGATTGACATAACCTAATCAAAAATAGTTTTAGAATCTTTTTTGTAGAGAATTTAGTAAGCTTTCAAATAGTTTCTATCCACTTACCACGATTTCCCAACCGTGTTCGAGATATTAATGAAAGTATACGAACTTCCCAAAACTTTTCATGTCTGTTCATAAAATATTTTATTCTAACCCTTCCTTAACTCCAAACGTAACAAAACTTTCAACATATTAGTTTTAATGAAAGTAGAACATGCAGATAAAGTTTCAACTGAATCCCATGATTCTAAGTACCCAAACCAAAAACGGTATTCAAAAAATATTTTTCCAATTTTCTCAAAAACGGTTAAAGCTATCGCCTTGAAAATGGTTTCATTCGTTTTCCTAGCCCAGGAATCATATAAAACGAGTACTTAGAAGCTTATGAACTCAAAAACGTAAGCGTTACGATTTTTTTTGCGCGAATTTCGCCCCAAACGCCATCTTCCGGTAGGCGGATTTCGCTGGTTAACGAACTTGACCTTTCAAATTGGACGACGGATTTTTGTACCAAATTTCATCAAAATCGGACCATTCGTCTTCGAGCTAGAGAGCGAACAGACAAATATATATATATATATATATATATATATATATATATATATATATATATATATAAATATATACATATATATATATATATACAAATTTGAACCACCATCATTTTCGGTCTCTAGGGGTTCTGAAACGCAAAATTTTCTAGTCGGCACTTCCGGATTGTTTCATTGTATCAACCTTATAAGCGGGGTTCCTCCCTATGGGGGAGGGAGGAACCGCGCTAAAAAATACAATCGTTAAACAATAATTTATATTTTGACAAATAAAAAAAAAAAAAAAATGTAAACGTTTTTGCATATAACGTTAATCCCAGGACACGTAGAAACACCCCGATTGGAAAAAAATGTGTCATCTTTGAGCCTTTATCGACCCTTCAAGTTTGGTTTAAATCGGTCTAACATTTTAAGGGTCAGGCCTTAGCGAAATTTAAAATCTTTTCTTTTTTTTCTTCACAAATTTTGAATATAGAGGTTTTTTTAATGTGCTAAAAACAAATCATACTCAACTCTATAGAAGTCATTAATCTGCCAAAACATTCCATACCTTTAAAAAGTTTTCCGTTATAAAAAAAAAAAAATTGATTTGGACTAAAAGCGTTCACAGGAATAGCCTTTGTATTCAGTATAAGTTGCAATAATTAAGTTAAATCCTGATTTTTCGGACAATGTAATATTTTATTTATTGTAATAATGCATTTTATTATTAATGAATGTAGGAATATTTTAATTTGTCTTGTGCAAGTTCCAAGTGTAGTATATAGATGTTTGGGATATATTTGTCTTTTGATAAATTCACATTACAACTGTACAAGGAAGTTCGTTAGAAAAACTAAGGTAACAAAATTGTTTTGAATAATTAAGAGCTAACAAGAAGATGCCAATTTTATTTATCCCGAGATTATGTTATTCAGTTCCCGATGAAACCACTTGGTTGAAATATCAAAGCTTCATAATCTACCTCTGAATAACAAGATCAGAAGTTGGGGAGGAATGTAAATTCATAAATTTGTTTTTCGTAAAAAAAAAATCCAGATAAGGATCCTCTTTTAAAGATGAGACTATAAAGTATATCTGGGATAGGGAGGGAGCCCAAGCAGTTCTAAATGCCAGGAGGAGCCGAACAAAGAATACGGTAAAAAAGTAAGGGAAAAAGAAGAAGTTAAGAGAATAAATAAATAAGGATGAGGAGGAGCAAGTTAATTGGGCTAGATTTCACAAGGGGTAGGGATGGTCCCTGCTAATGTCATGGCCGCCTGCTTGGTAACATCCTGGGGATGGTCGCCTTTATCTGCCACCTTCTCTTAAAGGCTATTCTCAATGTGATACGGGATCAAAACCTGAGAAAGGACTAATTGGACATATCGATGGACTTTATGGATTGAGGACACATAAGCTAAATATCACATGAAATATAGGGCAATATAGCCTTCAGTCAATCATCATTTTCATTCAAATTGATCAAGAAACGCTTTTCTATCAAATTTGGCACGACCTGATACTTATTATGAAATACACGAAAGACTTCAGAAAAAAATAAACCAAAGATCGTAGGACGGGGCTCCTCTTAGCCATCATAACCCTTATCGTCCCACATCACTCATAACCTTTAAGTTCTTGTATAAATTCATTAAAATACATAATACATAAGTCCTTAGGATTTATTTCCTTGATTTTAAGACCTCTGCATGAGCGAATGGCTTTATTAAAACTGAACGATACAAGAAAAATTATTAAAACAATTAGTGATCCAAAATGTATCTTGTGTAGGCCTAAATTCCTAATTAACTTAAGCGTCAATTTATTAAAATTGGCTCTACATGTTTCCCATCCTTGGATGCCTCTTCAAGAGCCTAACAACTAGATACAGCCAAATTCAAGGCCAAATGAACTGAGGCCGCGTCATGAAGAGGCACCCGATGATGCGAAACATGTAGAGCCAATTTTAATAAATTGACGATTATGTTAATTTAGGATTATTTTTATTGACCCTCCGCCTACACAAGAAATAATTGTTAAGTCTTTTAAAATTCAATAATTAAAATCTAAATGTTCGCTCAAAATGTTAAAACATTTTTATATACAAAAATCATGTGTCTGTCTGTTTGTCTCTTTGTTCCTTATACAAATCTACATCGTTTGACAGATTTTGACCAAACTTGACACACAGGTAGGTCTTGATACGGGAAATCTCCTAGGCTAGGTCAAAATAGTCAAATTTCAAAATTTGGTCAAAAGTTTTGTTCAATAAAAATTGGCTACACTGAACGTCAGATTGTGGCGGCCATTTTGAGTCGACAGTCATTTTGAATAATGTCACAAATTTCTTTGTTGATGTTCTTGATAATTAGAATAACTCGAACTCATTGATGACTTTATATCGTTATATAATCATGTCTATATATATATATATATATATATATATATATATATATATATATATATTACTTACTAGCTGTTCCCCGGCGTGCCATGCTACACCTACTTTCTGCCTATGACTCTGCCCGTATCAAGATCCACTTGTATACCCAGTTACGTAAAACGTTACGTTATATATATATATATATATATATATATATATATATATATATATATATATATGTTTGTCTGTCTGTTTGCTGAGCCAAATTTGCTCCAAATACAAATCCACAACGTTTGACCGATTTTGACCAAACGTGGCACACAGTTAGTTCTTCATACGGGGCGTGTCTTAGACTATATCAAAATTGTCAATCAGCTGTCTGTCTACATGTTTGTTTCTTTACAAATCCACACTGGTGTACCATGGCACGCCGGCGAACAGCTAGTTTCAAAATTAAAACGCGATAAATAAAAAATAAAATGGAAAATTTTCGAAGCCAACTCTTCCTGAAGTCTTCTAGAGCCGGACATATTTTTCTGTTCAAAACAGCCAACCCCCTTGTAACATTCCGAGAATTAAGCGAGAAACTCGTAGAAGATAGTTAAGAGCCTACTGACTAGTAGTTAGGAGTTGTGAGAGCCATCCTTACTGATAACTCATCATTATGAAGTAACGGGGCAGTTAGGGTTGTTGAAGAGGGTTGTTAGTCAAGGACCCTTCCTGCAACTCGAGGGTTTGCTTCGATTACTTGTTAGCTAAGAGTTAAGGCTCTCATTAGCAGACTCAACAAATATATTGCAATAATTGGGTTCAAACTTGTTGGCTATGACGTAAATTATGAAACTACCCTATATGGCGAAGGAAATCCCAACTCCAGACCTTAGGGTCCTTAATATTTTATACTATGGCCTAAAACTTGTAGACGTAAATTACTTGTACATACAGAGTTTTACTTCAGTGTTAATAAACAATCCTGACCATTTTATTTAATGCACGACTTTCGATTTAGAGATAATTTTTCCGAAACTACAACATTCCAAATCCTATTTAAAAAAAATATATATATAAAACAACAAGTCACCCACATTTCTCCCCGTGACACCTCGATGATTTCTAAGTAGAAGTGGGATTGTTCCCCGTTCTTACAGCTGGATGATGTTTTTAGCGTTAGGCTGGTAAAACAAATTTCCTGCTCCACCACGATCGATTGGAAAGGATAGCAACGATCAAAAGAAACATAAAAGTAATATCTTACCCGAAATGCGGAAATATTAAGCGCTAATACCAAATGTAGTTTGGTCGTAGTACATAAGTTTAATTGAAAACCAATTGTTTCCTTACACCCTTGATTAGTCCCTCCCTAAACAAATTTGTCTCCTCCTAGATTTATTATTTTAGACTAAGTAGGCTAAAGTCCCCCGATTGTAAGTATACCTCCCTTCTAGTACGTAAGCGTAAAACAAGGTGTAGTTTTATGTTCATTAATAAATCTTTCCTATTTATTTGTTTTTATAATTGTGGTTACCAAGTGACATAATACCGTTCTTATGTTATTTTATTCGTTTGAATATAAGTTTTAAATTAAATTATGCCAAATGTAATTCCCCCCCTTTAAAATTAGTAGAGTTTAGAAATTTCTTGACGTTTTTTAACTAAAAAAAAAAAGGGTTTCTGTGTGTATTTGAGACGTGTAAGGATTTTTAAATTCCTAAATGTCACGTGTGAAGTCTATATTTTGACTTAGTTTGCATTCTAATAGTATGTGTTTCAGTGTTACACATACTATCAGAATAGTACCTTGAAAGTAAATAAATATATTTAGTACCTTGAATGTAAATAAATATATATAGTACCTTGAAAGTAAATAAATATATAGTACCTTGAAAGTAAATAAATATATGAAGTACCTTGAAAGTAAATAAATATTTACGTAAATAAATATGTGAATTTGTAAGTAATAAATTTATTTTTACTCAGCGCTAATCATGTTTCTATTACTGTGTTTTATTTATAAATTTATATTTGATACATGAAGTCATTTGTACAATTTTTCTGTTATCGAATAGTAAAATGAATGTTCCTAACTAACAAACAATAAAACAAAGCTTAAAGTGAGGTAGTGGAAAAGGCTCCATTTCGACTATAAATGTGTAAAAGCCAGTTGCCTGAGTTGTAACATATTTTAAGATTTCTGTGATCAACATGTATTTATGTGACATGAAACCTAGTCCTATCTTGGCCAACAGACTCGTGTAGTTTTTTCTCCAGCCATATTTCCAGCTGTCTCGTTGTCACCCTCTAAATTCCCTGGCTTACATTAGTAGGTAGCATTTATCTAAACTACAGCAGCCAGTAATTTTATTCTACTCCGATCAATGTCTGCAGGAATAAGAATTATTGTATCAATTTATACTTAACGTTTCATTGGTTCGAAGCTAGTCATTTTATTTAATTCCTAATTTTATTAAATTTATGTGCAAGCAATTTTCACCCAAAATAATGTAGAGGTATCTAATTCTTGACAGTATTCCATACTGAGGAAATAGTGTTGCCGGTTCTGTGTTCCTTCCCCCTGATTTTTAATGTGCCCATTAAATGCTGTTGAGCCTAGGGGTGGTTTGAGATCATGACTCCGACTCTCCAGCAGAACATGAGTGGATTGCTATATCACTGAGCCAAACTGGCCCCCTATAAATATATATAATTTATTTAAACTAAACTTGTACTCATATTATTATTCATTCAAAAGCTTTCTTAGGAACCGGTAGCATATTCTCGATATTTCCACCTAAACCAAAGTTATGGTACTTTTCTCCATTTTTCCACCCTTTCTTACTTAAGGTCGAGATGTGAGATTAAAAAGTCATATTTTAAATATTTTCATATTTTTATTTATTTATTTTTTACGACATCTAGGCCATTAGCGCCGACATCCGGGGTGCAGCGAGGAATTTTCCCAACGAGCCGTGAGATGTAAATCTTTCTATTAAATATATTTTCACAGAATGCAGAGCCTTCAAAGCCGTTCGTAACCAAATGGACATTCATGATCCTCTCTGTGATATACTTGGAGACGACCATGAATTCAGCCAGAGAGTGTTAAAATCAGAAATATCTTTATTAGCTGTGGTGTATTATTTGTGTCTGTATGTTTGAGTAATTATATTTGTTATTTTATTTATCTCATTTCTCGGTTGATTTGCTTTGAAAAAAAAAATCTCTTTCGAACGGGACACTTCTTATTCGAGCACTTCTAATTAATAAACACAACAATTGACAGTGTAACATACCCCTAACAGTTAAATACAATAAGAAAGAGCGCACTAGACATGACTGCTTACAATTTCATCACGATAGGACACATTTTTTTTAAAAAGGGAAACCATTTTAAATTCTCCAATATGCAACATTTAATATTTAATAGCCGAATAAGCATAGTTTGAGTGGACTGATATGTTAGTCTTACTATGGGCGATGAGCGGATCCTAAGAGGTTTGGTGGCCCCTGAAGATGTGACATTGAGGTCACGAAACAAAAAAAATAATCAATTAATTGCTATTAATAATGGGGTTATTACTTAATTGAATCGATTTATCTCTCACTTTCCTTATTCCCATGTAAATCCTTGTTGGTTCCTATTTGCATTACATGACTTGGTTTCTCTAACGGCTGTCATCAAGACGATTAGCTACGATTACCGGCAATAACGATTTTGCTAAGTGTACCGCTTAGTTGGTACCTCGACATAATCGAGGACGAACAGCCGTATTACCACAACCTCTATTGTTTTCACTACGATTTTCCTTCTAGGTGCAACTGCCCACCACAGAGAATGAGTACTGGAGAAAGAGAGAGAGAGAGAGAGAGAGAGAGAGAGAGAGAGAGAGAGAGAGAGAGAGAGAGAGAGAGAAAAGAGAGGGAATGACACAATTTTATATGACAAATATGAGGATTAACCAGGATAACAAAAAATAAAAATTAAATGATAAATTTAAAAAATGATATATTTTAACTCTTTGGGTTTTTCCTGCTTAGTCCACTAATTTAACACTAATGTTAACGATCTTCCTACTATTTCCTAAAACTGATTATTGATATCCTGAAATAATTGTCGATCAACAGCAATGGACATTATTGCTTCTCTTTAACTTCTAGTAAATCATTGTTACTTCTTTTGGTTCATTTATTTTTTTTTTCAAAATATTAATTGTGTTAACCCAATAATAATGCTTTTTTATATTTTATATTTATCATTGGGGTTTCGGTTATTATCGGACCGGATGGTATTTCGTAGGGATCCACTCATGCTTCTTCATTCCTGGCTTTTATACTAATCGAAAAAACACAAGAGATGAAAACCATAAAACCAATATTAAAAATACTCCCCAGTGAAGAACCTTAAGCTAGACATAGTTCATTTATTTAGGAATTGTATTTTACGACAAGATTATTATATTCTTGGTATAAATTGTCTATTGAAGAGAAGGTTTTATATAACTTAATAATTACATAATATATGCAGCACGATTTTATAAAACAATTAGCGTATACCCAGAATATATATATTACATTTTTTTCTGATTTATGAAACACATTTATACTGAATGAGTAATTATATTCATTTCTGCAAGTTTCCTAAAATATAACATTTTTAATTAGTCGGAAAGGGTTGGAATAAAGTTTAAACTCACCTTAAAATACCTTAATCCGTCTAAAGGAAAACAAAATATTAAGAAGTACCTACATAAACTTTGTAATGAGTCTTTTGTCTTTTAAAAAAATGTCTAAAAAGCGGAGGATTCTTAAATAATAAGGGAATTTTAGAGAAACTATTTACTTTGCGACAAGGAATTTTTATTCATGAATTTTAAAATATACTAAATCCTCGAGTTTTAATGCCAAAAATTTAATAATGTTGGAGATCCATTAGGTTTATTTTTAGAACGAAAACTTTTAGTTTCATTATTTTTTTTTTGCAAACTACTTTAGGTGAACTTTAAAATTATGGGAATCATAATAAATGGAAATTATAAAAATAAAAGAGCTATTTTCTATTATATTATGGACATTCTTCATCGTTTGTGTTATATTATTTAATTTTATTTTTGTGTTGGCTCCTTCTGAGCCATTTCATTACACGTTTCCAACACCTCTTTCCAAAGCCAAGGTGCTTTAGGCCCTAATATTGATGGCTGCCACAAAATATCGTTACTTCTAAACGTAGATATTCATAGAATCTATAAGTTGTGACTTACAAGTAAATAAAAATTGAATTAAATTGAATTCAATATATATTTTTTATTTTCTTTTTAATTTATTTATGCAATTATTAAAACCACTTTTATCCACTCAAAGCACTAAAAGTAATGCATATATTTATTTGTTCAGCATATAAAATGATCAAATAATATTTATACATATAATATGTTGTTTGGTACTATGTATAAATCGTACCTCTATGGAGGGAAGCTCCATAGAGGAACTAGAGCCCAACCGGATGTGATTCGGTTGGCAGTGGCTTCAGTGCATATTAAGACTCCTCGTGGAAGCAACAGTGTGACTCAAGTGCAACGTAAGACTCCATGAGGGAGCAGTGTTTTATAATAAGTCTCCATGTGGGAGCATTAGTGTTTGCCCAGACTCCATTAAATTAACTGTGTGTCCATAAGACTCAGGCGAGCAGAAGCCCTGCAGCAGGAAGTATCTATATACAAGAAGACCAATGAGGTCCAGGTGAAGCTCCACACGAAGTGAGTACTAAATAGATTACATAGTACCAGATTACCGCTATTGCCATCCAGTAAACAGCAAAAATACAGTCCACTCAGAGGAACAAACATATGTATAAATGTGGCAGACTGTCAAACCTCCTTCACAACAGTATTTTCCAATGGTTCTGCTCTACATGATTCACGTCCACGCTTCTTCTGGAGAACTCAAAGTAATTAATTACATCCTTAGCCTTAAGATATTGCTCCTTAAACCGGCGCTGGTCGCGTGAGCAAATCCCTCACGCCTCTTTGGCTATTCTATTATTTTTTAGCTGCATTATTCACCATATGTTTTTTTTTATTTAGTATTTGTTTGGTATAGAGTTTTCAATCTATTTAAGGTGCTTTTAAGAGTTAAAGGTTATTATTATTTAATTATTGGAGTGAAATAGATAGAAGAGGGCAATGTACGATGAAATGATTTAATTAGTACAATTTAATTTGGTTTCAAAAAATAGTTTTTGAGTGAAAAATGCAGTATCACATATTTTGTTTTAATTACAAAACATAATAAAACATTTTTAGATGAGTCAAAAAATGAATTTAAAAAAATATAAAAATTAGAACAGTATTTGTAACGTTCGAATAGAAATAATGTCTAAAATAATATAAAAATGCATAAATTGTACGAAATAACTTTATTCTGAATCAAGATCAGCGGAATTCGTAATACAATTTGAGCACGTGAACTCGCAATGCTCGTTACATATATACCTATATGTTTCACTTTTTTCATTTGGCCGATCCTCCAAAAGCCGTAAAATCTTCTCAGAACGTCGCTAACTACACATTTTTAAACTAAACTATAAACGGAACAGCCACAATACATCACAACAGAAAGAGGACCCTGTACTGACAAGTGTTAGTCTGAAAACGTCGGAAATAGAGGAGTCTGGGAAAGTGGTCGCGCCGTGAAGGTTTCCCTCACGCTCCCGTTTTTTTCGAACAAAACGTGGCAACTTTTTTCTTGAAAAAAAATTTCAAAAGCTGGGTTATCACACAAATGACAAATAGAAAAAATATCAGAATTAAATAAAATGAAATGTTCACATTAAAATAAATTTACGGCAAGTTCCTCAGGAAATGCCTCAGGTTAACCTGCAGACGTCTGTTCGTTGCTGACTGAACCAGTCGGTCCACAAAAAAAAAAATGCGAAAAAAATGAAATAAATGGAGATGGGAGAAAATAAACACTTCATTCATCGACTCACAAGTTCGTGAGTTCGTTTTGACAACAATATATAAACTTTTTATTGGTACACTTTGTACTGATGTTGTGAAGAAGGTCTCCCACACAAAACAAGCCTGTGCCATATGGCACAGAGAAATGGTAACATGATACCCTGTGGGACTCACCCGCATTAACCCAGTTTCACAATGGAAACATTGACAGAGTCTCCGGCTCGGATGATTTTTTAACTTTAATGTCAGGAATTATGTAAGCGGGTTTTGATATGACGTACAACGGGCACCGGTGACGGCGCACCTTTTTAAAGAGTTGCTCTAATGCGTCCACGCCTAACGATAATTTCACACAATTCCAAGGAGATACGTCACAAATGTCACTCTAAAAAAAACATATTCCGCAAGATGGAAATTCTATGAGAACTATATTGATATCTGTTACATCTTACAACTTTCGTAAGGTGTGTATTTAATGCTGCCACTCATGAAAGAATAATTGAAAAATGTCACAATGTTCACAACTTCATCTAGGGCGAATATTGACACTGCTCCATAAGTTGATACTTCAAATATGAATTTGAAAATAACAATTAGAATCAGGAGAATTCAATAAGTTTGCGCCCAATAGAAAGAACAGTTGTTGAAGAATAATGTTGACTAAGCCGATAAACTATGTAACTCTGTTAATAACATATGCCGCCATTTTAATCCTCGAGTCGACTCCTGTTTCTCTCTTCACTTAGTGAATTTGATAAGTGATTAAGAATATTTCTTAAGAATTTTTTTTCGTGATGCATACATTAAATTGTTTTTTTTTTTGTTTTTTTTGTGATCTCTATGAACTCTGTGATACTTAAATTAAGGACTGTAAAAGGGTTGACATATTTTAGATAAAAAAATCTTGAGATTATTAAAATACCATCAATATTATTATAAAAATTGGTTTTTAAAATACAATTACTGTGGCATTTAAAAATGAACGAGGGATTAGGGTGGCTTTGGAATTGTATTGCGTTTCTATAGTGCTTACAACATTGGACAAGATGCCCATTGTTCCTGTTTTAACATACCAAGCAACGGTCGGCCATGTTACAATTCAACTAAAAGCCATGGTGCGTTTTGTTTCTTTTAATTATTTTCAAAGGTGTATTTTATAAGATAATAGTCTTTTTGAAGCATTGGTATTTTATTCACTGGAAAGAGCGGGAATAACTGAATCCAATGGTTACAAAATCTCATTTTCGAAATTTTGTGGACAAGGGTCCTTTTGGAAAAGGTTGCCTCTTATCATTTATTAGAAAAGGCTATTGCAATAGCTCGTTGCTTTGCAGTATGTAATGTAACCAAATCTACAGGACGATTACAGCAGTTCTACTTAATATCGGTGACAAATACTCCTCCTACGGTTTCAGATGAACATATTCGGACAGGGGAAATTTAAGCTATGTCGAAACGAGTCTATTAACCCACACACTAGTATTTATATATGTGCATACACAAGTACGTACACAATTACTTATTAAAATGGAAGACCTGCTGGCAATTGAATCCGTCCGTAGTTCGGCAAGCGTTTGCCCTATTTAAGTGCCGCGTATGCCCCTAAAGGCTGATTGGACTAGATGGATGTGCCTCTGGTGTATCGGTAGCCGCGCCCAGATATTGCGTCCCGTATGTTAATGAGACCTCTTTACCATAGGCAAGAGGTATTTAGTTGTCATTTCCTGGGTCGCGACCTAGGCCATTTCGTAACCATTCTGTTTGTCATGTGTCTCTTGGGCGTTCAGGAGGAATGGCGCCATGGACTGTAGTCTGTCAACGTGATCAAGCAGAAACTCGAACACCATGATATATCTGAGAGAGTAACCTGATAGAGGGAGAAAGAGAGAGAGAGAGAGAGAGAGAGAGAGAGAGAGAGAGAGAGAGAGAGAGAGAGAGAGAGAGAGAGAGAGAGAGAGAGCTCAAATGACCTCAATTCTTGCTCAACATTCTGTTTTGTGTTTACCTTAGCTAGGAACGCATGTATGGTACCTTATAACCTTAATATCAGACCCGAATATAGAGGCCACACCCTTTCCCTCCAACGAAACCATCTATTTGTAGAGGCAACGCAATGTGCTGCCAAACGCCCGATTTCGGGGAAAAAATCTCTAGGGACATGAATCTTTCTGATTTAGGTGTCATTCTAAAGTATTTTTTTGTGTTGAGTCGAATGAGACCACTACCAATTTGATAGAATAATTATTTTGGAAGATAAACGGGTTTCATATTTAGCAAAAACTGAAAAACAGCCAGTCTTCAATATAAAAGTCACATTTTACTCAATCGATAGAGATATGTATAATTTAAAATGTGTTTTTGAGTGATTAGTCGAATAAATTAATAACAAATGTTATTTTGTTAACTGCTCTCGACGTATCACTCATTCTTGAAATTTGAGCGTATAATGACAAAATTTATCAGTTTCACACGAGATATTAGATGGATCTCACTGTTTATGTTTATTTACTTGCTAACAAAACGGTTTTAACAACTCTAAGCAGAAAAAATAATGGTAAAGTCGTTTTTCGTAAAATAATCGCATCGATAATTGACACCTTCATTTTATTAGGCTATGCACACATACGGCCGAGAGTACGGCGATGAAATTTATAGGAAAGCAACTTCAAAACATTTAATTTCAGGTAAAACTATGCGGAGAGCATAGCTAAGTACCGCTTTTCGTTCTACGCCAAATAAACAAAGGATAATTGAGTTTCATTACAGATATCTTCACAATCTAAATGCAACACGTTCATGGTACATTTTGGCAAACAAGAAAATTCGTTTAAAAGCTACATATAAACATAAGACATTCTGGGTAATAACAATTTTTCAGGAATAAATTAAGTGGGATAAAATATTGTTTTACTTTTCACTAAAATCTGTGAGATTTTTACTGGGTGAGAAAACGGTCAACAAAAAAGTGTTTTGTGATCAGAAATATTAATAAAATTGAAAATCAATACTAGAGACTTATTCTACAACTAATTAGGTATAAAAAAAAAATGTTAGTTCAAACCCGATTGAAAACCTTCGGTTTTGAGGGTTTTTCCCCTCTCGGCACCACTGTGCAACGTTATAATTTAAAATGTTTTCAGACTTAGCTTTGGCTAAGTACCGATTGACTTTTTTATAAGGCAATTCAACCACACGGGTCATTGTTGCCTATTGAAATTTACTAAAATGAATGTGAAAATTAAGTTGTTGAAAATAAAATACGCTTAGGAATATTAATATCAGATTAAATAAAAATTAGAGTTAGGTAATTGAAATGTTTTATATTTTAATATTTGACTTATTATTTTTTTTCAAATAATTGCTTATTATATTTTATTAAATAGCTCAGTGGCTCTGAAAAAACTCAACGCTCTCTGGCTTGATTCATTATCGTCTCCAAGTATATCACAGAGAGGTCCATGAATGTCCTTTTGGTTCCGAGCGGATTCGTAGGCTCTGCACTCAGTAAGAATGTGTTTAATAATAAGATATTCGCCACAAGCACTGCATTCAGGTCTTAATTCTCTTTAATATAAACATGAGTCCTGGTCATGCCGAAGTAGTGTATTTAATCTCCCTCAATTTATTTTCTCTATTTAGGAACCATTTCTATTGCCAGTTTGACGGCAGGATGTAGGTTTCCTATCTGACGGTAGGATGTACGTGTAAGGAGCGTTCCTTGCTCACACCTGTAGTGTATTGTTCATTGAAATGGTATCTTGTAAATGGTGGAGCCGTCCAGAAAATTTCCCTCAGAATTTTGCGAATGCGTAGTAATGTGGTCCTCTATACATCACATAAGTGGTTGATTTTTCGTTTTATCGAACACTTATTTTTCTGGAATATCGATTTTGTCTTTCATATTTTACTTGAAAAACTTCAATAAAATAATCTTCGATTTTAAAACAGATCCCGGGCCTATGATTTCTAAAATATTTTAATTTTAACGAAGGTAGAATTTGTCAGGGTCCGGTCGTCGTATCTTAATAAAACTACATTTTTTATTCTAAAATAAGTTTTATTTTTTGCCAACGTTTCGGCTTAAAAATCTAGCCTTCATCAAGATTGTAAAACAACCTCTCATTTTCTTATAAAACTTGTATTTTTATTAATAACCCTGACAAATTCTACAAAGACAATGGACTCTTAATTTTAACTATTACTAGCTGACCAGGCGAACTTCGTACCGCCTAATAGTCGATTATTTAATTTTTTTTCTTTTAATACTTATTCTACTATTTGGGACACCGGGTCAGCTACTAAGATAAGAAAAAAGAAACTTAATAAGTCAACAACTACATTTTGTCAAAAAATAAAAATTATAAAACACTTAAAATTCTTTTAATAGTCACTAAAAATCACAATGAAAATTACAATATCATATTTCTTATTATGATACCTACTTATTATATTTCATTTTATTTTTACTTATTCTAAAATAAGTTTCATTTTTATTGTAGTACTTAATGGTACACGATATTTTTTGTTTCATTACCTGGCGCGTAAACAAACTGAGCAGATGGTTTTCCAACACGGAAACAGGCAACATACAATTAACCATGCGAGAAACATGGGTTTTCTAGATTAATACCACAAACACATAATGACTGCCCCTGGGATTTGTTTATAGTCGAACTGAGTTCATAGGTCCAATAGCAACACAGCTGCAGGCACTGTAATCAATTGACAGCAGCTCGATTCACACTTGCACCATTATTAGTCCAATGTCGCGCTTCACGGGTCTGTCTTTACCGAATTCTTTCACGTTCATTGCGATTTTCAAGGTCCTCGGCAGTACAATTGGCTAATTAATTTCTTTTTTTTTTTTTTTTTTTTGATTCTTTGAAATTCGGGTTGTTCTGCCTAAATTTGTCCGCCGCCTTATAGGAGGCATATTTAGTAAGTCACAAACACACAATACTTTAGTAATTTATATAAATTTGTGGCTTTTAGATTTAGTAATATTATAGATGCACAGCAAAGAGATGTTTAAATTTCAAGTGACATTTTACCACAGACAATTTACATTTTATCAAAGACAATTTGTTTTTGAGTAATGTTACCATCGTATACAATTTGACAAATATTGACATTAATATTTATACGATACTAATGTCACTCAATTGTTTTGCCTGCCCAGAACCCCTCCACTAACACTTAAAGTTTATGGTATGGTATTAAAGTTCAAATTGACCGTTAAGTATTATTACGAATCTTTTGTATGGGAATATAGAAAAGTGGAGTCTTTTTTACTTCGTTAATGCAAATATAAATTAATTTAAATTGCATTATTAACATGTGATTCTAATGTCACCTAGTGATTACATGTTCTTATTTATTTAAATTTTGTTGCTTATACACAAATAACCAAATAAGTTAACTATAAAATATTATAATTGAGAACATATGTTTTTATTTAAAAATGAATTAGCAGGAAGATCAGAGCTGAAGTGAAAAAGACCCGAAAAGTGTTGTTTTTAGACTTTTTCAGGCAATTTTTTAAATTTTTCTCTCCGTAAGAACCATCCTCGTACTTCAAGGAATATTATAAAAAAAGAATTAGCAACATCGGTTCCGTTGTTCTCGAGATTTGCGCTTACCAACACATTTAGCGATTCATTTTTATATAATAGATATACAAATACGTTAACTGTTGAAAATATTATAATTGAGAACATATGCTTTTATTTAAAAATGAGTTTGCGTTAAGGAAGTGAAAAAGACCCGAAAAGTGTTGTTTTTAGACTTTTTCAGGCAATTTTTTTAATTTTTCTCTCCGTAAGAACCATCCTCGTACTTCAAGGAATATTTTAAAAAAAGAATTAGCGAAATCGGTTCCGTTGTTCTCGAGATTTGCGCTTACCAACACATTTAGCGATTCATTTTTATATAATAGATTACTTACATTATTTCCACAAATATTATATTTATACATATCTGGTATTTTTCTATCACCTTTGCATACGCAAACCCGAAAACTTTTGGGAAAAGGTAATTAAATTCATCAATAAGTTATTTTTTCCTATGTAATTCCATCAAAAATAAAAGTTCGCAAATGCCTGTTATCAAACTAAACAACAATTATTATCTTCATTAAGGAAAAATATTTATCTTGTATTTTTAAGGAAATGTCAATTTATTTTGAAATAATTAAAGAAAAATGCCATTCCGAGATGATTTTAGGGCCTGTTTTCCCGTGAAAAAATTTAATAAAATGATAAAATCTCGATGAAATTCACGTGCCAGGCCGGTAATAAATCGCATACCTTATTCACCTTTTCCTCATCTTGTTTCACATTTTCATCATTTTTCCCTAAAAAAAAAAGTGGTATCTTCATAAATTTGTAGTCGAATGACATTCTTTTTCTCCGTATAGTCTAAAGTGCTTATTTAGAGCGTCAAGAGAATTTATTACCGTCCGAAGAATACAACGTTATGATTGATTGCTTCTCGGTATGTAACTTTGTACACAACGTTTCTACATTATTAGGGACAAAATTAACACTAATTCTACATTTTCTTATTCCCTAACGTTCAATTTGTTTTATTGAATTATACTATTTATTACATTTTGTTGTATTTTATTGTTATCCTTTCAAAGGCGATTGATGAAGTTGCTTCTCGGTATGATAATTATACAAATTTTCAACATTATTAGGGACAAAATTAACACTAATTCTACATTTTCTTATCCCCTAACGTTCAATTTGTTTTATTGAATTATACTATTTATTACATTTTGTTGTATTTTATTGTTATCCTTTTAAAGGCGATTGGTGAAGTTGCTTCTCGGTATTATAATTACACAAAGTTTCTACATTATTAGGGACAAAATTAACACTAATTCTACATTTTCTTATCCCCTAACGATCAATTTGTTTTATTGAATTATACTATTTATTACATTTTGATGTATTTTATTGTTATCCTTTTAAAGGCAATTGGTGAAGTTGCTTCTCGGTATGTTAATTACACAAAGTTTCTACATTATTAGGTACAAAATTAACACTAATTCTACATTTGCTTATCCCCTAACGTTCAATTTTTTTTATTGAATTATACTATTTATTACATTTTGTTGTATTTTATTGTTATCCTTTTAAAGGCGATTGGTGAAGTTGCTTCTCGGTATGATAATTACACAAAGTTTCTACATTATTAGGGACAAAATTAACACTAATTCTACATTTTCTTATCCCCTAACGTTCAATTTGTTTTATTGACTTATACTATTTAGTACATTTTGTTGTATTTTATTGTTATCCTTTCAAAGGCGATTGGTGAAGTTGCTTCTCGGTATGTTAATTACACAAAGTTTCTACATAATTAGGGACAAAATTAACACTAATTCTACATTTTCTTATCCCCTAACGTTCAATTTGTTTTATTGAATTATACTATTTATTACATTTTGTTGTCTTTTATTGATATCTTTTCAAAGGCGGTTGGTGAAGTTGCTTCTCGGTATGATAATTACACAAAGTTTCTACATTATTAGGGACAAAATTAACACTAATTCTACATTTTCTTATCCCCTAACGTTCAATTTGTTTTATTGAATTATACTATTTATTACATTTTGTTGTATTTTATGGTTATCCTTTTAAAGGCGGTTGGTGAAGTTGCTTCTCGGTATGTTAATTACACAAAGTTTCTACATTATTAGGGACAAAATTAACACTAATTCTACATTTTCTTATCCCCCTAACGATCAATTTGTTTTATTGAATTATACTATTTATTACATTTTGTTGTATTTTATTGTTATCCTTTTAAAGGCGGTTGGTGAAGTTGCTTCTCGGTATGATAATTACACAAAGTTTCTACATTATAAGGGACAAAATTAACACTAATTCTACACTTTCTTATCCCCTAACGATCAATTTGTTTGATTGAATTATACTATTTATTACATTTTGTTGTATTTTATTGTTATCCTTTTTAAGGCGGTTGGTGAAGTTGCTTCTCGGTGTGATAATTACACAAAGTTTCTACATTATTAGGGACAAAATTAACACTAATTCTACACTTTCTTATCCCCCTAACGATCAATTTGTTTTATTGAATTATACTATTTATTACATTTTGTTGTATTTTATTGTTATCCTTTTAAAGGCGGTTGGTGAAGTTGCTTCTCGGTGTGATAATTACACAAAGTTTCTACATTATTAGGGACAAAATTAACACTAATTCTACACTTTCTTATCCCCTAACGATCAATTTGTTTTATTGAATTATACTATTTATTACATTTTGTTGTATTTTATTGTTATCTTTTCAAAGGCGGTTGGTGAAGTTGCTTCTCGGTGTGATAATTACACAAAGTTTCTACATTATTAGGGACAAAATTAACACTAATTCTACATTTTCTTATACCCTAACGTTCAATTTGTTTTATTGAATTATACTATTTATTAAATTTTGTTGTATTTTATTGTTATCCTTTTAAAGGCGATTGGTGAAGTTGCTTCTCGGTATGTTAATTACACAAAGTTTCTACATTATTAGGGACAAAATTGACACTAATTCTACATTTTCTTATCCCCTAACGATCAATTTGTTTTATTGAATTATACTATTTATTACATTTTGTTGTATTTTATTGTTATCCTTTTAAAGGCGGTTGGTGAAGTTGCTTCTCGGTATGTTAATTAGACAAAGTTTCTACATTATTAAGGACAAAATTAACACTAATTCTACATTTTCTTATCCCCTGACGTTCAATTTGTTTTATTGAATTATACTATTTATTACATTTTGTTGTATTTTATTGTTATCCTTTTAAAGGCGGTTGGTGAAGTTGCTTCTCGGTATGATAATTACACAAAGTTTCTACATTATTAGGGACAAAATTAACACTAATTCTACATTTTCTTATCCCCTAACGTTCAATTTGTTTTATTGAATTATACTAATTATTGATTTTGTTGTATTTTATTGTTATCTTTTCAAAGGCGGTTGGTGAAGTTGCTTCTCGGTATGTTAATTACACAAAGTTTCTACATTATTAGGGACAAAATTAACACTAATTCTACATTTTATTATCCCCTAACGATCAATTTGTTTTATTGAATTATACTATTTATTACATTTTGTTGTATTATATTGTTATCTTTTCAAAGGCGGTTGGTGAAGTTGCTTCTCGGTATGATAATTACACAAAGTTTCTACATTATTAGGGACAAAATTAACACTAATTCTACATTTTCTTATCCCCTAACGATCAATTTGTTTTATTGAATTATACTATTTATTACATTTTGTTGTATTTTATTGTTATCCTTTTAAAGGCGATTGGTGAAGTTGCTTCTCGGAATGTTAATTACACAAAGTTTCTACATTATTAGGAACAAAATTAACACTAATTCTACATTTTCTGATCCTCTAACGTTCAATTTGTTTTATTGAATTATACTATTTATTACATTTTGTTGTATTTTATTGTTATCCTTTTAAAGGCGATTGGTGAAGTTGCTTCTCGGTATGTTAATTACACAAAGTTTCTACATTATTAGGGACAAAATTAACACTAATTCTACATTTTCTTATCCCCTAACGATCAATTTGTTTTATTGAATTATACTATTTATTACATTTTGTTGTATTTTATTGTTATCGTTTTAAAGGCGGTTGGTGAAGTTGCTTCTCGGTATGTTAAGTACACAAAGTTTCTACATTATTAGGGAAAAAATTAACACTAATTCTACATTTTCTTATCCCCTAACGTTCAATTTGTTTTATTGAATTATACTATTTATTACATTTTGTTGTATTTTATTGTTATCGTTTTAAAGGCGGTTGGTGAAGTTGCTTCTCGGTATGTTAATTACACAAAGTTTCTACATTATTAGGGACAAAATTCACACTAATTCTACATTTTCTTATCCCCTAACGTTCAATTTGTTTTATTGAATTATACTATTTATTACATTTTGTTGTATTTTATTGTTATCCTTTTAAACGCGGTTGGTGAAGTTGCTTCTCGGTATGTTAATTACACAAAGATTCTACATTATTAATGACAAAATTAACACTAATTCTACATTTTCTTATCCCCTAACGTTCAATTTGTTTTATTGAATTATACTATTTATTACATTTTGTTGTATTTTATTGTTATCGTTTTAAAGGCGGTTGGTGAAGTTGCTTCTCGGTATGTTAATTACACAAAGTTTCTACATTATTAGGGACAAAATTAACACTAATTCTACATTTTCTTATCCCCTAACGATCAATTTGTTTTATTGAATTATACTATTTATTACATTTTGTTGTCTTTTATTGTTATCCTTTTAAAGGCGATTGGTGAAGTTGCTCCTCGGTATGTTAATTACACAAAGTTTCTACATTATTAGGGACAAAATTAACACTAATTCTACATTTTCTTATCCCCTAACGATCAATTTGTTTTATTGAATTATACTATTTATGACATTTTGTTGTATTTTATTGTTATCGTTTTAAAGGCGGTTGGTAAAGTTGCTTCTCGGTATGTTAATTACACAAAGTTTCTACATTATTAGGGACAAAATTAACACTAATTCTACATTTTCTTATCCCCTTACGTTCAATTTGTTTTATTGTATTATACTATTTATTACATTTTGTTGTATTTTATTGTTATCGGTTTCAAGGCGGTTGGTGAAGTTGCTTCTCGGTATGTTAATTACACAAAGTTTCTACATTATTAGGGACAAAATTAACACTAATTCTACATTTTCTTATCCCCTAACGTTCAATTTGTTTTATTGAATTATACTATTTATTACATTTTGTTGTATTTTATTGTTATCCTTTTAAAGGCGATTGGTGAAGTTGCTTCTCGGAATGATAATTACACAAAGTTTCTACATTATTAGGGACAAAATAAACACTAATTCTACATTTTCTTATCCCCTAACGTTCAATTTGTTTTATTGAATTATACTATTTATTACATTTTGTTGTATTTTATTGTTATCGGTTTCAAGGCGGTTGGTGAAGTTGCTTCTCGGTATGTTAATTACACAAAGTTTCTACATTATTAGGGACAAAATTAACACTAATTCTACATTTTCTTATCCCCTAACGTTCAATTTGTTTTATTGAATTATACTATTTATTACATTTTGTTGTATTTTATTGTTATCCTTTTAAAGGCGGTTGGTGAAGTTGCTTCTCGGTATGTTAATTACACAAAGTTTCTACATTATTAGGGACAAAATTAACACTAATTCTACATTTTTTTATCCCCTTACGTTCAATTTGTTTTATTGAATTATACTATTTATTACATTTTGTTGTATTTTATTGTTATCCTTTTAAAGGCGGTTGGTGAAGTTGCTTCTCGGTATGTTAATTACACAAAGTTTCTACATTATTAGGGACAAAAGTAACACTAATTCTACATTTTCTTATCCCCTAACGATCAATTTGTTTTATTGAATTATACTATTTATTACATTTTGTTGTATTTTATTGTTATCCTTTTAAAGGCGGTTGGTGAAGTTGCTTCTCGGTATGTTAATTACACAAAGTTTCTACATTATTAGGGACAAAATTAACACTAATTCTACATTTTCTTATCCCCTAACGATCAATTTGTTTTATTGAATTATACTATTTAATACATTTTGTTGTCTTTTATTGTTATCCTTTTAAAGGCGATTGGTGAAGTTGCTTCTTGGTATGTTAATTACACAAAGTTTCTACATTATTAGGGACAAAATTAACACTAATTCTACATTTTCTTATCCCCTAACGATCAATTTGTTTTATTGAATTATACTATTTATGACATTTTGTTGTATTTTATTGTTATCTTTTCAAAGGCGGTTGGTGAAGTTGCTTCTCGGTATGTTAATTACACAAAGTTTCTACATTATTAGGGACAAAATTAACACTAATTCTACATTTTATTATCCCCTAACGATCAATTTGTTTTATTGAATTATACTATTTATTACATTTTGTTGTATTATATTGTTATCTTTTCAAAGGCGGTTGGTGAAGTTGCTTCTCGGTATGATAATTACACAAAGTTTCTACATTATTAGGAACAAAATTAACACTAATTCTACATTTTCTGATCCTCTAACGTTCAATTTGTTTTATTGAATTATACTATTTATTACATTTTGTTGTATTTTATTGTTATCCTTTTAAAGGCGATTTGTGAAGTTGCTTCTCGGTATGTTAATTACACAAAGTTTCTACATTATTAGGGACAAAATTAACACTAATTCTACATTTTCTTATCCCCTAATGATCAATTTGTTTTATTGAATTATACTATTTATTACATTTTGTTGTATTTTATTGTTATCGTTTTAAAGGCGGTTGGTGAAGTTGCTTCTCGGTATGTTAAGTACACAAAGTTTCTACATTATTAGGGACAAAATTAACACTAATTCTACATTTTCTTATCCCCTAACGTTCAATTTGTTTTATTGAATTATACTATTTATTACATTTTGTTGTATTTTATTGTTATCCTTTTAAAGGCGGTTGGTGAAGTTGCTTCTCGGTATGATAATTACACAAAGTTTCTACATAATTAGGGACAAAATAAACACTAATTCTACATTTTCTTATCCCCTAACGTTCAATTTGTTTTATTGAATTATACTATTTATTACATTTTGTTGTATTTTATTGTTATCGTTTTCAAGGCGGTTGGTGAAGTTGCTTATCGGTATGTTAATTACACAAAGTTTCTACATTATTAGGGACAAAATTAACACTAATTCTACATTTTCTTATCCCCTAACGTTCAATTTGTTTTATTGAATTATACTATTTATTACATTTTGTTGTATTTTATTGTTATTGTTTTAAAGGCGGTTGGTGAAGTTGCTTCTCGGTATGTTAATTACACAAAGTTTCTACATTATTAGGGACAAAATTAACACTAATTCTACATTTTCTTATCCCCTAACGTTCAATTTGTTTTATTGAATTATACTATTTATTACATTTTGTTGTCTTTTATTGTTATCCTTTTAAAGGCGATTGGTGAAGTTGCTTATCGGTATGTTAATTACACAAAGTTTCTACATTATTAGGGACAAAATTAACACTAATTCTACATTTTCTTATCCCCTAACGTTCAATTTGTTTTATTGAATTATACTATTTATTACATTTTGTTGTATTTTATTGTTATTGTTTTAAAGGCGGTTGGTGAAGTTGCTTCTCGGTATGTTAATTACACAAAGTTTCTACATTATTAGGGACAAAATTAACACTAATTCTACATTTTCTTATCCCCTAACGTTCAATTTGTTTTATTGAATTATACTATTTATTACATTTTGTTGTCTTTTATTGTTATCCTTTTAAAGGCGATTGGTGAAGTTGCTTCTTGGTATGTTAATTACACAAAGTTTCTACATTATTAGGGACAAAATTAACACTAATTCTACATTTTCTTATCCCCTAACGATCAATTTGTTTTATTGAATTATACTATTTATGACATTTTGTTGTATTTTATTGTTATCTTTTCAAAGGCGGTTGGTGAAGTTGCTTCTCGGTATGATAATTACACAAAGTTTCTACATTATTAGGGACAAAATTAACACTAATTCTACATTTTCTTATCCCCTAACGTTCAATTTGTTTTATTGAATTATACTATTTATTACATTTTGTTGTATTTTATTGTTATCTTTTTAAAGGCGATTGGTGAAGTTGCTTCTCGGTATGTTAATTACACAAAGTTTCTACATTATTAGGGACAAAATTAACACTAATTCTACATTTTCTTATCCCCTAACGTTCAATTTGTTTTATTGAATTATACTATTTATTACATTTTGTTGTATTTTATTGTTATCCTTTTAAAGGCGGTTGGTGAAGTTGCTTCTCGGTATGTTAAGTACACAAAGTTTCTACATTATTAGGGACAAAATTAACACTAATTCTACATTTTCTTATCCCCTAACGTTCAATTTGTTTTATTGAATTATACTATTTATTACATTTTGTTGTATTTTATTGTTATCCTTTTAAAGGCGGTTGGTGAAGTTGCTTCTCGGTATGATAATTACACAAAGTTTCTACATAATTAGGGACAAAATAAACACTAATTCTACATTTTCTTATCCCCTAACGTTCAATTTGTTTTATTGAATTATACTATTTATTACATTTTGTTGTATTTTATTGTTATCGTTTTCAAGGCGGTTGGTGAAGTTGCTTATCGGTATGTTAATTACACAAAGTTTCTACATTATTAGGGACAAAATTAACACTAATTCTACATTTTCTTATCCCCTAACGTTCAATTTGTTTTATTGAATTATACTATTTATTACATTTTGTTGTATTTTATTGTTATCCTTTTAAAGGCGGTTGGTGAAGTTGCTTCTCGGTATGTTAATTACACAAAGTTTCTACATTATTAGGGACAAAATTAACACTAATTCTACATTTTCTTATCCCCTAACGTTCAATTTGTTTTATTGAATTATACTATTTATTACATTTTGTTGTCTTTTATTGTTATCCTTTTAAAGGCGATTGGTGAAGTTGCTTATCGGTATGTTAATTACACAAAGTTTCTACATTATTAGGGACAAAATTAACACTAATTCTACATTTTCTTATCCCCTAACGTTCAATTTGTTTTATTGAATTATACTATTTATTACATTTTGTTGTATTTTATTGTTATTGTTTTAAAGGCGGTTGGTGAAGTTGCTTCTCGGTATGTTAATTACACAAAGTTTCTACATTATTAGGGACAAAATTAACACTAATTCTACATTTTCTTATCCCCTAACGTTCAATTTGTTTTATTGAATTATACTATTTATTACATTTTGTTGTCTTTTATTGTTATCCTTTTAAAGGCGATTGGTGAAGTTGCTTCTTGGTATGTTAATTACACAAAGTTTCTACATTATTAGGGACAAAATTAACACTAATTCTACATTTTCTTATCCCCTAACGATCAATTTGTTTTATTGAATTATACTATTTATGACATTTTGTTGTATTTTATTGTTATCTTTTCAAAGGCGGTTGGTGAAGTTGCTTCTCGGTATGATAATTACACAAAGTTTCTACATTATTAGGGACAAAATTAACACTAATTCTACATTTTCTTATCCCCTAACGTTCAATTTGTTTTATTGAATTATACTATTTATTACATTTTGTTGTATTTTATTGTTATCTTTTTAAAGGCGATTGGTGAAGTTGCTTCTCGGTATGTTAATTACACAAAGTTTCTACATTATTAGGGACAAAATTAACACTAATTCTACATTTTCTTATCCCCTAACGTTCAATTTGTTTTATTGAATTATACTATTTATTACATTTTGTTGTATTTTATTGTTATCCTTTTAAAGGCGATTGGTGAAGTTGCTTCTCGGAATGATAATTACACAAAGTTTCTACATTATTAGGGACAAAATTAACACTAATTCTACATTTTCTTATCCCCTAACGTTCAATTTGTTTTATTGAATTATACTATTTATTGCATTTTGTTGTATTTTATTGTTATCCTTTTAAAGGCGGTTGGTGAAGTTGCTTCTCGGTATGTTAATTACACAAAGTTTCTACATTATTAGGGACAAAATTAACACTAATTCTACATTTTCTTATCCCCCTAACGATCAATTTGTTTTATTGAATTATACTATTTATTACATTTTGTTGTATTTTATTGTTATCCTTTTAAAGGCGGTTGGTGAAGTTGCTTCTCGGTATGATAATTACACAAAGTTTCTACATTATTAGGGACAAAATTAACACTAATTCTACATTTTCTTATCCCCTAACGTTCAATTTGTTTTATTGAATTATACTATTTATTACATTTTGTTGTATTTTATTGTTATCCTTTTAAAGGCGGTTGGTGAAGTTGCTTCTCGGTATGTTAATTACACAAAGTTTCTACATTATTAGGGACAAAATTAACACTAATTCTACATTTTCTTATCCCCTAACGTTCAATTTGTTTTATTGAATTATACTATTTATTACATTTTGTTGTATTTTATTGTTATCCTTTTATAGGCGGTTGGTGAAGTTGCTTCTCGGTATGTTAATTACACAAAGTTTCTACATTATTAGGGACAAAATTAACACTAATTCTACATTTTCTTATCCCCTAACGTTCAATTTGTTTTATTGAATTATACTATTTATTACATTTTGTTGTATTTTATTGTTATCCTTTTAAAGGCGGTTGGTGAAGTTGCTTCTCGGTATGTTAATTACACAAAGTTTCTACATTATTAGGGACAAAATTAACACTAATTCTACATTTTCTTATCCCCTAACGTTCAATTTGTTTTATTGAATTATACTATTTATTACATTTTGTTGTATTTTATTGTTATCCTTTTATAGGCGGTTGGTGAAGTTGCTTCTCGGTATGTTAATTACACAAAGTTTCTACATTATTAGGGACAAAATTAACACTAATTCTACATTTTCTTATCCCCTAACGTTCAATTTGTTTTATTGAATTATACTATTTATTACATTTTGTTGTATTTTATTGTTATCCTTTTAAAGGCGGTTGGTGAAGTTGCTTCTCGGTATGATAATTACACAAAGTTTCTACATTATTAGGGACAAAATTAACACTAATTCTACATTTTCTTATCCCCTAACGTTCAATTTGTTTTATTGAATTATACTATTTATTACATTTTGTTGTATTTTATTGTTATCTTTTCAAAGGCGATTGATGAAGTTGCTTCTCGGTATGATAATTACACAAATTTTCTACATTATTTTCGCAAAGTTTTTTATGTTTGCTACAGTTTCGATATTGATAGTATGAACGTGGCCCTCCCTACCTGTGGAAGGTTTTCCTTATCTAAGGCTAAATTTATTCATGTATAATTAAGTTACTCCTAAAGAGGCGTCAAGGGACACGAAACATGCAGAGCGATAAATAAAGCATATTAAGTGAAGTTGCCGAGTGTTATATACCCATGTCCTTCCGCCTATTTAAATAATATATTGAAAAAGGGATCACAATTTTATAATATAATACCAGTTCAATTAGAACTTCTTTATCATTATTTGGGTACGATGTATATCGACTTTCGATGCAATGAACCACAATTTACAGCTAGTATTGCAAAAGTAATAATTAATTTCTTGTGCAAGCTCGCACTTCAATGGAAAGATTCCCCCTATTTTCACAGCGCGTGTTTTTTATAAGTTGGACACGTTGCGTACCGATTTCAATTGCAAGGAGCCAAAAATTGTTGCTGGTGTGAGCCAATTAATAATTTTTGAACGGGAGTAAATTTCTCCTCCAGAAGGACAGATTTTGCTAGTTAACGAATTCGTTCATTCGACTTTTATTGGAAAGCTAAAACCGAGTTTCGTGGCAAACAAATTTTCGCCAATGTTGTATATATATTAGATATATCGGTACCAATTTAAGAGGACCGATTAAGATTTGTGAAGTAATTTTTAAAAAACAAATTGTATAATCAGTGCAACCTCAAAAGCTACATTCCTTCGAAAAGTGCTAAAAAGCATATGCCATCTCATGTTAATTTAAATAATATTTTTTGCAACCGCATTTCATATTTCTGAGCCTAAAATTTCCATTTTTATGTCTACTAGTATTTTTCCGCCGTACACTTCAGCTTTAAAATGAACTGAAAAATAAAAAAATTCATATTTGGAATGTTTGCAAGACGAGCATAAATGGAGAAATCCAAAGAGGAATACATTGAGGCTAATCTCATTGTAATCCTCTCTTAAGTCAGCTAAATACGGTTGGAAACTTATTATTGCTTGCTTCCACCACGTGCAGCGCTGTAATCCCCGTTATGCGGAACTATCGATGTATACGTACAATATAACGTGTAATTAGACCTCATACGCTTAGCCTTACTAACTTGTAGACTTAAGGACCGCACTGGATCCCATGAAATTTTTACATTTACAAGTCTAATAACGGTGTTCATTAATGCCAATTTATTATTTTTTTTAATATTAATATGTAACAGCCAATGTTATGAATGACAACTTATCTGACAACCCTACGGAGCACAATGCTTCATTCTGCGTACATACTATTTTATTATATATTTCATATTCTATTACAGTAGAACTTGGATAATTCGAACCCCTAGGGACCGATAAAAAAGTTCGAATTATCCAAAATTCGCATTACAAAAGTTTTTGAAAATAAAGGGCTAAAAAAACTTTTTTCACGTTTTTTAATTTAAAATAAAATACATTTTATTTAAAGAATAACAAACATTTCATGAATTGATGATTAGTTACATAAGTAATAAATAATTTATCAAAAAAGTAAAAATAAAAGTCTATTGTTTTGAAAAAAAGTCATTTTCATTGGCAAGAATATGTTCTTTATTTTTCAGGTAATCGAAACTATTTTCTCTGACAACGTTAAAGTTTTATAACTTCTAGGCTTCGACATCTATAATCAACAACTCACAGAACTGGACTGTACACCAATAAATCAGATCTAGGCGCTGACTGACTTATAACTGATTAAGAAATGAAGATGGGAGGGATGGTGGGAGGGAGGGATTTCTAGGATAAAACGACAGGATGTGTTAATGTCTGGTTATTGTAAATTGAACCCCAATATATTCCCAGCTAATCTTATCAGTCGTTCATAACGTTAACCTGTCACAAAAGAGATTCAAAGCCGCACCTCCTACGTGGAAGTCTTGAGCCGTTATGCCACAAAGAAACTTATCAAGGAATAAACACCGATAAATTTTACGTACGATGTGTTATATTTTATTAATGTACACCATAATATGTGAAATAATTTTCCGTATACCTTTTTTCTCTGTCTTGCGACGTTGTGGTTAACTCTCAAAAATCGAAGAAAAATAACTATCAATTACAGAAAATCAAACTAACGAATGTGCATAATGTCTAATTAAAATATATAATAAGATAACAGTTATACAGAGTCATCTATAAGGTACCAAACCACTTTTTACATTCGATACTTATCATTTGTATCGACGATATATGGTGTTTTCCGAAAAAAAGGTACTTATTGAGTCAAAAAATGAGTTTTGACTTAACGATGGATTCTGACACTTAAAAGCATGCTCTTTCACGTGAAGTTCGTCTTACGAAAAACGTTTGTTTACATCTTTATTTGGTAATCAGATGTTCAGAATCATTCGTTGAACAAAGGTACTTAATGAATCATTTCTATAATACACTACAATATACAACAAGAAACATTTTTTTTTTTTTTAATTTTTTTCACCTATTTTACATTGAAACGCGGCTTCATAGTTTCAAAATTACAAATTAGGATATTTTTTGGGTTTTCGTTAAGGGCAAAAACCCTGTAAAATTAATGATATAATAGAAACGCTTGTCTTAAGAATATTAAAATTTCAAACAATATAATAAATTATTTAAACACAATGAGTTTTCCTCGAGAATAACAAAATTATCACAAACTAAAGTCACAAATTTATTTTTTACTTAGTTTTTTTTTTCCGTGTTCCAGTTTCCTTTTACGTTTTGGCTGTACCACGGATATGGCTGCCTACGTCACAGATACCTACACCAGAATGCTTGTACATAGTAATAATACACTGCAAAACTCCCCTCCATAGCCTTGAAGATGGCTTGTAATTCAAGCTGAAACAATATTACTCTTAGTCTGACTTGTCTATACTAATATATTTTTGTAATATTAATTTAGGTTAAATCTCCAATTATGTTTATTGGATCATTGATATATTACAATACTCACACAAATAGGGAATAAATTCTCATTATTTGACCACAAACACTCCTTTTGTTCCATCCACATAACCTGAGAACGCTGGAACAATTATACCACTTCCGAGCATTAGTGGAGCTCCACTCTCTGTATCGTTTCTCTCAGGGATGGCTAGCTTTCAAATTAAATTCGTAGAACAGGTTGTCCAATTAAAATGGATTAGAAGCAGGATCCAGGTTGCCATTAATAGGTAGGATATAGCTCCCGTGTACACAAATATAGGGCAGGAAGGGCTTTTGTGTCGAGCCCTTTTAAAAGCGCTGATGAAATTCTGTTAGAACCCTTGTACGGGATTATACCTCGTCGAATCCCTATTGCATTTAGTCTTTTATCTTGATGTAATTTGTTTTCTCTTGTGTATTGTATTTTCAGTTAGCACATTCCAAATGTAAAATCTAAATATTTCTTATTTCTATATCGATATTTGCGGTTGCTTAGTTACAAGAAGGTTCAGTTATTAATCACATATGATACAATAAACGAGAAGAAGTTGTCCTCGCTCGTTTACGGAATGGACATACTCGACTTACCCACGAATTTCTTATGACATGACGCCACAAACCAATATGCAACATATGTAACACAGAACTTGCGATTAAACATTTACTGACAGACTGCCAGAGAAGAAGCAATTACAACATCCCGTATGATATGCATGAACTCCTAGGCAATGATAGCCAGTACATCAACACTATACTGACCTACCTCAAGAATACAGGACTATACAACCTTATTTGATGAACGTCTGCACGTCTGATGACTACTTCAAAACTGCGGGTTGTACAATAGGAATATACCGAAAGAACCAGACACGACTCAGCTTTCCTGGACAGTTCCTCTGAACACGTATACTGGGGTACACATAAACTTTGAGGGTCCTATGGAGGGTTACTATCAGCTTGTTCTCACCGATACTACCACGAAGTGGCATTCTGAAAAAGGAAAGAAATGGAAAGAGTTCGAGTAAGGACAAGATGTCTGGGTTCGGAAGAACGACGGAAAAGGTTGTAAGAATGGAAGAGTAATAAAGATGACCGGAAAATTATCATACAAAGTAGAAGTTGACGGAAAAATGCATCGCAGGCACGCAGAGCAGCTGAGAAAACGTCTTGCTTCAAAGAGAAGGGGAGATGTGTAATATCTAAGTATCTCTTATTTCTCAATGGATATTTGCGGTTGCTTAGTTACAAGAAGGTTCACTTATTATTCACATATGTTTTTCAGTTATCATATGTTATGATAACTGAAAACTATTCAATGTTACAATGAAAATATACAATGTTTTAAGTATAGTGTATTACACAGAAGATATTTAAAGGTGGCCCTACACTTTTAGTTCAAATCTCAAGGCCGAGACTGCACAGGCCAGTTATAGTAGACCCACAGAATGTGAAGAAAATATCCTCTTGTGCAAATACATTAATCCTGGCCTGCACAGTCCTCGCCTCATTGGACTGCGCAGATAATCTATTGGTTTTATTATTCTACTTCGATGTTTTTTATCAACTATTTGCTTAATAGTGATTCAAATTTGTTGACTTTATCATTCCCTTGTATGCCGCTTTGTGAAGGAACCCACATGAATGACATATTTTTCATACCATCTTTAATAATAATTGTTGGATATTATGTCCATTTATTCTTCAATCATATCTTCAATCATTGATTACCAACGTACATGTGGCTTGAGTCTCTTGTATATTATAACTCGTCGGAGCGTTCGACGCGACTTCCCAAAATATCAAGGAGCGAGTGAGCTTTCCGTCGTACAAAATTTATATTTCCCGTGTATTTTTTCCACCCTTTTCAGCCCCAGACTATTTTCCGACCTGCTCCTTCGGCCTAATTGCGCTTCGATGCTCAGCCGATTATAATATAATGCTGTTAAATGATTTAATTAGCTCCGACCCTTGGCAATTAGCGACTTCTCTCAAAGTTCCACCTTATGCTCCATTAAACCCCCTTTTCAGGGAATTACCTTGATGTTCGTATTTTTTTTTTTTTTCCACCTCGACAGTATCGATATTTAAAAATACATATTTTATTCCGCCATATTTCCAACAGTTTATATAGCTTACGTAAAATAATTTTTTGTATAAAGGAAAGTTTGATTGATAAGAAGAAGTTGTCCTAATTAATAACTTTTTTGTACCGAAAAATATATTCCAAAAACAGATGATTCAGAAGAGGTCGTAGACCTATGATATTACCGATATGAATGTAGTTCAAGATCGGTCATAATAGTCGAAAAAAACTACAATAAAAAAGAAAAACAAGCAATGAGTTCATATTTGTGCCAACGTTTCTACATTATGAGATGCAGAGCGTTAGTTGTTGAGGGGATAAGAATTCAAGGAATTGTCGGGATAAGTGATAAAAAATCCGATTTTCAGAAAAATCGATATATAAAACTTTTTGGCATGCACTTACAGCTAAAAAATAAATTGTACATAATTACAAACCACAATAATTACAAAAGTAAAATACTAAGTCATGAAAATAGGTTATAAAACAATTGGTTTTTAGTACATAATATGTACTAAACCTCATATTATTTGGTTAACATATTACATATTAGGTATATGTACACATTGGTCAGTAGGCTTATACAACAAAAGAAGATGAAAATGAAAACCTGTGAACCGAGAAATAGTAGTAAAAAAAACGGTTATTTCTCTGTTCATGTCTATCTTTGCCATTTATTATAATTTTGGGCCTCTAGTAATTTTTTACTTACTTTTTACTAAACTAACTAATGTGCACGTAAAAAAATGGTATAACCTATTGTCATGATGCAAAACTTTGTTTACTGTTCTGATTATACTCGTTTTTAATTGTGTATATTTATTTTTTAACTGAAAAAAATCTGCCGTAGAGCAAGCCGAAACGTTTGAAACGGATTTTTCTGAAATTAAAACCGACTTTTTCTCTCAGCCGAATGCGAACTATTATTTCCATGCACATAATAACTTATATATATGTTTTAATGATAATCACTATTTATCTCTTAAAAGACATAACAATAATTATTGAAATAATTATGTTTTAAAAATCTTAATTTAGCGGTACTACTTAAGAATCGGTGCCTTAAAATAAAGGAAATACACTAAAACCTTGTTAACCCGGACCAGTTTTGAAAACAAAATTATTTTTTCTTCTTAGCGAGACTTATTTTACAGACTATTCTCAGTAGGTAAGTTATGCTAGTTTTCCTAGGTTAATTTTCTAGCATCTCGGTCGAGGTAAAGTATCGTTTTGTTGTTTCGTTTGCTCGTTGCCCGCGATTTAGACGAAACGTAAAATCATTGTTGTGACTGTGGAAAAAAGTATAGAAGCATGGACAGGAAATGATAAGGGAGAATCGTCAAAGAACATTGCAGCAAACCTTAAGGCAGGAACATAGATCGTATCTGATGGAAAAAGAACAGAAAACGCATGGAAGGCATTTGTTTCAAGATGATTTCTAAGGACAGTTTATAGTGGTTACGACCCAAGCAGTAGCAAATGTTGAGATATTGGTGGTGTTTTTCGAGATTCAAGCTTAAACATTCAAGCTAAATGAACTTGGAACGTCAAAGCTGATGCGAGATCGCGCTGCTCGTAAGCGATGTCCGACTGAGACAGCAGAAGCTCACTGCCTGTTTTACTACAGACTAGTTTGTAGCTGTATTGAGTACAGTGCAAATGCATAGGCTTTGAAAGTGTGTAGATAATAATTTCTAAACTCTATTAAAAATATTTCGGCGATTTATATTTTGTTGTTTTTTCGTTTTTCCGACATTCTCTGGATAATACGGATTTTCGTTAACTCGTATCGGCCTTGGTCCCAGTTGATCTGGGTAAAAGAGGTTTTACTGTACATATATTTGCCCAAGCTTTGTCTGAATAAAGATGACTGCATGTTTCCAATACAATCCAGCGGGCGAAATTGTATAAATCTTCAGAGTCCATCCAAGGGAATAATGGATCCGTAGGTAAGTAAGGGATTAAATTTCTAAATGGAAGTCCATATATCGCGATAAAGCCAAGCCATCCCCTGCCGGGACCGAGAACAGCGGGACAATTATACCTCAAGCCCTGGGATATGAGTAAGGGGATGGGTTCTATATACAGTCCTCCAGAGGGGAGGGGGGCTCTCGTTCGGATTAAATTTGTAGGAGTGGTTGACCAATTAAAATGGATCAGTTCCGGGGGGTTGTGTTTGGGGATTATATTAATGAAAACACACAGGAGCCAGAACAGCTGTTTCACTCAGGAGATTATTGACTCTTCCGTTAACACTAGATTGAGATACACATTGGTGCACCTTCAATTGACAATAACAGTCAATCATAAAGCTATTTTTATTAGCATAGAACATGCTTTAGTCATGGCTTTACTGCCCGAAAACGTTACGCGAAATTGGATTGCAAGTGCCACGCCAAAGTAGTGCTCTCGCTTCAGAGCCACGTTCTGTATGTCTACTCCAAGATTTCTGATCTGTCTGCATGTACACTTCCGATCCTCCGTCCATGTTCTCACTTATAGCTTACGTTCCCACGGTCTCAAGGATGAGTTACTTTAGGCCAAACCTAACCAATTTTTTTTTTTTAGAAAACAGAAATACAGCTTAGAATATTTTGATAAAAATCAATTTTGACTATTTTTGGATTTATTAGTCAAATTAGGAATTATTAGACAAATTATAACTTCCCTATTTGAAAATAACTAACAGAAAGTGATCAGAGTGAGCTATAATGTGACCCGGAAATGCCAAGGTAGTAACAGGATGTTTACATGAAGTGGGACGAACTTACCTGAAACTGTTGTCACTTCCGTTGTGTCTTTGCATTAGGGGTCTTCTTTAGCTTTTTTGACGAATACACTATTTGTTTCGAACGGATATACAAGATGCCTCGAGATCTATTCAACCGGTTTTCTTATAAATCAACCAAAACATTCTTTTTACTATTATCTAAGACTTAGTGTAGAGAATATTTCTGTAGCCCGGAGGTAAAGGACAACTATATTTGTAATTGTTCAGGAGAGCAAATTTTCCATAACTTTGAATTATTAAAATTGGTTTTTTCATTACTTATGGATGCAGTTTAAAGAAAATGTGGTAAAAATGCAGTTTCCAGCCCTCCAAACCGATTTCTTTCAAACTTTGCACAATAACGTATTTTGATGCACTAAACTCGAATACGATAAAAAAAAACGTCGGATTTGACTAGGAAAGAAGTTATTAAGCACTTAAGTTCACTGTTGTGCAGGTTATGAGAGCTAATGCAAACAACTAAATTTGTGACGACTTTAAGGCATAAATGACGACTTTAAGGCATACATGCTATGCGTTTACGCTCGCTCAAAAAGATAACAAAACCCCAGTCAATCCAACTCGCTAAAATTAATAGACTATAATATTAAGCACTAAAGTTAGGAAGGTTATAAAACTAGGCGTCATCAGCGTATTTGTAAACGCGCATGCGCAGATATGTAACATTGGGAAACAGAGAACTCTCATTTGAAATGTTCAGAAACCATTTATTCAAAGATATTGTTAATTTTAAGGGCATCCTCGCCTGTCGGCACCTGTCGCTTAAGCGCATACGTGCTATGCGTTTCCGCTCGCTCCGCTCGCTCAAGAAAATAACAAAACCCCAGTCAATCCAACTCGCTAAAATTAATAGAATTCTATTAATTTTAGCGAGTTGGATTTACTGGGGTTTTGTTATCTTCTTGAGCGAGCGGAGCGAGCGGAAACGCATAGCATGTATGCCCTTAAAGTCGTCCTAGACTTTAAGTGACCTAGACGTTAGCTCTCATAACCTGCACAACAGTGAACTTAAGTGCTTAATAACTTCTTTCCTAGTTGAATCCGACGTTTTTTTTTTTATCGTATTCGTGTTTAGTGCATCAAAATACGTTATTGTGCAAAGTTTGAAAGAAATCGGTTTGGAGGGCTGGAAACTGCATTTTTACCGAAAATGTTTCAGATTTTATTGGCACTGATAGGTAATTGGATGTATTGATAATATTAAAAAAAATTAAGTCCCCCACATGGTGTCTTTTACCTGTAATGAAAACGGGCATGATTTCAATTTTCACCCTCTTATCTTCGTTATTTATGGGGACAGGACATATCGCCTTCTTTTTTTAACTGCTTCGAAAATTTCGGTCTCCGAGAACATATTTATCTACTATATATTTGTCAAATACCACTCACTCACTCACTCACTGACCTATATCGCCCAGCCCAAACCACTCGACAGAAAAATTTGAAATTTTGCATGGACACTCCCTATAGAACGTAGACACTCGCTAAGAAAGGATTTTTTGATATTCGAATTTTAAAGTATTTTAGAGGGGTTTAAAGTTTTACTTGGTTTGTGCAGGCAAGCCAATGCAGCATGCGTTGCTAGGATGATAACAGAACAGCTGTTACCGTACTGTATCTATTTCATAGTATTATTTTTAATTGAGGTTAATTTCAACTATGATGGTAGTCCTTGAATTACTAGAAATAAACTGTGATTTTGTCCCTCATATAGCTTACCCCCTGGTGATGGTCCATCCGAGGTAATAGTATCCCGAACCATTTGACACAAAAATTTGAAATTTTGCACGGACAATCCGTTTAGAATTTAACACTCGCTAAGAAAGTGTTTTGATATTCAAATGTTTAAGTACTTTTAGGGGGGTTTGAATTATGAAGAAGTTCCTCATCGGCTCAAAAATGGTCTGATTTTGATGACATTTGGTACAAAAATCTTTCATTTCATTTGAAAGGTCAAGTTCATTAACCAGCTGAATCCGTTAACTGGAACATGGTTTTTGAAGCAAAATTTGCGCGAAAAAATCGGAACGCTTACATTTTCGAGTCCATATGCTTGCAGGTAAGCGTTATATAGGTCCTTAACGTAGGAAAACGAATGAAACGAGAAAAATTGATAAAAATACTTTTCCAAACTAATTTTCTGTTTGGGTATTCAGAAATGATGATTGGTTCACTTGAAACTTGTACCAGGTATTTGACATTCATCTAATCTAAGATATTTAAACTTTGGTATAGTTTAGGTGTAAGAGGTATATGGAAGAAAAATTGTATTAATGGTGATACAAAGTTTCCGGATCTCAGTATATTTTCTAAAATATCTCGAAAACGGTTGGGAAAACGTAGTAAGTGGAAGGCGGCTAATCGAAAGGTTACTAAATTCTCTGCAAAAAAAATTCTGTTGTAATGTTCGGTGGGGCGATGTCAATAAGTGCTTAAAACTTCAAAGTTGTTAGTTTTATTATTTTCAACGTGTATTTATCTCTGGTTACCTAACTTTTAGCACTTTCCTCCGAAGAAAAGTAGCTATTGAGGTTGGACTCATGACGGAATTTTTGAAAAATGTCTTCAAATCTTTATCGATCCTACCTAGTAGACACCGAAAATGACCCCCGTTAAAATTTATATATATATATATATATATATATATATATATATATATATGTGTGTGTGTGTGTGTGTGTCTGTTAACACGATAGCGGCCAGAGTTTTTGTTTTTTCGTCACGAAACTTGGTATATAGCATTCAATTAGCAAACGATTGAACGAGTTCGTTAACCACCAAAATCGGTCCACCGGAAGGGGGGGTTTACCCCGAACCCAAAACACTAATTTGACCATTTCAGCCGTAATATTTGTTATATTTCAACGAAACTTGGTATTCGTACTGGTAATATAGAGAGAAAAGTGAGATATAAAAATAAACTAAATCGGTTCATACGGAGGGGGGGTTTACTCCGGACCCACAATACCAATTCGCCACTACCAGCCGTGATTTTAGGTGTATTTCGACGAAACTCGGTATTCGTAGTGGTAATCTACAGGTAAATATGTGTTGTAAAAATAAAATAAATCGGTTCATTAGGAGGGGGGGGGGTTTTACTCCGGACCCAAATTACTAATATACTCATACCGGTCGTAATTTCTGCTGTATTGTAACGAAACGCGGTATACGTCGTGGGTAACTCATGAGTAAGAAGTGTTGTAAAAATGAGCTGAATCGGTCAATCGGAAAGGGGGGTTTACTTTGTAATATACTTCAATAGAAAAGCCAGCCAGACATAGGTTCACAAAGGCGCCGCAAGGAGCGCTAGAGGGACTGTATCCGGTTCCTGCGTTAGATCAAAATACGATAATATGAGGATTTTGTATTTATTACGTAGTGTAGTAGGTACCATGTGTAAACATAACTCTGGAAGCAAATTAATAATTTATCAGTTACTCATTACAAAATTAAAAGAGAACTATTCATGTTTTTATTTTATTTATGTAGGATATTTTAAGCAAATTGTTCTGGAAAGCAGTCTACACTACCCAAATTCTGAGGAAAGTGCTTAGTTATGCAGCTCCTGCGTGACGGACTTTTATTATTTTCAACGTGTATTTATCTCTGGTTATCTAACTTTTTAAGTGGTTGTTGTATTTTTTATTTTTTTTTACTACCCAACGGCAACAAGCACGCCGTGCTTAGCACGGTTACCTCCTCATGGTGTTTCCTGGTTAACTCTAAAGTCCGTACAATAATAAGCTGTACAAAATTATGTAGTAGCGTTAATTTTGATCATACCTTATTTAACGCAATAAAAAAAACTACTTATCGGCCGTGGTGAAGAACTGGTAGTCAGCTAGTATATTATATATTACGTAAAAAGAAGTTATTAAAACATGCTAACATGTTGCAGCAATTGAGAATTTAACTTATTTATCTACTAAAAGAGAATCTCATAATCCTCAGAAACCTAACCTCAGATTGTTGATATACATACAGATTTTTTGATATTTATACTGTACTTATCTGTACCATACATTGAAATGTATCCAAAGAGATGATGACATCACCTAGCTTATGACTGAATAATATTATAACTTGAACCTCTAACGTTCTGAAATTTATATTGTTCAATGAGGTAAAACAAAAAGAAGTTATGCGCGCCATCTGTTCAGTATTTACTAAAGATACTTTGATTCTATTAAGTACATGTTCCACCATTATATATTGCAGAATGCTAATCTAATCCCTCTTACAGGTACTTAAATCTTACTTGCATACATTAGAGTACACACTGTGTTTCACGGATGTCCTTGTGTGTCTCCATAGTTCTTGAGAGTGTGTGAGGTGGTTTGTAAGCCACGCAGGATGAAGATCTTTTTTTTTTTTTTTTGGTTTTTGTTTGTTTAAATTGTGCTCATCCTGTAGACCTGTTGGAAGACAGAGCGTGTGGGAAGCGATAAAATAGCGATTGTATACATAAAAGATTTTGCCATAGATCGCGTAGGAGCGTTTTCACAGGAAATAATTTATAATATACGACATACATAATGACATAGAGACATTTTTATGAAGTTTTTGAAACTATATTTCAAATTTTTATTTATTTTTTTACAAAAAATTAACTCAGTAGGCTGGAATTACAGACACATAATATGTTGTAGTTAGTTGCAAATTAAGCGATACCAGGTTTCACACACAGTTCTGTGCATAATCTTATTTATAATTACGATTAAATTATAAACAAAGACTTTCGGGGTGTGTTCGATTACGATTATAATTACTGACCGTGGAGATTACAATCGTAATACTAGAGTAATTGGGATTAAATTTTTAATCGCACCTTTGATTTTAATTACATTCGTAATCACTGCAAGCTTATGATTACAGACGTAATGTCATTACATTCATAATCACAAAAAAATGTTGTAAGTATGCGTGCAATTATAATCAAAGGTGTGATTACAATTATAATCGTAATCATAATCACCTCTCCCGGGATTATAACAGTGATCACATATCAAAAGTCTATAATTGGAATCGTAATTGTAATTATGATCATGCTCAACACTGTTTATACCAGTGCTTGGCAAGATAATTCATCTAGAGAAGCCTTATTTAATTTATTCATTCAATTTTTATTTATTCATTTAATGAAATTAAATTCTGTAAAATAATTACATTTTGTAGTTTTCTTACATTAACAAATAAAAATAATGAGCTTCTGCAACAGCTGCCCCCCTTTCTCCTCGGGTAAGCGAGATGACCAGGGACAGCCGTACCCCATACTTCAACCAGCAGCAGTAGGAAGTACTGGATCTGGAAAATGGACGAGAGAACTGCAGACACTCTAGGGGCTTGTGGGGAGAATATAACCTCCGTTATCACTCCCTTGTATTGCTTAAAGCAGATCGCGAGTCCACATCCTGTTCAACCGTCCTGCTGGGGAATAAGGATGGTTAGGAGTGAACAATGACTGGACAGCAGGATTGGGGTTTAGGGATGATTTGTCATGAAAATATTAAATTTTTAAAATAAAAAAAATGACTCCGGTCTCGAGTTTCCTGACACCGCTGGAAAATAAATATCGTTAACAGAAGAATATGACAAAAAGTTTAACAGTTTAGCTGTATAGAGTCCCTCGTAAATCTTACTTGTATTATTTTAGCGTCGATCTTTCGACGATCTTTTCAAGCGATCTTTTCCAGATCGAGTTCCAGAAGATCGATCTTTTCAAGCGATCGGAACTCGCCCATCTTAATCGATCTTGTTGATCGATATTTTCATTTCGATTCGAATGGCCCATTACTAGGCTGATGCATTTTTTTTTTTTTTTTTTTTTTTTTGTTAAATGAAAAGCCACCACTCTTATTGGGTATCTAACCCGCGATTATAGTCACGGAGGGCACACGCCTTAGCAATCATGGCCGCCTAGTCACCTTAAGGATATTAAAAGAAGTAAATTTAAAAGAGAAGACTCTTTGACATCTATGAGGAAACTTAACCAAATATAATCTTTTCTTCTTTTTGACCTTTAAGAATCATAAAACAAGAGCAGTTCCCGAATTCAACTTCGTTCCTCCTTCCAATTTTAACTCTCCTTAGAAGGTCAAGAACAGGTTTTTGTTTTGTTTTCTTTCTTCCTATTTGCATGATAGGGTGGTATCATCTTCGAAATATTATTTCTGCGAATTAAGAATCAAAAAATAAAAAGGTATTTTGTGTCGAAAACAATGATTCCGCGGGGTGATAAGGCTAATAAGCTTTCATTGGTTTCATAAAATACATGTTCATCATTTTTTTTTTTTTTTTTTTTTTTTTGACATGACATATGCATATATTTATACCAATAAGCATTTACTCGAGTATATTTAAATACTCAAATTAGTTTATATAATTCTTGCTACTTTTGTTTTTTTTTTGTTTTGGTTTTTTTTTTCTTCATTTTACTTTTTTCATAATTTAGTTATTGGTGTTCTTTTTTTTATTTGTTTAGTTTTTTGTTTTTTTTTGGCTAGACTGAAAACACTTCCTTCGTCATGAGCTCATCACTAAAATTGCGAAGCTCAAAATAAAATAAATAAAAATAAAATACATGCATAACGATTGCTTTTGAATAAATGCGAACCACTTCGTGCAAAATCGTTTTAAGGTCCTGCCAATATCAACAACATTTAGAAGAAAAGACACTAAAAACAATATGTCAGAATTCTATGGAAAACATTTATTTTTCTTCTAATTTCATTAGTATAATGGTAAAAATAATTACGCCACATAGAGGCACAGACAGACGCCCCTACATCCCTACATCTTCTAATTTCTGATCCGATTTAGTATTTCAAAATTATAGTTTCAATGCAGGCGAAGAACGGGCCACACAAGCAGGGTGCAAATCGGCCCTCAAGAAGTGGCATGGAAGCCACGAAGCATAAAGGGCATTTATAAAATAAAGTAGTAGAATATAAAATAAAGAAGCATTATTCTTTATGACCTATGCCACATAATTCAAAAAAGGTCCGTCACGCAGGAGCTGCATAACTAAGCACTTTCCTCAGAATTGGGTAGTGTCGAGCAGAGTTGGGCATCAATCAATTAATTTTTCAATCGTCCAAGCGAACAATTAACTTTTTAATCGCGATTGATTCAATCGCGATTAAATTAGTTGCGATTAATTTCCAATCGTAATGTACAATTAATTTAATCGCGATTAATTCAATTGCAATTAACCATTTAATTGTTAATCGCAATTAAATTAATTATTAATTGTTTCTTTATACAATGACCAATTGATTATAAAGGCAACCGCTTCCACCATGAGGGTGGTATAAGGAAGGATATAGAGGGTGGTATTAGGAAGGATATAGAGGGTGGTATAAGGAAGAATATAGAGGGTGATATTAGGAAGGATATAGGAGGTGGTATTAGGAAGGATATAGAGGGTGGTATAAGGAAGGATGTAGAGGGTGGTATAAGGAAGGATATAGAGGGTGGTATAAGGAAGGGTATAGAGGGTGGTATAAGGAAGGATATAGAGGGTGGTATTAGGAAGGATATAGGAGGTGGTATTAGGAAGGATATAGAGGGTGGTATAAGGAAGGATATAGAGGGCAGTATATGCAAGGATATAGAGGGTGGTATAAGGAAGGATATAGAGGGCAGTATATGCAAGGATATAGAGGGTGGTATTAGGCAGGATATAGAGGGTGGTATTAGGAAGGATATAGAGGGTGGTATTAGGGCGGATATAGAGGGTGGTTTAAGGAAGGATATAGAGGGTGGTATTAGGAAGGATATAGAGGGTGGTATAAGGAAGGATATAGAGGGTGGTATTAGGCAGGATATAGAGGGTGGTATTAGGAAGGATATAGAGGGTGGTATTAGGGCGGATATAGAGGGTGGTTTAAGGAAGGATATAGAGGGTGGTATTAGGAAGGATATAGAGGGTGGTATAAGGAAGGATATAGAGGGTGGTATAAGGAAGGATATAGAGGGTGGTATTAGGAAGGATATAGATGGCGGTATATGGAAGGATATAGAGGGTGGTATTAGGAAGGATATAGAGATTGGTATTAGGAAGGATATAGAGGGTGGTATTAGGAAGGATATAGGAGGTGGTATTAGGAAGGATATAGAGGGTGGTATTAGGAAGGATATAGGAGGTGGTATAAGGAAGGATATAGAGGGTGGTATAAGGAAGGGTATAGAGGGTGGTATAAGGAAGGATATAGAGGGTGGTATTAGGAAGGATATAGAGGGTGGTATTAGGAAGGATATAGGAGGTGGTATTAGGAAGGATATAGAGGGCAGTATATGCAAGGATATAGAGGGTGGTATTAGGCAGGATATAGAGGGTGGTATTAGGAAGGAAAAGAGGGCGGTATATGGAAGGATATAGAGGGTGGTATTAGGCACAATATAGAGGGTGGTATTAGGAAGGATATAGAGGGTGGTATTAGGCAGGATATAGAGGGTGGTATTAGGAAGGATATATAGGGTGGTATTAGGAAGGATATAGAGTGTGGTTTTAGGAAGGATATAGAGGGTGGTATAAGGAAGGATATAGAGGGTGGTATTAAGAAGGAAAAGAGGGCGGTATATGGAAGGATATAGAGGGTGGTATTAGGCACAATATAGAGGGTGGTATTAGGAAGGATATAGAGGGTGGTATTAGGAAGGATATAGAGGGTGGTTTTAGGAAGGATATAGAGGGTGGTATAAGGAAGCATATACAGGGTGGTATTAGGAAGGATATAGAGGGTGGTATAAGGAAGGATATAGAGGGTGGTATAAGGAAGGATATTGTCATTCAGGAAAAAAAAAAGCTTGTATTAAGACATAAAGATTTTAATATTTAAAAAAAACATACAATAATAACTAGTTTCATTCATACTAATGTACAAAGTAAGTAATGTTGAATAATTTTTTTTAAATAGTTCATATTGCACTTTAAAATCACTCTTTTTTCGAACATTTTGTCTCTTATTTTATTCGCCTTCGGTAAATTTGTGATGGTGGCGAATGAGAAAAGCCTCTCGACGGCTGCAGACGCTGGTAGTGGTGTATTGTACTTAATGAAGACTTTTTTTATCTCGGGATATTTATGTAGGACTAGCTGAATACCCGTGCTTCGTCACGGCAGATAAGTAGTTATTTTATTGCGTTAAATAATGTTTCATTAAAATTACGTTACTATACAATTCTGTGCAGTTTATTACAGCACGGTTCCCGTAAGACTATATTTTATTCAATGGACGTTAAAATTTAAAAGTTTATGTTTCCAAGAAGTCATATGGTAACACCCAATATATTTACGAGTATTACCAAGGTTATAGGCGAAGAGGGTGTGCAAGGGTTCCGGATATTATTACCTCGCCTGGAAAACCTAAGGATATGCCATACATCACGGTTTGACCGGGACTGTCCCGGTATTTTGCAATTGTTTCGGTGTCCCGCCCAGTTTTATCAATGTCCCGGAAAAGGCTGTAAGATGTAAAAAGTAATGAATTAATGTTTATAAGAATCTTTTTTAAATCGGTTACTTTTCTACAATTAACATTTTTACTACTGCTCACAGTGTCAAAGAAATGAGAAGTAATCTAACTGCAAAACGCTGGAACTACCTGCACAGCGCTGCCAGCTGCCAGACACTACTATTTGGCTGAGAGATTTTTTTAAGAAAATCAAGTAGCAAAAAAAGTTCCGTTCTTATTTTTAAGGTTTGGGTAGACTAACAGTTTAGGATTCCCCCTTTCCGTTAGTTGCTAAGCTTAAAACTCACCAACCATTTTGCTTATAATTTGTACTCTTTTTATCCCCCCCCCCTGGTATTCCCATCCCATATTAATGTGTCTCGGTTTAACTTTCCAAAAATATGGCAAGCCTATCTGACGGGGACAGGCAGAAAAGAAACGCAATTAAAACTCTATGAGGGACAGTCAATTTCTAGTAATTCAAGGTCTGCCATCATAGTTGAAATTAACCTCAATTAGAAATAAAACTATGAGATAGATAATGTAAGGAAACAGCTGTTCTTTATCGTCCTAGCAACGCAGGCTGCCTAGGCTTGCCTTCACTAACCAACTCAAACTTTAAACCCCCCTAAAAATGCTTAAAAATACGAATATCAAAAAATCCTTTCTTAGCGAGCGCCTACGTTATATAGGGAGTGTCCATGCAAAATTCCAAAATTTTCTGTCGAGCGGTTTGGGCTGGGCGTTGATAGATGAGTGAGTGAGTGAGTGAGTGAGTGAGTGAGTGAGTGGTATTTGACAAATATATAGTAGATGTGCAGCTCTTCGATTTCTTCCGCAAAGAAGTGTAACATTAATAATTCAGCTTTTGTCAGGGGAACCCTCGTGTTGCTAGATACTGAAGGCGCGAAAATATTGTTTTGCTCTGAGTCGGATTCAGAACTAAAGTAAAAAAAACTTTTATCTTTGCTCGATTGTTTTTGTTGATGTTTTTTGCGGTTCTTCAATTATTTCCTTCGAAATTATTTGTTTAAAATTTTGCAAAATTTTATTCTGATCATTTTTTTCTAGCATAGATAGCCACTTATTCTTAAATCGTGGATAGGAGAGAGCAGCAATTGATGCACATTCCGCTTTTGAAGTATTGAAGTCAAAGTAGTTTTTAAATCTTGTTTCGATACTAAGAATATAGTTTTCGATCAATGGTTGGCAATAAATTAAAGTTGTTTTTTGCTTAATTTTTTGCAATTTCTTTTTTAATAGTACGAGGCATGGTAGCACAATTCCAAAGAAAATGTTGTTCTCACTTTGCATAATATCCAATGCTTCCGCTACTGGCGCCGCACATGTTAAATATTCTTTTAAGTAATCGAATTCTATATCTTTAATAGGGGTTTTTATGTTTAAAGCTCGATGTAATTGTATATTTTTTTCTTGAATACCTACAATTTGTTGGAGGGCATCATAAAGGCTGTTCCAGCGTGTTATTCCTGGTCTACTAAGTGTATGTTGTAATACATCTTCAATTATTTCAGCAGTTTTCGACCTAGCACTAGCACTCCAAAGGATGTTGCACTTTTTCAAAGTGGAAGCATGAATCTCCGATAATGGAGTTCCCTTGGTGCTCAAAATTTTATTTGCATCAATTGTTGCACATAAACTTAGTGTATGGGCAAAGCACCGCAGGTGGGGAGGCAACAAAGAAAAATAATTAGACTCACATTCGTCCGAGCTTGAATCCGATTCTTCATCACCATCCGACCAATCTTCAAACCTAACTTCAGCTGTATTTTCATTTTCTTCCCCACTCACGTTCGTAGATTGAACGCCAAAGAAGCTAAATGCTTTTACAAAATTACTCGCGTTATCAGTCACTGATGCAATTAGTTTATTAGAGCCTAATCCAAATTCTGCATTAATTGTTTTGATCATATCACTAATATGGTCAGAACTGTGGGTTCCCCTGAATCGCTGACAAGACAGTGCTCTTGAAATACGTTTCTAGTCTTTGGAAATCCAATGGACCGTCATGCCTAGGAAGCTTCTCTTTCTTCCCGACCAAATGTCAATAGCGCTGCATACATAGTTAACATTTAGTAATTCAGATTTTATTGCAGACAATTGTTTTTCATAATAAATGTCTATTCGACGCCCCAAACTTCGTCGACTTATAATATTTAAGCCGTATTTGCTAATCTGTAGGTCCTTAAATATATTTTTAAAATATAAATTTTCTACACACCTTAATGGTATCATGGAGTCAATAAAAAATTCAATGATATTTTTATCTAACTTTTCTTGAGAACATGTCTTCAACATTTTCTCTGTTTTCAAGGAGTCGATATTTTTGGTAGTTAGAGGTTTATATTTTTTACTTTCATTCTTCGCTTTTATATATGCTTTATAATCATTAACGGAGTCTTGGCCATGTTTTCTTTTAAGATGGCTTAAAAAGTTAGATGTACAATTATCAAACCCTCTGACTTTAGTAACCATAGGCAAACATTTAGTACACAATGCCATGGCATTGTGTGCTGTAGGCTCATCTGGAAGATATTTGAAAAACGTACCGTCCAGTAAAGTAATTCGTGGCAGTGAAGACGTCGACGTACTTGGGCCAGAAATTAGCAGAATATTTTCTATCGAATCGGTGGTTTCCAAATCGGTTCCAGATAAAACGCTGTGTAAATCTACATCCATCACTAATGTTGTTAACTAAAAGAATTAACTTTAAATACGAAAAAAAACCACTTCTGTCACTAAAGTACACAAAAGAAGAAGTTAATCCTATCAGGCAAACAATGCTAGAGCGGAAACAACCGAATTGCAAGGCAGACAAGCACAAACTGGCAAGAGATGCGTGGAATAGAGACCTAGGTCCTAGACGGCGAGATAATTACATTACCTCAGACATCCTGCTAGACATACTAAAACCTAATTAGTAAGAATACAACACTAGAAATTAAACAGCTACACAGTATTCTTCGTACAATTCTTAAAAACGTCTAATCAAACTATATATATATATATATATATATATATATATATATATATATATATTATATGTATATCAATTATTTATACTTAATATAACATTAAATACATATATCTATACAAACACATCTAAATATATATAACTGCATGCACACACACACACACATATATATATATATATATATATATATATATATATATAATAATGGAACTATTCCATTATTATAGTAAGAGGGACTTACTGCCAGAAAAAGCAAATACTAATTGTTTTAATTTAACGCCAACAATATACGTACTTTAAAACTTACCTAAAAATACTTAAAAGAAAAAAAAAAGAAAGCTTCCAATATCCTTATATCGCCTCCTATCTACCTCCTGATTCCACCTTCCATACCACCTGCTATATCCTTCCTTATACCACCCTCTATATCCTTCCTAATACCACCCTCTATATCCTTCCTTATACCTCCCTCTATATCCTTCCATATACCTCTCTATATATCCTTCCTAATACCACCCTCTATATCCTTCCTAATACCACCCTCTATATCCTTCCTAATACCAACCTACATATTCTTCCTTATACCACCCTCTATATCCTTCCTAATACCACCTCCTATATCCTTCCTAAAACCACCCTCTATATCCTTCCTTATACCACCCTCTATATCCTTCCTATTACCACCCTCTATATCCCTCCTAATACCACCCTCTATATCCTTCCTAATACCACCCTCTATATCCTTCCTAATACCACCCTCTATATCCTTCCTAATACCAACCTCTGTATCCTTCCTAATACCACCCTCTATATCCTTCCTAATATCACCTTCTATATCCTTCCTTATACCTCCCTCTATATCCTTCCATATACCTCTCTATATATCCTTCCTAATACCACCCTTTATACCCTTCCTTATACCACCCTCTATATCCTTCCTTATACCGCCCTCTATATCCTTCCTAATACCAACTCCTATATCCTTCCTAAAACCACCCTCTATATCCTTCCTTATACCACCCTCTATATCCTTCCTAATACCACCCTCTAAATCCTTCCTAATACCACCCTCTATATCCTTCTAATACCACCCTCTATATACTTCCTAGTACCACCCTCTATATCCTTCCTAATACCACCCTCTGTATCCACCCTAATACCACCCTCTATAATCCTTCCTAATATCACCCTCTATATCCTTCCTAATACCAACTCCTATATCCTTCCTAATACCAACTCCTATATCCTTCCTAAAACCACCCTCTATATCCTTCCTTATACCACCCTCTATATCCTTCCTAATACCACCCTCTATATCCTT